>JADRCH010000111.1:141150-250776 GCA_019843965.1 Rhynchomys soricoides
AGGTGAGGGGTGCAGCAGGTGAGGGGTGCAGCAGGTGAGGGGTGCAGGGCAGTAGGAAGGGCAGAGACCTTGTCACAGAGGTAAGCGAGCTGTCCTTCCAGACGAGCCCACTGCCCCCTCAAAGTCAGCTGCAGGCTTTGGTGAAACAGTTACTCCTCCAGCTACAGGCTGGCCTCAGAGAGAGACCCATTATATCACACATAGAAGGCAGCAACCTGAATGCCATCCTGAGATTCTATTGATCAAACCAACCAACCAACCAACCCAAAATCTACTCCATGGGTCTGAGATGAAGGGACATGCATAGGTAAGGAGCTTCAAGTTGGCCACAACCCAGGTGAAGGAAGGCCCTGAGAGCAGCTATGGCAAGCAGGAGGGCCAGCCACTGAGAAGCAGATGCATGCAGGCAGCAGAAGGCTGGTTCAGTCTAGGAAATGGGCGGGGAAAGACAGCCCTGCCCTCCATGGCAGGACAGATCTCATCAAATGAGCTTATGCTGGATTGATAGTTCTGAGGCCAGCTGGCAGAGCAAACTCTGAAGCTACCTATTAATCATCTAATATGCTATGGCCACGACATCAGAACACAGAAATAGGAACAAGCAAGGCAGCACGAATCTCCCAACAATCACAGCTCAGTGTTAAACTCAAAGATACTAAACCAAGGACAATGCAAGAGAAAGATTGCAAAGGCGGACGATCAATGACCTGAAAGAGACTACATACGGATAGATGAACACAGGACTGGAGGAGAGTTAGCAACACAGGGGGAGGGGTCAGAACAGCAGCAATGGGACTAAAAAATAAAATTGAGGAAAGAGATTTTAAACAAGGAAAGAAAGAAAACAAAGAGAAATGTTGAAAATGAAAATCTCAATGAGTCAAATAAAGACACAGTGGAAAGATTCACCAAAACACCAAACAGGAAGGAAAGGATCTCAAAGACGGCAGACAGGGTCAACAAACACAACATCCGGGGTCTGGGGAGACAACAAACACAACATCCGGGGTCTGGGGAGATGGCCCAGGGATTAAAATGCAGCTGCCGTCCTTCCAGCAGACCCAGGTTTGATCCCCAGCACCCACATGGCAGCTCACAACCATCTGTAACTCCAGTCCAGGGGATCCTACGCCCTTTTCTGGCTGCCTCAGGCACCTGGTACACAGAAACCCAAACACACAAAATAAAAATAAATCTTAAAAACAAAAAACAAACAAACAAAAAACCTACATTCAAACATGGAGATCTGAGTTTGATCCTAGCACTTAGACAAGCTGGGCATGGTCCTCTGCATACCTGTCACCCTCACACTCTTAGGGACAGAGAGAAAAGAATTGCTAGGCCTTGCTGGCTGCCAACTTAGACAGAAAAGTGAGCTCCAAGTTCAGGGAAAGACTCTGCCTTGAAAGAAAAAGGCTGAGGGTGAATCAGGGAGACACACAACATCCTCTTCTAGCCCCACACATGCATCCATGCACATGCATCCACACATCCACGTATACACATGCACCTGTACCACACACACACACACACAGACCACACACACACCATACACACATACACACAGCATACATACAGACCACACACATATACATCACACATATACCACACACACACACACACACACACCACACATAGAACACACACATACCACATACACACACATACCCCCCCCACACACACACACGGGTGGGGGAGTGGGGAGCATGGAAGATGGAGGACATTTCAAGGCAAGCACAACCAAAGGTAGTTCACGCCCACCAAGCCAGCCTGCAGAAGGTACCTACAGGAATATTGTATACAGAGGAGGAGGAAGAAGGTCTGTCAAAAACACACAGGAATGAATAAAAGTCCTGAGAAGAATAAAGGAGAACAGGGAAGGAATCCCTCATACCCAACACAGTGCACAAGCAAACCCTAATACTAACATAAGACAGGAAAGAACAAAGAGCCAACAAAATTACAGACTCAGAACTACCTCAATAACAGTTGAAATGCAAATGAACTCAACTCACCAAAGAGTCACAGATGAGCTAGCTGGCAAAAAAAAAAATAAAAAAAATAAAAATAAATAAAAATAAAATAAATCTAACTATCCATTGTCTGCAAAAAATACTCCAGGCTGAGATACCACAACTGCAGGTGTAGAAGACATCTGTCGAGGAAGCAACCCTAAAGCCAGACTACAGACCAAAATCAGTCAGGAAAGAGGGCCACTGTATACTGAGGAGAGCAGTTCATCAGAAAGATAAGACAATTTAAATATGGGCACCAACACTGGGGCTCCCAGTGTAATAAAAACAAACAGTACCAGACATACAGGGTCAGACAGGAGCTGATTTGGTAATAGTGATGATTTCAGTAACCCACTCTCATCTCCAGAGAGGTTGACCAAACTAAAGAAACAGCAAAGAGACTTCAGGGATAAACTGTCTCACGGAACAAATAGAATAGTCCGTCCAAGAGGAGCAGGGTACAGCCTCTGCAGCCCACAGGACGGTCTCTAAAACTGGTCCACCTTAGGCCACAAACCAAATCTCCCTACTTGTTTGTGGTTGTTTTTGAAACAGTCTTGCTATGTAGCCCATGCTGTCCTAAAACTTGCTATGTAGCCCAGGCTGACCTCTAACTCAGAGATCCATCTGCCTCTGCCTCCCAAGTGCTAGGATTAAAGGAGTGCTGCCATCACCACCTATTTAATCTTTTATATCTTACTAAACGTAAAAAAATAATAGTTATGTCTTACACCTTATGAGATCATAGTTTGAGAAAACTAGAACTCAAAAGCTAGAAAAATAAACTACACAAATATATAAAGATAAGGAGAAGAACAAATCTAGCAGAGGAGGTGGAAGAATTCTACAGTGAAATGTAGACATTAAAGAATGAAATTCAAGGAATACTAGAAGACAGAGACCTCATGTGCTTGTAGACTGGTGAAACTAATATTGTAAAACTGGCTACATTGGCAATGGACATATTCCCTGCAATCCCCACCAAAATTTTAATAACATTTCTCCCAGAACTAGCAAAAAACTCCTAAGATTTATAGAGAAGCAGACAAACCCCAAAGACCTAAAGCAATCAATCCCTAACAGAAAAAAAGCTAAGGTGTCAAAATACTCAAATCCAAATCTTATTGCAGAGCCACCATTACAAAAACAGCATGGCACAGACGGAAGAGGACCCAGAACTAAGACCGTACAGTTACAAAGATCAAAAACACAGTGAGAAAAACCAACTTCTGTAACAGAGTACTGGGAAGACATGGGAGGTGCGAGAGGTCCACATCTCTCACCCCGCACAAAAGTCAACTCAGAATGGATTGCAGACCATAAGACCTGGTTCCTGACTCACTTCCTTCCTCTTGTTCTCTGCTTCCTTCTTCTGCTGCTGCAGGCAGAGCATCAGGGGTCCACTGGCCATCTTTGGTTTCTCCCAGGATGGATTTCAGGTCTATTTCCTCCATGGAGCTCCCTTCAGAGGACAGCAGCTTATCCAAGCCGAATTTGAGTATCTCACTTAACTTGAACAGAGAAAACAAAAGTCTAGTTAACTCTGATGAAAAGAGCTGTGGGGGTGGGGGTGACTTCCTAATGTCTAGGACACATTCCTTCTCTGGGATGGACAGCCAGCATTACCTGTCCAGCATGGGTGATATCAAGCAGGCTTTAACATCAGGGTGATGGGTAAGCAGATGGGTGATACAGGATTATCAGTTACTGACTTTCTCAGCCTCCATAACGACACAGTATGGATAAGCTTCCGATGCTCTTTGTAAGAATAACGTCATTTCAAGCATTTCCTAGAGCACTTCTCACAGACTCATCCTCACAGGCTTTTCCAGGAACCTCAAGAGAAGTCAGACTCAGCTGCTAAACCTCTGGATCTCATCATCGGCTGACTCCTCGGACTTGCTTTCCTAGCACAGTGCGCCATGGACACCACTGTGGCAAAGGCTAACACCTGGTCAGAGACTCTTCTGCCTTCTTTCCTTCCTTCACCTTTCCTTGAGTCCCCTCAGACGCTCACCGTGGCATCTACACAAGGCTGGCTCTCACCTGCAGCTCCTGACTGCATGTTCTCAAGCAGTAACTTAGGCTCACGTGCCTTCACGACTGGACTGGATCTCTAGCTCATTGGATCTGTCTCGGAAACCTTTAAGGTGTGCTATAATAGCCTGTACATGCCGTAGACAGTTTGCTGAAGCACCAACATCTGGATAAATTTAACATTGCTATACATAACCAATGCAGCTGGCTTTGCATTTGGTACTAAAACCAAAGAAAGCCAAGTACTTGTGATGGGATTCGGAGGAAAGCATCTGCACTCAAGCCTCCAGCCACACAGGAAGAGCTCGGGTTGATTAGGTTCACTGAGGTGGGAAAAGCTGCACCAAGAGTGGGCGCGGCACTTCCTGTTTTTGTATCCTGGACCATATAAAAAGGGGTCGTGCACACACAACATGGCTCCAGCCTTTTTACTGTAGATGTGACGTCACCAACTGCTTTGGGCTCCTGAGGATTTGACTTCCCTGCCATGCTGAATTTGAACTGTGAGCTAAAATAAACCTGTTCTCTGTTGCGTTTGGTGTTTTGTCAAAGCAAGAAGAAACTAAGACAGAGGTACTCGGTTGGTTGCTAGGATACCTTGGGTTTTGTTTGTAACCATCTAATTTTCAGAGTTCTCAGACATAACTAATGGAACCCCCACTTTGAGAAAAGCAAAAAAAGTAGATCCCTGAGGTTATGGTATTTGCTTCAAGCCACATAACCAACCCACTGTCTCTGCCTCTGTCTGTCTGTCTCTCTGTCTCTGTCTGTCTCTGTCTCCCTCTGTGTGTGTGTGTGTGTGTGTGTGTTCATTTTTTATTCCTACAGTCTGCTGCACATAGCAGGCACCAAGGCAGGTACAACTTTGCCAGGTACCAAGTCCTGCAGAGCCCGAGGATAAGAACAGATCCTAACCTGGAAGTCGGCCTCGGCTGAAGGTTTATGGGCTCCTAGGGTGAAATGGCCTCCTTCCATGACCATGCTGGTAAGCTGCAGTTTGGAAGCTGCCTTCCTATACACGATTTCCTCTACGGTGTCTCGGCCGATCAGCCGGATGACTTTAACAGACCTGTGAGCAAGTCAAACAATAGCAGAGAGGTGGGTGTGCACAAAGTCAGGAAGACACCTGAAAGGAAGCAGAAGCAAGCACCGAACAAGTGTTGCAAGGACACTTGGATTGGGCCCTGAGTATTTGCAAGACACAGCTGGCCTTCAGTTACCTCTCAACCAGTCCAAACGGTGGAGGCAAGGCTGGAGGCGGGAAGGAAGGTATGTCATCTGTCATCTGTGGCCAAGGAAAACCCTCCAGTGCATTATCATCCTCAGGTCCAAGGTCATGTCTCCTCCCAGCTCCTCCCCACCCATCCAACTCAAGGCCTGCTTTCTCTCTTAATAAAAAATCGAGAGGAAAAAAACCAAACAAACCCAAAAACAAACCAGAAAAAAAAAACCCCCCGCAAGAAACACATACATATGTGCACATGCACAAAGACACACACACATACACACAAACAAATAAAACCCATAAGAACTCAAATGGAAACCATAACATATAAGCAAAAGACCAATAAGGTTAAAAAAAAAAAAAAAAAAAAAAAGCCCAAATAAAGCAATATGAGACAAATCTATGAAAACACTATTGAGTTCATTTTGTGTTGGCCTTGGTCAAAATTTTTTTTTTTTTTACTGAGGTGGTTCTTAGCTCACTAAGTAACTTCTAAAGATTCCTTCTAATCCTTTCCTAATCTGGCTTTTTGTTCAAAAAAATGAGTCTGGACTACAATGTGACCTAGCTGATGCAGTTGCAGGAGCCGGCAGCAACAATAGGCTCACACTGGGGTCTCTCCAGTGTCTATTTGGTGCCATCACCAAGGACTATGTTTCTCCTTCCGTCCCAGCCCAGGAGTGTCTAACAGACCAAGCAAGTGGAAAACCACTGATGTTCAACTCACTCACTTGTTCTGGCCAATTCGGTGAGCTCTGGCAGCCGCCTGCAAGTCATTCTGAGGATTAAAATCGCTGTCGACAAAAATAACGGTATCTGCTGCTGTTAAGTTCATGCCTACTCCGCCTGGAACAAGGTGGGAACAGTGTCAAGGCGAATAAAGGAGAATAAAGACAGTCCAGACAGGCTCTTACTAATGAAGTGAAGTCAGTTAGACAGATGCTCGTCTACAGCTCTAGGGTCCAGCATGGTCACACTTGCTCCCTCAACCTGCCACGGCCTGACTTGGGAGGATTGAATCATCACACACAGCAGAATGAGGGAGTATTGACAAGCAACAAAGGAAGATGCTCAAGTCAGGAGCATGAAGGAGTTTTATATTCACCTCCCTCCTCCCTATTTAAACCATTAGACTGCATTCTGCCTAGGACAGTCTTTGAGAAAAGGACTGTGAACACGGGACAATCTGTGTGGGCGTTCGTAAGGGGAGAGCCCTTAACCCACACTCACAAGCCAGGCTAGGTAGCAACATCTCTGATATGCTGAGAAGGAGGGATGTTGCTGCTCCTAGGCCGAACCAGAGACTGAGTGCCGTGACCGTGTCCCTCCAGGTTCCCCCACATCCTGTGTGGTGTCACCCGCTCCCTACAGAACACCTGGCTAAGGTGTCCATTCTGACCAGATGAGGTGACAGAACCAGTCACTTTCTGGGTTTTCTTTGGTGCTACTGGGAAGGGGTGAGACACGACCATGGGTTCCGGGAATTAAGAGAACCGTGAAAGCACATTACAGCCTTTTCTCTTTGATTAATGTAAAAACTAATACGAAATGGGCTGGCTCTTGTCAGGGTCATTAGAGACCACAGCTGAAACAAGGGAGCCTGATGGGACTAATTCTGAGAGGTTGAATTAAAGGTTACTTCTCAGAAGAACCACTGACTCCCAGCTGGGTCTCCAGACAAGCCAGGCAGGAATACTTTAATTAAGCTTTCATATAAAATCAAACCTGGAATAAAGAGCCGATAATGACTGATTGCTGAGAGGTGCCAGGTTACCTCGCAGGGCTAGTACATTAGGCACATTTGCTACTTTTGAGCAATTTGCACAGACCCTCTCTTCTACCCCCACACAACCTCCTTATGGGCTCCTGGCTTTCATCATCACCTTCTGTTGATACTGAGGTGGAAACACAGAGAAGTCCAAACACGTATTCAAAGTTGCACAGCTAGGAGATAAAAGAGCTAAGACTGAGTCTTCCATGTGTGGCTCTTGAACCTGTTGGGTCCATTTTCTGGGCCTTTGTGGTTGCCACTGTAGTTTTTCTTTTGTTTTGGTTTTTTCTTCCTTTTTCTTTTCTTTTCTTTCCTTTTTTGAGACCAGGTCCTATTGTGTTGCCCAGGATGACCTCAAGCTTCTGGGCTGAGGCAGTCCTTTATCCTGAGCTTCCTGAGCAGCCAGTGCTGCAGGCTGTCCCATCACGCCAGCTCCATGGCCAGCTCCATGGCCAGTCCCTGCTCACCACACTTTGAACACCGCCCAGGTACTTGTCTCGTTTAGAAATCTGCACATCACCACCTGTTGTCTCGTGACTGGGATTCACATTATATACTAAAATGTGCTCCATCTTTCCTGGGTTAAGGCTATCAAAATGTAGCTCTTCTCAACAAGGGATGAGTTCCCCTTCCTCTGCAGTGCCAGGGAAGGGCCCTGTATCTGCCACACAAGCATGCATACTACACTCAAGCCCAGGAGTGATAGGTTTTTAGTTAAGTCTGCTCATAATTGTTTGAGACATATTCATGAGCTATCACTGCCCCCTGGTGGCAACATGACTCATTCACAGAGATACTTGAACACTGGACGGTGAACAACTAAGCAAAAAAAAAAAATTGCTGCAGACCTGCAGCAAAAACATGACATAGAGTATGACAATCTGCTTCTTCACAAGGAAATGTGCAGGTGCTTCTGCTCCTACAGGCCCTACTCAGGGGCCTCCAAGGAAATCAACTACAATGTAACCTCAGACATTTCAAACAAAAAGCTCTTCTCTGAGCAGGGAGATGATAAAATCTTTACATATCTCAGACAGAACTGTGTTCCCGCCATGGTTGGCCTGACCCTTTAAGTTTCTCTTCAGACTACTAGAGACAGATGATGATATAAACGAAGGATTGAGATGCAGGCTGTAGCCTTGGGGAAAAGGGAGACCCAGATGATCTGATTCCATCACGCATTATTATCTTTATTAGATAGATAAGGCATACTCTGGCAAAATAATTTTTACCCCTGGTTCTATCTAGCGCTTCTTTCATATGCCCTTATTACACTAATCACTCAGTGAGGGCTTCCTACTAAGACTGAACCTTTTCATTAAGATGCTCATCTCTCTCTAATAAAGGAACATGCATCCCCTGTATTCACCACGTCTATTGCAGGAGGATTTCGATTTATCAGAAATAAGGTAATGAGGGGCTGGAGAGGTGGGTAGAAGTGTGCACTGCTCTTGCAGAGAGCATGCTCTTGCTCATGCATGAATCTGGAGTCTTACACTATCTGTAACTCCAGCCCCGGGGACCTGATCCCATCCTTCCCTCCAGGTGCACCTGCGTGCAGATGATGCACATAGAAACAAGCAGGCTTATGTACATAAGTAAAAAGGTTTGTGAAGAAATAAAATAACAAAGCTAAGATTATGAGTTAAAAAGTCATTTAAAGATGATCCAAAATCTGAAGTCACTTCCAAAAGCTAATGTCAAATTATTTGATAACACATAGAGAGCACCCTCTTCCTGATAACATACCACAAAGGTGATAAGTAACATTTATGACTGAAGTTGTATAGATAAACACTGTCATAGTTCTAAGTAGCTAGCAATTTACTATAACTGTGTTTTAAGCCTTTGCTCTGTTAGAGAGGCATCCTGAGGAAGGGAACTGGCGGAGAGGCTCTCACTGCCTCAGTCACAGCTCGGAAGAAGATCCACATCCACACATGTGCATAAAACTTCCCACAGAAATCTTTCTGGACACTCCCAGGCCAGGAGTCAAAGCAGGTTACAACGATTTCTAAGGACTCGGGACTTTAGTCCCAGCTCTTCAACGGAACCACAACTTGGGTATAAGGCCCCATGCTGGAAGTCCAGCCCCTCCATCACCCATGGCAAAGGCCTCAGTTCCCTCCTCTTTACCCCTTAGTAATGACCTCGCCTTTCAGAGACGTCGGGAAATGCACCAATGGTTGGGGTGTAAAGGTTCTCTACCAGATCAGTTGTCTGCTCTCATCAAGACCTGTGTGGCCTACCTGCACGGGTGCTCAGGAGAAAAACAAAAATGGGCTGCTTTCCAAAGTTCTTAATGGCCAGGTGTCTCTCCTCTCCTCTCACGGAGCCATCCACACGCTCGTAGCTGTACCCTTGACACGGATGAGAAAAACGGGGCAACCTGTCAATTCTTTTTCAAGGATTCTGGGAAACAACCAGTCAATCCAAAAGTAGGCATCAGTTTTACCCTTTTCAATATAGACAAAGTCCTAATTCTAATAAATCCCAGGGGAAAAGTCTAAATGTAGGGAGTTAATATTATCACTTCACAGGAGAGCACATCATAACATATTCATGTTCTTTTAAATGCAGCTCAAGTGGCGTTAGTAAGTCGTTTTGACCATTCCCAAGTAATCCTGAACGGCCTCTCCATGGCAGACTGCACTTGGTAGGCAGAAGTATGGGGAGCAGGTGAGGGACCCTGTCTGGCGGCTCAGTGTTTGCCTTCTCTGAAGCCAGAGGTGGGGGTTGGGGGGCTCTCCTCACCCTCCAGACCCAGAGAGCACAACGGACATGAGCCCTGCTTGTACTCCAGGGACTCCTAAGAGCGCCCTGCCTTAGGCACCCCATTTCATTATATATTAAACAGAATACTCGGGTAATAACCCCACCCCTTAGTATTAAATAGTAAGAAAGGGCCCTGCCCCTCCCCTCCTACTACAACCAGCAGTAACTCCAATTCCAGGGGATTCAACACCCTCTTTTGGCCTATGTATGACCACTGCACATACACGGTACACTGACACTATAACATACATGCAGGCAAAACTGCCAACACATAAAATAAATATATCTTTAAAAATAAATAAATAAGGAGAATGAGATCCTGGGCTAGGGTTGCGTTGGGGGTGAGAGGGAGGGATGGCTCAGCCAGTAAAGTGCCTGCCTCACAAGTTGATTTGTGGGATGTCTGTATTTACATCTGTCTAGCGGTTCTGAGTAAGTGCTCAGCTGCTGAAATGAATGTTTCATGACCCCCGAGTTACTGCCACTGAAACTTGTCTATTATACACGTAACACTTCCCCAGCGTTTGCCCAGTGCTCATAACCGCAAACCACATAACCAGTGCGAGCCAACATGGCTTCTCTTTGTAATTCCCACGCCTCATACGACTGACTGTTACATATGTGATTCAGGTAATGTAGTGGGCAAGGGAAGTCACCTCTGTAATCCATATAGTCTTGCAGAATATCCAGCATGTGGGTCATTTGGGAGAAAAGTAAAACCCGATGGCCCCTGGCAAGAAAAAAAAAAAAAAGGCACCAATTCTAGTGATATCTAAAGTACATTTCCCTCATGCAAAATTCTTTGTTAAAAGAGAATCCAAGTTTCTAAATAAATAAAATACTGAGGTATAAATATAATTTAAAGCCGTCTTCAGAAACTCTTAAGTACTTTAGGTGAAGAATGTAAGTAAACCTGACACTGTCCCCTTCAAAGTGGCAATTCTTAAACTACAGTGGAGAAATTCCCAGGGGCATTTGTCAATGCACCACAGGCTATGGGAAGCCCCAGATGAGCCAGAGACCTCACTGGAATGTCAACTCACTCACCCGAAAGAAATACAAGCTTTCATGCCAAAAGCACGATAAAATACATTATTTATATAAAGCAAAATGTAAAATTCAAACACATACACACACTCTAAGACCTTGAAACCATGATCAGCCACCTATCACTAATCTTACTTGGGGAGAAAGTCACTTATAGTTATTTTGGTTAAAAATTTAGAGATGATTCCTTTAGAAATAGGCAAATGGCATCTCATCTCCCAAGATACATGACGAAAGGAAAAAGAAGGTAAAAGATGGATTAAGAAGGAAGTCAAAGGCTTGGCAGTTAAGAGCACTGTCTGCTCTGTTTGAGAGGACCTAGGTTTGATTCCAAGAACCCATAAAGCAGCTGACAACCAGCAGTAACTCCAATTCCAGGGGATTCAACACCTTCTTTTGGCCTATGTATGACCACTACACATACACGGTACACTGACACTATAACATACATGCAGGCAAAACTGCCAACACATAAAATAAATATATCTTTAAAAATAAATAAGGAGAATGAAGTCCCGGGCTAGGGGTGCATTGGGGGTGGGAGGGAGGGATGGCTCAGCCAGTAAAGTGCCTGCCTCACAAGTACCAAGACTGAGCTTGCTCTCTAGAACCCATGTTAAAACTGCCGGGAGTTGTGGCATGCACAGCATCTCAGCACCAGAGAGGCAGAAGCAGAAGTACCCCTAGGCTTGCTGGACAGCTAGTCTAGCCTAATTGCTGAGCTCCAGGCGAGTAAGAGACCGTGTCTCAAAGGACACAGGCAGTGTTTCTGATGATACCTGAAGTTATCCCTTTTCTTCATGGAGAACAAGCTGAAAACCAAGCAGCCAAACACTACTATGCAACATCTTTTGATGCCCAATGCTTGTCTCTGAGAAAAGTCCCCCAAGTTCCCCTTGAGTTTGAACCAAGAGCCAAAGAGTACCTGGAAGGAATATTAACTGAGCCCCTGTGATATACATTGATTCAACACAAGCTGCCAATAGGCGATCATGGAAGAAAGATCAGTGCTATCTCTGTCCTGGTGGAACAGAACAAGATCACAGTGACAAGGACACCACACACTGGTAAGTCAGCATATCAGAGGACACTGCCAATGCTGAACCAGGATCCTAATGGTTCTAGGAATCCTAACAAGAGGATGACCAGGCAGGGGTAAGGACGAATGGGATGGCAGGGGCCAGCAGCAGTTGTAGGGATGGCAGAGCCCTAATCAAGGCCATGAAGAAAGGAAACTTGGACCAATCTCAAAAAATAGCTCTTTACCATTTAGCTCTTAATGGTTGGTTACTAGCTCAAAGTAGTAAATGTGAACCCACTGTCTACCCAGAATACAGAAATGCCAGCAGCTTGTCCAGGGTAAACCCATTGCCTACCCAGAATACAGAAATGCCAGCAGCCTGTCCAGCAGGTGAAGCTTCCCACTGGCCTCAATCAGGTGCTCTCCAACTTCAAAGGGCTCTGGTTCCACACCTAGGAAAGAAAGAATCCATTTCCAGTAATTACCTGGCGAGGAGCAGACTCCCTGACAAGGAGAAATAAACTGTGGGGAAACACTCCACTAAACTCGAATTACGGCTCTGGAGAACCACTGGTTTGGGTTCTTCAGTATCAACACTGAGAGATGAGAGGGGTGGGGGGAGAAGTCAGCAGAAAAAAAGCTTAAGAAAATGTCCACCTTCCCAGAGAACAGACAGGACAAACACAGTGTAGGATCTATGACCGGATCTTGGAGTAAAAAAGGAAAAGAAAACATAATCGAACAGGACATTAGGAAGAAAGTAAAGAAATCGGCACAAATGTGTCAGATAACCCTGACATAACAAACAGCATAAACCAGCCACCCTCACTACAGTCAAAGACGAACGGCACGCCTCACCGGGGGGCACGCCTCACCGGGGGGCACGCCTTGATCAAGGGCACACCTTGCTGTGGTTTTAGTGACAAACTGTTAACAAAATGGTGAGGAGGGACCGTGCACCACCCCACTCACCATCAAACAGATATGGGTGGTCCACACACTTCCGAAGCTGGGTTAGGATATTCTGGAGTTTGACTTTCTTTGCTGTCTCGTTCTCAAATGCATCTAAAATCATAAAGACCATAGGAGGAAAGGATTACCAAAGCAGCCCTCTCCTCCCACGTCTCCACAGCATGGAGATATATCTGATCACGCATGCCTTGGATCTGTGTAACCTCTCACTGGACTGAACACGTGTGTGAAGCTTGCTTAACCATCTCTCCCATTAAGAGGAACACTAAACTGTAAGGTGAGTTGAGCTCCGTGACTATTATCCCTTTTCCAACCTTTACACTTCCCACGTCAGGGAACACACAAGCCGGAAATCAAGAGATGCTCCGCTTCTGCCTCCCCCCTCACTCCCAAGTCAACAGCATTTTGCAGCTCGTTAAGCATCCAATGGGCTGGAAAGATAGAGGGCAGGACTAGAGAGCTCAGAAGTGCTGGCTTCAAGGCAGTAAGGGAAATGGGGCCAGAGGAAAGAACAAACTCTAACAACCAAGTCTGAGCCACAGCCACACTCACTGCAAGCCCAGCCCACCTGAGAATCCCTCACAATCTAAGACTCCAGCCCTTCTTGTACAGAGGAAGAAGGAAGCCTGATTATTGAGCACTTCCTGCATGAAAGCCACACTCTCAGCTTCTGACAGTCACAGCTCCATACCCAAGTCTTTCATCAAGATGGCCTTGTAGTACTTTTTCTGTAGTGCTGACATGCCATGGTACATCACCACCTCTGTCTTCTTGGGAAGCTCTGTGGCTACCTGAGCTTTCACTCGTCTCAGGAGAAATGGCTGCAAGAGTCTGTGCAGCTCACTTGCTGCGTAAGAAAAGATAAATAAATAAGAGCATAGAATCAAGGCATTCCACGACTAAAAACAGACAGCCTGGGTTCTGAGTCAAGGTGGTCATTTTTCACATTGCAGGCACTCCTGGATTTACAATGCTGTTATGACCCTGTAAATCCATCGCAAGTTTGAAATACCCCAAGTTGAAAATGCATTTAATATTCTGAATCTACCAAACATCATGGCTTATCCTAGTCTACCTTAAAAATGCTTTAAAACGTCTTCAGTTAGGCAAAATAAAATTAATAAATATGGTGCTGAGAGCCAGCAAGACAGCCAATGGGTAAAGATGTTTGCTGTCCAGTGTGATGACCACAGTTTGATCCCCAGAATCCACGTGGGAGGAAGAAAACACTGATTTCCACAAGTTGTCCTCTGATCTCCATGTGTGCTACAGTGTACACACACACACACACACACACACACACACAGAGAGAGAGAGAGAGAGAGAGAGAGAGAGAGAGAGAGAGAGAATAAATGTGAAGATACAATTTAAAAAGCTGAGTATTTCATATAATTCACTGGCAGCTCTACTCATGCAGTTCTGGCAATGCAGGCGCCACAAAGCCTCGGTCTCATGCAGATTGGGAAGCTCTGAGTGCTGATGTCTGCCCAGCCTGACCAGAGAAAATCTTACCACATCACTACCCCAGGAAAAGACAGAATCTCCAGTGGTCTTTACAGCTAAGCAGTATGCTAGTGGGTATTTGTGCCTTGTGATCTTTATCTAGTCATCTGTGGTGGGTGCTTCGCTTTGTTTTAGCTTGCCTACTATGAGGAGTGCTGTGTGTGAGCGTGGTTTCCTTCCCTTTGGGCATGATGTGGTGTGTTCTATGTCGTTAGCTGAGTTTTTAGCTCTCTGCAGCACCTCAGGACTGTGTTGTTCACACTGATTTCTATTTCTCCATCATTCTCCATGCCCTTACTTCATGTGGATGCTGGGAAGCCAACCTGGGTCCTCTGGAAAAGCAGCCAGTGATTTTAACCACTGGACCCAACTCTAACCCTAACCCAAAGCCCTCACAGTGGCCTTGATTTACATTTCCCTAACAATTACTGACTCTGAGCATTTAAATACATATAACAATGTGCTTTATAGCTCAGAGTAGTAAGGAGAGTACTTTTATGTAAACCTTTACTGATTTTCTTCTTTGACAATTTCATGCACATATACAATGTACTCTGGCAGAAGACAGCATGTGAAAGCATTCATCATAAAGAAACGATGATACACCAGTTACCTGGGCTGGTCACTACCCAATGTATCCATGAATCAATACACTACACTATGCTATAAATCTGTACACATGCTGGGTGTTAAAAGGTGGTCAACATTTGCATACATTTTCCTCTGAGTGTGCACTGCTCCACAACATAAAAATCCCAAGCCACACTTCACGGGGAGGGCCTCTGTACTTCCTCCTCTTCCAGGTCTTGGCCCCTTGAATTGTCATTAGCTCTTAAACCAGAAACTGGGAACACTTAAGAACTCTATCCTCTGCTGGGCAGTGGTGGCACACGCCTTTAATCCCAGCACTCGGGAGGCAGAAGCAGGTAGCTTTCTGAGTTCGAGGCCAGCCTGGTCTACAGAGTGAGTTCCAGGACAGCCAGGGCTATACAGAGAAATCCTGTCTCAAAAAAAAAGAACTCTATTCTCTCCCATAATCCTGGGTTTGAGAGGCTCTCCTACTTGGAGCATGTTTTGCATCTTTCCCTCTTGATCAGCATCACAGCTTAGAAATGTGGGCAAGCAGCTGTGCCCATTTTAATACCAGCGTTAAGTACGGCTCCAAGAGCCCAGCCCCTTAGTCAAGGCCACAGAGCTGACCGCCAATGCTGTCAGCAATCAAATCTGTTTCTTTTGGCATCAAACCCTTTGTTCCCTCCCCAGACATCTTAAACTTCAAAAGTCATCCTAAATCAGAATCACACTACACGCTAGGATTGCCAGAAACAGAAAATAAACACACAGGATAAGGAACCAGCTAAACTGGAATCTCACATAACAGTAAGCAACACTGTAATAGTGTATGCCCGTGTAATATTTGACTGGATGTTTAAAACTTCTCTGGCAACTCTAAGCATAGGAGTTCTGTAGGAGAAATCTTTAGCCAGGATTTCTGCTAGGAAAAGCCCCTCCAACCCATACTTAACCAATACACACAAAATCATTATAGCATCCTATAATCATATAAGCATCCTAGGGTAATATCACAGGGACCTTCAGATAATTCTATGGACTAGAGGGGCAAAGGTACAAGAGAAAGCTGCCACCTGCATGAAGGATAAAGCATGCCCATCCCCAACACACACAAACACACACACTTCCACATTCATCTCTCTTAAACTCGTGGTTTTGCTGCATGGTTTAAAAGAAACACCAGCACTACACTGAATGACCATATGGCCTGTGGCAGGCACCCTCCAACCTCTTCCAGAAATGAATTAAATGAGCCCCAGAGAGTCAAGCAGAAGCGACAAATGAAGACAATGAGGCATCTAGCACCGGCCTTCTGTTTGCGGCTCCTTGCCTCCTGGGTCTTCTGGTTATCTCTCTTCTTCTCTATCTACAACTGTTAGACATGACGGCAGCTTCTGTGCCTAACTGTCTTGAGGATGATTAGGAAGAGAGAGACCTGCCTGATTTGGACTCTTTCTCAATGTCTTGGTAACGCTGAACAAAATCTTCCATCTGCTCTCTGCAGAAGAGATCGGGCTCCACGACACAGAGGAGGGCATACAGCTCCCGGAGGCTGTTCTGGATGGGGGTTCCGGTAAGCAGGAGACGGAAGACCACTGAGAACTACACAAAGCAACAAAATTAAACCCAACACTGGAGGAAAGCCTGGGTTACCCAGCAAAGAGCAGCATGTCTTAGTGGGAATGTCGAAGGTATATGACATGGGCAGACTTGGGGTCGGGCTGCCTGTTTTACTTGATAAAGGAAGTGATTCCAGCTTCAACTAGAAGAAAAAATAGTCCTACAAAGTAGACAGTTATAAAGATGCACCACTTCCTGCACAAGTGTTACAGAGTGTGGGATATACTACTGTTACTCAGTCTTAGAGAGTTGAATTATGGGTTGCACTCTACGTAGGGGAGCTTACCGAGACAACTGAGACACGTATGTGTGTGCACGTGGAGATGGAGAATGAGACACGTATGTGTGTGCACGTGGAGATGGAGAATGAGACACGTATGTGTGTGCACGTGGAGATGGAGAATGACACACGTATGTGTGTGCACGTGGAGATGGAGAATGACACACATATGTGTGTGCACGTGGAGGTGGAGAATGACACATGAATGTGTGTGCACGTGGAGATGGAGAAGCAAAAAGGTAACACACTAGGCCCTCCACTACAGGTAAGAATCAAGATTGATACTAAAACAATGCCTTTTGTATTACTTATGGCATATCAAGACTTCTGGATGTTTCCAGACACTGTGCCACATAACATTCCAGAACAGTCAGGAACAAATGAGAAAGCAAAAAACAAAAAATTCCTATGGCGGCTGGAGAGATGGCTCAGCCGTTAAGAGCACTCACTGCTCTTCCGAAGGTCATGAGTTCAAATCCCAGCAACCATGGTGGCTCACAACCACCCATAATGAGATCTGATGCCCTCCTCTGGGGTGTCTGAAGACAGCTACAGCAAATGGGGCCAGAGCAAGTGGGCGGGAGAGAGACGAAAAAGTGTCTGAAGACAGCTATAGTGTACTTACATATAATAAATAAATAAATCTTTAAAAAAAATTCCTTATCAGTAATTAAATACTAGTAATTAGTGATGAAATTAAAAGTTAAGAGAAACAGTAACATCAGAGTAGTCCTCCCTCAGGACACCTCCTACTCCTGGGACTTCTTTTTCATGCTTCCTCAGTAGATCGGTTTGCTTTGCTCAAAAAGAGAAAGAAAACATTAACAAGAGATATTAGATCAAGGGTGGTTAACCCCTGAGCTGACATAACAGGAGCTATCAAAATTAATGTAAGAAGATAGAAAAGCCATGTATGTCTGTTATTTTAAAGGTCAAAATAATACAGTGGGCACTATACAGATATTCACACATGCACACACGCACCTACAAGATATACCGAAGGGCTAATGCGGGAGCAGGTCACGGTGTCTTTCCCTTTCCTTACCTTTCAAAATTTTGGTTCTGGAGGGGACAGTAAAAAAAACATGCTGCTTTTGCAGTAAGAAAAGGTGACTTGACATGACTTACTACAGAAGTCTTGGCAACCTCCTTTTGTCCTCTCTGAAATGATCATTCACTCTCTGCCATCCACCCTGTTCTGCTCACTGGACAAGGTTTGTAAAGTTCTTCAACTATCTGGACTGAGGTCTTTTTTAAGTACAGTAACCAGAATTCACAAGGTGTATTTCAGTAAAGAGTTGAGAAGACCAAAAGAATGCAGGCTCACACAGGTAACCGCTAGTCACGATATTTAGCTTCTCGTAGGACATGAGCAAAAATTTTGATTTAAAGTAGAGTCCTTTTTTTGCATCAAAACTTACAACTGTGAAATAAAAACCAGAAACAATCTGCCTTTATAGTACTTCCTTATTAAATATTAAGCATTTTTCCACATAACGGCAACTTTGGTTGGTAAATGCAGTGTAAGTACGACATATAAATCCTGGCACTAACTCTGTTTACACATTTAGATCACTTCTGACTTTCGTAAACAAATTGAAAACAGTATTAAAATAGATATAAAAACAAACAGAATCCCCTTTCCCACCTTTCAGTCTAATAAATAAGTGGTTTTGCTTGCTTGTTTGGCTTTTTGTCCTTTTTTTTTTCCTTTTAAGACAGGGTCTGACTATGTAACCCTGACTGTCCTGGAACTCACCCTGTAGACCAGGCTGGCCTCAAACTAAGAGATCTGCCTGCCTCTGCCTCCCAAGTGCCACCATGCACCACCTAAACAAATGTATTTTCTTTTCAACTATCCATGACCTGCAATCCAAATCTCACCTAAAAGGACCTAAAAGGAGCGCTAGCACGTCCCAGCAGTTTTCTCACTTCATCCTCTGAGCCTTTGTCTCCTGATGAGTAACAAGCACAGGCTCCAAAGCCACAGCAAGATTGATCTCCCCATGTCAAATCCACAAGCCCAAGGTTCCTTTCAGTTCCTGTCTCTTCTCACTGTACGTCAGTAAACTGGCACAGTTTATGAAGCATTCTCTTACTAGAATAGAGACCTAGACTATGACAACTGCTATCACTCGATGTGCTCATGCCACAAGGTGGCAGTATTAGGAGGTGTCCCTCTAAGCAGCTCCTTCTGAATGGGATCAAGGGCCTTTTAAAAGAATCTGTAAGCTCGCTTTCCCTTCTCTCTCTTGTCCTTCTGCCATATGAGGACACAGTACAAAGTCCCCAACACCTTGATCTGAATTTCCAGCCTTCAGAACTGTGAGATAAATAAATGTCTGTTCATTCTGACCAAGCCTGTGGTATTGTGCTAAAGCAGCACAAACGGACTAACATAAAAACCTCTTGGGAAAGAGACACTGTTAAGGGTCCCTAAAATGAAGGCAATGGTACCAGAGAGCAAGAGGATGCCCTACGAGGGTGCAGCAACCTTCACAGAATATATCTGCTTTCAAACACCCCAAAATTCAACTTCTAGGCCAGTAAATAACTACAGAATGCTGATCAAAGGTTTCCTTTCAAATGCCTCTCTGGATGTGATTTATTATGGGATGGAACCAAACTTCATTACCACCAAAACATGGAGTTTCATGAATAAACAAGTCTCTCAACTAGGAGAAAGACAGTCCACTTTTCACAGGCATCTCTGTGGAAAAACAAACAAACAAGCAAATAAACAAAAACCTGGCAAAGACCCTCCATGTCTCCAGGATGGTGTGAGTGGCCAAGAGAAAATGAAAACAACGCATAGTACTTTATAACAGACAAAGACTGCAGAGGCCAAAGATGATACTCAATGGTATGGAACTGTTCGTCATGTGGGCTACTAAATTCTTGGAACAGGTTCAGTGGGAAAGAGGCACAATATGCCTAATGTATCTGCTAGGTAAACAGATTTATAGTGAGGTCATTTCTGCAAAGAAACCAAGATGATCAAAGAGAGGTAAACTGTTTGCAAAAGTACAATGCGCTTTCCTGAAGTGGAGTCGTGCTTGATAACCAGATTTTAACAAGCATTGCCTTACAAGAGATAAAAGGAAAGGCATTACATATGCTGCCTGCCCTGCCCACCCCCTAAAGATCAGTTAGCCCTGCTGTAATCTGACTGAAAAAGTTTCAATTAAGCCTACACTGTTCAGGTCTACCTATTTGTTACAAAGGCCTGACGGCACAGCCCTTGTCCATTGCCCTCCTGAGCACTGCGGTTATAGGCATGCACCTGGGTAATGATCGTTGGGGGGGGGGGGGGGGAAGGGCTCCAGAGCATTGTCAGGGCAGTGACATCACCAAGCATGATTCCGCAATGGTGTGTAGATGTCACTATATATTTCTCCCAACCAAGCGGCATCTACAATATCAAAAGTGAGTCTGTGAGCTACAGATTCTGAGCGAGAATCTCAAAACTGTTCCAGCATTTGTGACAAACTCACTGTCCTCATCAGGGATGTTGGTAATGAGGAGATATGAATATCCGGGGCTAAGGAGTCTCTGCATCTGCGGCTCAACTGTTGTAAAACTAAAACCACTCTTTAAAAGGTTACCTTAAATGGCAGGCATTCAGATGAAAACCAAGGCTACCCTGTGAATTTACCTCTGAAAGTGTCCTATGCAGCAGGGAGCTCTGGTTTTTCAATCTGTGAGCTTCATCCACAGCAAGAACGCTCCAGGAGAAGCTGTGAGAGAAAATCCACTTTCAGCTTTGTGCAACTCAGATGCATCTCACAAATGCTACAGAACTGCAACGACAGTTAGAAAGACTAACACAAGCCTGGCCTTAGAGGTGTGCCCAAATCACCTCCCCACTGACTGGACAACAGCTGCTACACGAGGGGGTACATGCAAGGAGCCCCCCCAAGACAGAAAAGATGGCAGGGAGGAAGGAGCCAAAGCCAGAGAGAGAAGAAACATTTATAAGCAAGGGCCAGGTACTGAACTTGTAGCTCTGTGTTTAGTCCAAAAGAATAGGGTGAACAGACAGGATGGAGCCAGCAGGGAGATGAAGGCTCAGAAAGGTTAGGCGATTTGGTCAGGCTCCTCGGAGCAGAACTGAGAGTCAAACCCACATGAAACATTAAAGAGACAGATGTGCCACAGAAGACCAAAAAGTGGGATTTAACTAAGTCCTGAACAGAACCAGGCAGACAGAGATGGCCCTATCGTCTCCTCCTCTGCTGACCCTGAGGTCCTCAGTGACTACTGTAAAGGATGATTTGCTGTATGTACATAGCTAGAACAATTTATCAGTAAGTTCCAGTAAAAAGCACATACATATACATACATGAATATATATATATATATATTTCTATACTACATGTGTCTTACTGTGCAGCTCCAATAGGCCTCAAATTTGCAATCCTCCTGCCTCAGCCTCCCAAGTGCTGAGATCACAGGCATAGATCACTACACTTTGGCTATAAAAGCACATTTTGACAAGTAATACTGGAAACCTTTTTGCAGTCTTCCCCAAATATGGTAAATATATATTCACGAGTATGTTCTAGAATATATTAGTTAAAACTGCAAAAGTAGAAAATAAATATGTGATAAAGCATATGCCTATATGAAAAGGCATATATGGGGGCTGGAGAGGTGGCTCAGCGGTTAAGAGCACTGACTGCTCTTCCAAAGGTCCTGAGTTCAATTCCCAGCAACCATATCATGGTGGCTCACAACCATCTGTAATGGGGTCTGATGCTCTCTTCTGCTGTGCAGGCATACATGCAGATAGAGGACTCATATAAATAAATAGATCTTTTTCAAAAGGCATATATGGTCACTGTAATACAAATGTTACCTGAGTGTGGTGGAACACATCTGTAACCCTAGCACTGGTGAAGTAGGCATACAAGGATACCACAACTGTGAGGCTAGCCTTAGCTACACAGTAAGATCAGCCAGGACTACATGTAAAACAGTCACCAAACAAAAAAATTTAAAACTAACCAAACAAGGCACGAATATTGTATGTCCTTGAAAATTGCAGAAAAAAAAATTAAACATAAGATAAAATATAGAACATATTAAGACTGTTAGTTTTCCTTGTAAGCATCACAGAATTTTAATTTTTTAGATGTATTTATCTGGGGGTGGCACATGTGTACCACTGTGTGTGTGGTCAGAGGACAACTTGCAAGAGTTGATTCTTTTCTTTCCCATGTGGGTTCTTGGATAAAGCTTAGATTCTCAGGTTTGGCCTGCATAGGAAGAATCTATCCCAAAAACAGTCAAACCACGGAGATGGAAAGAAAAATCCCCAACAACAGATGGAGAAGGAACGCAGGGACCTGTGTCCTTCATCTCATTCATCTTCTGCAGATGGAGGAAGGACTAGGGACTCAGGGCAAGCACAAGGAGTCCAGGAACAGTGTGCATGCAAATCAATAAAGTGTGAGTGTTTCCAAGGTTGGACAGTGACCATGAGAGGTTTACCACTGCCCACAGGACAGTGTCACCACAAATGGGTGGCCCAGTTCCCTTTTCATACATGCAAATATCCTAAAATGCTTATTAAATGAAACAAGGCCACAGGGTGGTGAATGTGGACATATTAAAAGAGAGAGGGTCAAATGACTGTCAAAGGACCCTCTCCTGGCTCCTGGAGAAGAGAGTACAGGGAATCCCAGCACCCAGTAAAGTCTAATTCTCTTGATTCAAAGACTGTGTAAGTCTGTAATCTGAAAGATTCCAAGCTGCTGATGCTGCTACCATGTGCATCTTTAACATCCACAATGCATCTCTGTAGTACAGACATTACAGTTCCCTTCCATTTCCAGTATGTACAACACAGCAATGAGAAAACTAATCTTAGCTAATGCTAAAAGAACCCATCTATGTTGTGGGAGTCAACATTATAAATGTCCCTCATTTGTTATGTTCTTAAACCCTCCTACCAATGTGCTTGGAGCAGATTATCTGAGACAAAAACCAGCATTTCTCCTGAGAACTTCAAAACTTGCTGTAAAAGGAGGGTTGGCAGCACCGAGTACTGTTGCTGACACCCTGCTTTGGCATTTATTAACATTAGCTGTCAAAACAGCTGATCTTGGTTGTCAACTTGACACATCCAAGAAGGGAGAACCTCAGTTGAGCCATTGCTCCCATCAGACTGGCCTGTGGCTACATCTGTGATGCATTTCTTAATTGCTAATTGATATAAGAAGACTCAGCCCACTGTGGGTGGTGCCAACCCCTAAGCCTGCTATATGAAAAAACTAGGTGAGGAAGCCAGGAAGAGGGGGCCTGTAAGCACAAGAACAGTTCCGTCAGTATCTCTGCTTCTAGTTCCTGCCTTGTTTTCCCTCTACAATGAGTGTACACTGTAAGATGAAATAAGCCCTCCCCTCTCCAGGTTGCCTTCGGTCAGTCATGTGTTTATGACAGCAACAGAACCAAACTAGGACTTTAGCCCCTATGGGTTACCTAAGCTTCATCTTTTTCATCTGTAAAGTAGAAGAACCTGCCTGAGAGGGGTTGAATGGGTATGACCCCCATAGACTCATGTGTTTGAATGCTTGGCCATAGGGAGTGGCACTATTAGGAGGTGTGGCCTTTTTCGAGGAGGTGTGGCCTTGGAGAAACTGAAGTCATACATCAGGTCAAGCTCCACTCAGTGTGGAATCCAGTCTCCTTCCGCTGCCTTTAGATCAAGATGTAGAACTCTTGGCTCCTCCAGCACCAAATCTGCCTGCCTGCATACTGCCATGCTTCCTGTCATGATAATGGACTGAACCTCTGACACTATACACCAGCCCCAATTCAATGTTCTCCTTTATAAGAGTTGCCTTGGTCATGGTGTCTCCTCACAGCAATGGAAACCCTAACTAAGACAGGGGATGGAGAGAGATATATGTATGAGAGAACAGGTATGGCCCCAGAGATGGGGGGGGGGAGCGAGAGAGAGAGACTATGTGCAAGCAAATACATACCATGGTACACCTATGGAGGCTTAATACTCAACATTTATGGCCTAGTTTGCTGTTCTTTAAGATTTCACATGTATTGCCTATTATTACATGTGTGTGCACATGAGAATAGGAACCTGCGCAGTGCATCAGATTCCCCTGCAGCTATACTTAAAGTTACAGGCAGCTGTGAGCTAGTGGTGTGGGTTGTGGGTGCTCATTCAGGTCTGCTGAAAGGGCAGCAAGCATGCTCACCACTGCGCCACCTCTTCGGTCCCTCCGTACATTTCTCACTCCTAACTGGACTCTCTAACCAAGAGAGTAGGTTTGCTCTCTGACCAAGTTTCCTGGTACTGCTGAGCATTCTCGTAGTCCCTTTCCAGTGACAGACCATTCAAGGGGTCAGGGAGCTGACTCAGCAGGTGAAGGCTCTTGATGTGCAAGCCTGGTGGCCTAAGATGGGTCTCTGAAACCCAAGTTAAAAAGCCGGATGTGGTAATGCATCTGTGGTCCCAGCATACCTATGGCAAACGGGACACAGAGAGGCGAGAATCAGACAGAAACTCAAGGGTCAGCTAGTCTGGATTGTGCTGCATAGTGGCAGAAAGAAGAGACTCTGCCACAAAACAGTGGAAAATAGAGAATCAATTCACATACACAAACACACAGATCCAGACACACATGATGAGTGAGGGCAGGTGAGCAGGCAGACAGACCACTTAAAGAAAAAGAAGGGATGAGACACTGAGAAGTCACAGGCAGCACACTTGCCTAGCATGTGCAAATCCTTGGCTTCAATCTTTAGGACTTCCCTCCAAGTAAAACTATATTAAAATAGACAAAAGGGAAAATAGAGAAAAGCATACATTCTCTCATGGAAAAGATACTCTGCTCACTTAAATAAAACAAAACGTTAAACGGAAGCCATAATTTCTATGTTAGCTATCAAGACTTCAAAGTAAGACAAACGCAGAAGAGGGCAGAATTCCACAGTATGAAGGGAATTCATGACCATCTCAGCTCATGCAACAGTTCCTGGGGCAGCACAACCTACTCACGATTTTAGAAACGAAGCATCTTTCAAGCAAATCTGAAAAAGTAAGAAAAACAAGTTTTTTTAATAATAATAAAAAAAAAAAAGCTGATGCTGAGAAATTCCGGGGCTGACAAGCTACTTTCCTGTCTCAGGGACTCTCTCCAATCACAACGGTTCTGCCTTTCCTTCCCTAGTGAGACACAAAGCTCTGAGCATCCTTCCTAAGTCCAAACAAAAGGGAGTCTGGCTAAGGGGAAGATGTCTTCATCTAACAAGAGCTAACAATGAGACTGGAGCTAAGTGTGAGGGCTACCTTTCAGCCAACTTCACACAAGCCAGAGTCACTGGAAGGAGAGAGCTTCAGTTGAGAAAGTGTCCCCACCAGAGTGGCCTGGGCCAAGTCTGTGGAGTGGTTCCTTGATCAATGATTGATGGGGAGGGCCCAGCCTATTGTGGGTGGGGTCACCCCTGGGCTGGAGGTCCTGGGTTCTGTAAGAAAGCAAGCTGAGCAAGCCACAAGAAGCAAGCTAGTTAAGTAGCACTGCCCCACGGCCTGTGCATCGGCTTGGCCTTGACTTCCTGACCTGACTTCCCTCAGTGATGGACTATTATTTGAAGTGTAAGATGAAATAAACCCTTTGCTCCCTGCATTGCCTTTGGTACTGCTGTCATCAGAGCAAGAGAAACTGTAACTAAGACACTAAGTGTCCCCCATTCCCGTGCTCCAGTTACCAAAAAAGAGCCCCTTTCCCTCTCCACTTCTGTTCATCTGATAAGAGGCAAATCAAGTGCCACCTCTGAAACCACTCCCCATGAAGCCGCAGGGATGAGAGAGAAGGAAATTAACCAACACAAAGCCCCATGATCCTTCACTTCTGTGGTCACAAAGTCCCTTTGAGAATGTGGTGAAGGGTCACTTCCCTCCCTCCAGACCCCCTAAAGTATGCTCTGTTTAAACAGAATCACAGTGGTTTTAACGTCTTTGGCCCAGGTTAGGAGCTCTTGTAGAGAAACAGATGGCTACCTCATAGGTCGTCAGCAGCACATGAAAACCTGACTCCTGTCTTAGGTCTTGCTGAAGGCGGGCTCTCTCTTCCTTGTCACCTGTGTATGTCACACAGGAAAGACCTGGAGCAAATCTGGAACAAAGAAAAGAGGCAGACGGCAAATGTTAGAGTGACCCATGGGACAGTGTGGGTTACCAAGTATGAGACAGTGCAACGTGTAGACCCTAGGAGGCCTGGCACCCAGAAAGAGTGTTGGGGCTTCCAAACCATGCCTAGGGTCATTGCTAAGCCTCAGGGAAGGCCTTGATGTAAATGTTTAGGCATGAAAATTAGGTCTAAAGGCATTGTGTTGGCTTTTGAAAGGAACCCTTTCTCACATTAAGCATTCCCTACATCAGTATGAAAAGGATGGCTTTTCTTCAGTGCAATAAACTTCATTAAAAATGAACACTGAAAAAAAAAGCCAGGCAGTGGTGGTGCACACCTTTAATCCCAGCATTTGGGAGGCAGAGGCAGGCGGATTTCTGAGTTTGAGGCCAGTCTGGTCTACAGAGTGAGTTCCAGGACAGCCAGAGCTACACAGAGAAACCCTGTCTTGAAAAACCAAAAAAAAAAAAAAAAAAAAAAAAAACCACTGACCTTTAAGTTGCCAAACAGAAGTGATAAGGCCTGGACCTTCCTAGCCTGGATCCCCAGTGTCTATCTACCTTGCGTCAATTCAGACCTTTCTAGAATAAACCCATTAACTGTATAAGACATTATTATTTTATCAATTTTTTTTTACACCAGACACAAAATATCTTAAGCAAGGTGAAGAATAAAAGTTCATCCAATTTACTCCATACCTCTCCATCTCTTCTTTCCAGTTGCTCAAAACAGACAAGGGACAAAGAATCAGAAATGGCCCTTCATCGTTCAGTCTCCCCACCAAGTAAATGAGGAGAGCAATAGTCTGGAACAGAGGGGAAAAAATCAGTTCTGATCACATTTCCTCACGAGAAATAACTATGAAGTCCTCACAACCTCTGGAACACATACTTCTCAAAGGATTGATAAGATCCCTGACTGTCAGCATTGTGAAATGCTATCACCATGGCATTTGCTTGTGTATCCTGACTACTTTGACTTTAATATTCTATAGATGAGGAGCTCCCCCACCATGTGATTAACTCACGTGGTATGACGTAACTGGACTGTCTATCAACCCAAACCCACAAATGACATGTCAACCTAAGGCAGTTGTGCTCACCATCCTGACTCCACCTAACAGTCAGACTCTAGGTCTCTATGCTTTATGTTGCTACCTGTAAGGCCTTTAGTGAGCTAGTGATTTAGAAACCACAGAGCACTGAGCTATCCTGAGAGAGACCCAGGAAGCAGATACCACACAAAACACTGCTAAGGAAGTCAGAATCAACTTGATGCTAAGACAGGTGAATTATTTTTTTTTTTAGAGAAAAGCCCTGGACCAGAGCCATTAGCTGCTCTAATTAAGGTATGCCTTCTTTCAAACACGCTAAAAAACAAAACCAAAACAGATCAAACAAGGGCAATGGTACAATTTTAAAAGCTCAAACTAGAAAACCCAACTCCAAGATCCCACTCCTTTAACATGCTACTTTACGTTTGTTATACTCTAGCAACAAACACACTGCTGCAGTGAGCACGTAGAGATAACCATGAGCTGTGTGGGGGTGAGCTGTGCTCATTCCATAGTAGCATACCTGGCAGGTCTTCCCCAGGCCCATCTCATCTCCCAGGATGCAGCCATTCTGGCAATGGAAGCACTGGACTAGCCAATTGACTCCCTCCAGTTGATAAGAGCGTAGATGAATCCCTAGAAATAAAGAACCAGAAGTAGTCCGAGGAGCAGAAACTCCAGCATGCTTGGGGTTCTATGACCGCCTCCCCTCCCACACTCCAAATCTGGCCAGCCACAGTACTCACTGCCCCTCTACTTTTTGTGGAGAACTGGTCACCATCTGTCACTCATTCAAACTCCTAAAGCACGTTGTCTTTGTCACCTAATCCACCTGACAGAAAGTCTACGGAGACTCAACATCCCTACTCCTTAGTCCCGGAAACGAGCATTACTAAACAAGCTCATAGGCAGAGAGCACATGGGCTGTACATGCTAAGGAGAGATGCAGACAGGACTACTTCATACCACGTTTCAACACGGAACAGTGCGTCGACATAAAGAGTATTTCACAGTGCTTGGCTGTAGAATGTTTCCCACTGGCTCATCTCCTTCAACACTTGGGCCCCAGCAACAGATACAATTTGGGTGGGTGGTGGAGTGGGGCTTAGCTGGAGGAAGTGGAGGAAGGCACTAGAGAGCAGACCTTGACTCTACAGCCTAGCTCCCCTTTGACCCAAGCTCAACTGTGCGACAATACCATAAGCTGCTTCCTCCTACTGCCATCTCTGGGACCTGCTCCAACTACCAAGCATCCTACAATGGACTTCTTCTCTGCATCCTAAGTCTGAATAAATTCCTTCATTAAATTACTTTTGTCAGATATTTTGTCACTGAAAATTAATACCAAGAAATGGGGTCACTGCCCATGGTGCTGGCCACATATGTGGCAGAGGAGGGTCTTGTTAGCCATCAGGGAGAGGAGAGGCCCTTGGGCCGGAGGGTGTTAGATCCCCCAGGATAGGAGAATGCCAAGGAGGGAAGCTGAGAGTGGGTGGGTGGGGGAATACACTATAGAGGCAGGGGGAGGGGGGAGGGAATAAGGAGGTTCCAAAGGGGAGATCTAGAAAGGGGGAAACATTTGAAATGGAAATAAAATATCAAGAAAAAAAAATTTAAAAATTAAAAAAAAGAAAGAAAGAAAGAAATGGGGTCATTGCTGTGATTAATTTGGCCATGGAGTTTATAGAACTGGTTTGTAAGAAGGAAGTTAAGAGCCTAGAGCTGTAAGCTAAAGAAGCCCTAGTACCTGTAAGCTGAATGGGGCTGAGCATTTAGAAAACCAGGATGCCAACAGGAATTCAGGAGTATGGATCAGGGAGCGGATGTTTCAGGGGAGAAGACTTGACCTAGTGCGTGCTGGTAAATTAACCTGGCTTTGTTCTGCCAGGGTCCTGAGGCTGAATTCAAAAGTAATAGTTTAAAATTTTTAACAGAAGGAATTTCAACACAACTAAGCATTTACACTGTGGCATGGACTCTGCTTGCTCCTTTTAGTCAGATTTACAGTGCGGCTCCAGAGATAAGAGGTGCAGAAACATGAAACATGGATAGTTTGGCAAAGGAGGGTGAGGAGCAAATTTAAAGTTATAAATAAGACAGAAGAAGGTGAACCTGAGGAAGCAGTCAGGATGTAAGACTAAAAGCCCACCTGAAAAACTTCCATTTTGAGATCCTAACCATTAAAAGACATAAAAACTCCTTCATGTGAGGAAAAAAAGGCATCATTACATTTTACAAATAAGTGCTTTGGTTCATCCTGTCACCTTGAAAAGATGTAGCTAAATCTCTTAGAGTGTCTGTGAGGGTTAATTGGGGTGGGAAGATCCACCCTAGCTGTCAGAGCAAATAGAAAGGAGAAAGGCGCATGGGCGCTAGCAGTGACTAAAGAAGGACCCGAGAGATACAACATTGCTGGCTCTATGGATGGAGCCAGGGAGCAAATCGGAACCGCCAGCCTCTGGATGCCAGGAAGGGCAAGGAACGTGGTTCCCCAACAGGACCAGAGGCCTGCTGATGCCCAACGGTGCTGAGTGCGTGTTCTCTTCTGTGCTGTGGAGTAGCCACCAAACTGAAGGCCAGCAGACAAGCCTCAGAGGATACAAAGGAGCTGATCACGATGCCGCCACATTGGAAACTGCAGACAGAAATCTAACAAGGAAGGTTCCAAACTCCTGGAAACCAAGCAACACATTTACGAACCTTCTAAATAACCCATTTCATAAGTCTCGAGGGAAAGAACTACCTACACCTGTCTGAATGAAAATAGAAACCTAACATGTTAAAACTTATGGAATAAAAATTAAGTCAAAATAGCTCATAGGCGCAAATGTAAAATTGCAAACATTTGGGGCGGGGGGCGGGGAGGACACAAAGTCTTTAGTCTCTATGGAGAGACCACAAGTTCTTTTTTCCTTTTTAATTTGTGCATAGGGTACATGCATGTACATGTTAGTGCAGGCACATGAGTGGCGGCGTACTGTAGAGGCTAGAGGGCATCTCTTAGGAGCCGGTTCTCCTCCCACCTTATGGCAGCAGGACCTGAACTCCAGTCTTTAGGTCTGTGCATGCAAGCACCTTCACCCACTGAGCCATCTCAGCAGCCCAAATTCATATACTTGACACCAAAAACAGGCAAACAAAAAATTACATAAAATAAATCTGATAAATTTGAGCAAACTAATTGTTTTGCAAACTCATCTATGTAAGAGAAAATCCTACTATCTAGAATACAAAAAGACCTGCTCAACACGAGGGAAAGCATGCCTACCCTGTACTGGAAACCTAGCCAACTCCTCAGAAGGAAAAGGGATGGTAGAATAACAGTACAGATATCTAAAAAAGCTACAAAGAATCATAATATTAACTATCTAAATCCAAAACAAAAAACCTATGATACACATAAATCTGTGTATAAATATACACATATAGCTTTAACAAACTCTTCTCATCTGAGCTGACAATGTTCCCTCCCAGAGCCAAAGACCACCTAATAAAAACCCAAATACAAGACACAAGAAGCCCTCTTTTGAGTTGTTCGGATTGTAAACTAAAATCTCTCTCTCTCTTTTTGTGGGCATAAATTATTTCACGAGCACATACTGGAAAGAAAGGCCAGAAGGTTTTCAATACTGCATTTATTCCAGTGAACAGAAAAGGCAACTGTAAGTTGCTGTCAGGGCTGCCCATTGAGAAGACGCCGTGGGATGAGGTGGCTCCGGGTCCATTGAGGTCTGCACGCCTGGTGTCTCCACATCTGGAGCCTACAAACCTGAGGTCTCCACATCTGGAGCCTACACGCCTGGGGTCCCCACATGTGGGATCCTCACACATGGGACTCGTATTGAAAGTAAGCTAAACACGAAAGCGCAAGAGATAAAGGGCAGGACAAACTTTTCTGGGCAACGCGTCCAGCGCAGCTTTGAGAGTTCTTTAGGGAGCCGCAACAAGTGAGTGCGCATGCCCAGTCAGCGGGGCAACGGAGACTGGGAGGAGCTAGAGTGCCGGGAAGCTCCTGGCTCCTTGGCTCCTCCGCTGTCCCGGCGTAGGCCTGCGCCGCCGCGCGCCTTCCCGGTTCCCGCCCGATCCCGGGCCTCCCCGACAGGCTCACCAGTCAAGCCCCACTGCTGTAAGTCCTGCTCCTGCACCCGCGTCCGCACCGGCTCCGGCCCGTGCTCGGCCGGCAGCGCCTGCAGGAAGCGCGGCGAGCCGCCCGCCATCCCGAGAGGCTCCGCCTGCCGCACCCGGCCTTCGCTCCCGCGCGTGCGGAGTACAGCGCGCCGCCGCCAGAGGGCGCAGTTCGCGCGCGTTCCCACGCCGCAGAAGCACGCAGGTGCGGAAGACTCTAGTCTCAGTGTGCTTCTGCGACCAGGACTTAGAGGCTGCCTTTGCTAAAAGCTCTGCCTCCTAACTTGGGTTCCGTGGGTAGCTAACAGCAGGCTCAAAGCTTGGCAAGCCCTCCTTCTTAATTTCTACCTGTCTCCTTTAAACTTTGGATCAGATTCCTGAGCAGCTTTCCATGTTTTCTGTTAAGGTATGTATGCCTCAAAACTGTTAAAAGTTCGACGAGTCCTATATTTATCTAACCTTTTTCCTCATTTGTGACTGAAAACCCAAAATAAGATTAACTTTATCTCTTAAGACAGTGACAAGACACATTCAAAAAAAGAAAAGAACCTGGTGGTACGTTCCTGCAATCAATCTCAGCTAGGGAGGCTGAGGCAGGAGAATTTGTGAGTTCAGTCTAGCCTGGCCTGCATTGCAGGAAGGTGTCAATAAATAATAAAGATCAAAGCTCAGTTAGCAGAATGCTTGCCTCGAAAGTACCATGCCCTCCGGTTGATCCCCAGTGCTGTCAAAGTTGGGCATGAAGGTGAACCCCTGTAATCCTAGTCCTGGGGAGGTAGCAGCAGGAGGACCAGAAGCTCAAGACCAACCTCAGCTACACAAGTTTGAAACCAGCCTAGGGTGCATTAAACGTTGTCTTAAAAATAAAGTGCAAGAGATCCCCTCCCCACCCCCAACGAGTAGCCTTTCAAACAGAACATCTATGTGTGATAAAAACTAATGGCCACATTGTCCTATGAAGGACCAAGGCTGGCCCTACTATGCAGAAGTAGCCCTCTGATGACTAAGGGACTTTACCCATTCCGTTAAACAGACTTCTCCAGGAACACACAGAACCAGACCCAAGATACTGATCAACCAGGTCAAGAGGGGAGATGTCAAATACACCAAGGTCACTGCATCCCTCTGGGATCAAGTCACCACTAGTATGACATTGATTACATCAGGGTTGAAGATTAACTCAAAACAAAGAAACAGTTCTCAGTGGGTACTTGAAGATTCTTATTTACAATATGAAGTACTAGTGGACTCTTACAAGAACATAGTGTATTATCTGTCCCTTACCAGTGGAACTGAGCACACTTGCCCCTGTTTTCCCAGTAGAACTGAATTGAGTACATTCCTTTCTTCACTGTTAGTTTTTCCACTTGATTGGGGGGAGGGGCAAATGGCTGGACCTGGTTTGTTGAGAGTTCCCCAAATCAGAACTCTGGCAGCACTTCTGACAGTACTCTTGAATCCCCAAGTCACCTGAAATGCTCATCCAGGGCTTGGCTTGAGTGTTGGCTGTTATTTAACTGACCTGCCGACTGTCATATGCCAGATTTCCCCTGTGCTGGGGGAAATAGAATTCAGTTAACAATCCAGGCAGACAGCCAGGCAGTGGTGGACCTTTAATCCCAGCACTTGGGAGGCAGAGGCAAGTGGATTTCTGAGTTCGAGGCCAGCCTGGTCTACAGATTGAGTTACAGGACAGCCAGGGCTACACAGAGAAACCTTGTCTCGAAAAAACAAAAACAAAAAAGAAAGCAACAACAACAACAAAAAACAGTCCAGGCAGACAAGGCTAAAGCTGTAGCCTGAGGCACTCCAGTTCTCCTGAAGTGCTCTCCACTCACATGTACTTAAGTATAGAAAATGGTTTCAGGAGATGTCCGTATGAAGCGAAGTTTGAGGTTTTCTGGGAACATTGATGAAAGGAGATTTAAGGTTAGTATATTTTAACCATAAGCATGATTTAATTAGTTGTTTGGCGTAGCTCCCCGAGATAGCTCAGAGGATAAAAATATGCTTGCTGTGCATGCCTGAAGACCTAAGTTACATTCCTGGAACCACATGGTAGGAGGAGAGAATTGACTCTCACAGGGTTATCTACACACACACACACACACACACACACACACACACACAATCTCACTTTCCTCCCTTCCGTCTAACAATAAATAAAATTAAAATTCAAAAGAAGGTGATTGATGCTGAGCAAAAACAATCAGCGTGGCATAGTTGGGCTGGACTGATTCTGTAGGCCAGCTTGTCTATGGCAATGCTTCCTCAAACCCCTGTGAGGGCTGTCTGACTTTCAAGGGCTTCTCTAGAGTGATTTTGCACCTGGTCTCTCTGTCTCACTGCATTCTCCCCAACCCCCGTTCTAATCTGCTAACCGTATGGACAAAGCAATGCTGTTAACCATTCAAAATGGTTCAACTATTCAAATGCTGTCACTTATTCAAAAGCATTCCTATTTTTTCTAACTTAAAGTAATCCAGAGCTAAGAATCTAGCTGATACATTGAACTTGGCATTTAAAACATAGCTAAGAAAAAAAAAATAGTAGCTCAGAAATTCCAGAGCTGCACATGATGTAACTTGAAAGTTTTACTCTGGATCGTATATGAAGTGGATCTATAGAGGGCCAGGTAGAAGCAGAGAGACAGTTCAGAGCCATCACAAAAGCATGGGCAGGAGGTGGTTTATGATCAGTGTGATGCAGGGTAGCTATGAGTAGATACACTGAACAGATCAAGTAGGAGCCACCTATAGAGAAATGGAATGGAGAAGGCTTGCTTTTGGAATTCAGCCTGTGTACATGATAGAAAAAGTCACATGAAAGAAGAAGACAGGATGAGGGATTCAGAGACTGTGGAGAATCCCCATGTGTCCTGGAAGTGCATGAAGACAGAGGGTCTTCCATTCACTATTGGTAGGAACACAGATTAACACAGTCATGAAAATGGTGAGTTCCTCTTACGTCTAGGAATAGAGCAGTAACATAGCGGAGCAGTTCCCCTTGTGTGCATATCTAAAGAAGTTATAATCCATTTCAGAGTGCTATCTGCACCTCCATGCTTATTGCAGCTGAGTTTTTTTCCACAGTAGCCAAAATGTGGACTTGGTGAACACCGTGCAGGAGGGACTGCAGTGGGCAAGTGAAGAGGCACAGCCCCAGAGGCTGCTGCTGGGCCTCCTCATGTTTGTCATTGCTATATTTCTTCTGTATCTAGCATAGTGTGAATGGGTGTGGTGAGACCCTCACTGCCTATAGTCTGGTGTGGTTGCCTCTTGGGAGACAACCCACTCTAGTGGGCAACTTTCCTGCAGATCAATATGAAGATGGACTTTCACAAAATAATATTGTTAGATGAACTAAAGATTTTGCAGAATTCCTGATTTGATTTAAATAGTTTTCAGAAAGTTAGGTAGTTGATAGGACGTTTAAGGAGATGGTTGAGATTGTTTTGCCGGAAAGATTTGTAAAGTTAGAAATAAGAGTAGAATGCTGATAGGCTTGCAGAATAGTGGGGGCTGCAGAAAAGGAGCAGAGTGAGCTTTCGGGCATTGCAGACACGTCATTGCACTTGGGAGGCAGAAGTAGGCTTGGGACAAGCTAATGATCAAGTCAAATATTCATTCTAGGTTGGGTCTGAGTTCCCGGAGCTTGTGATCTCCGAAACATGTGCTCACAGGTTTCGGTGTGCACCATGAAAAGACAGGGTTATGAACAAAGACTCAATCATTCCATAATGAGTATAAGAATAGAGCGTAGATGATTAACCAGTTTAGCTGGACAACTCTTCAAAAATAAGACGTAAGATAGATGGCGAGCTGTTTCTTTTTTGTTTTGTTTTGTTTTCAAGACAGGGTTTCTCTGTAGCCCTGACTGTCCTGGAACTCACTCTGTAGACCAGGCTAAGGATGGAGGTAGGGTAGTTAGAGGGACAGGGATACAGATGCATGGGAAGAACTATCTTTAATGTTCTTTTGCACAGTAAGGTGCCAGTGCTTGACAAAAATTAATTGAAGATTTCAAGTGAACCAGTAGAAATAATTATGAATGTTCCCAGCACAAAGAACAGGTGTTTAAGGCGCTAGAAATGCAAGTTTCTACCATTAGACAGCATGTGCACAACTGAAATGTCCCAACGTATTGGTTATGTTTGCATTATGGTTACTAAACAGTGCCTGCCTCAGGGTAGGTACCTGAATGTTTGAGCCAAGTACCTGGAAGCAATTTCACATTTAATACCTGTGTTTGTTAAAACTTTGACACACAGGGAAGATATTCACCGGATGGGCAAGTCACAGGCACAGAAAGCTTAAGAAACACGATGATGATTCTCACGAGTCAGCCTTAACTAGCAGATAAGTCAAGTCCTAACCCGGGTTATACAATCATATTCATTTTAATTCTTCCTGTTATTCCTCCACAGATAAAGGCAAGCATCTGGCAACAGCAACTCAGTGAGATTATTGGTCATTAAATTACCCCTTAGATAACAGCACTTGCAGCTTCTACCAAAACAAGCATGATTAAGCACAGGTCACCTGCAGATTATATTTGCTCTCTGTGTCTTTGCTCTGTGGGGTAACAGTAGCTCACTGGCAGCATCCAGTGAGGCAGACACAAGGCTGTAAATGCTGCAACCACAGAGAAAAGTTTGTACAGAGCTTTATTTTGGGACTGAAGATGATATCAGTGTCCTACAGTAAATGAAAGAGACTTTAGGTTTCCTTCTCAAAAAAAGGGAAAAACTAACTTTAACATGATTATACATTTTTGGCATCAAATAATATATAATGTATTTGCGGGTGTTTGGTTGATTGGTTGGGTTTTTGTTTTGTTTGTTTGTTTGTTGTTGTTGAGACAAGGTCTCTCTACATAGTTCTGATTGTTCTGGAACTCACTCTGTAAAGAGGCTGGCCTCAAACTCACAGGGATCCACCTACCTCTGCACCCTGAGTGCTGGGATTAAAGGTGTGCACCAGCACCCCCAGCTAACGCACAATCCATTGCAGTGGGCTGTCTCTTATGTACGTCTGATGTTTCACACGTGTCAGCAGTGCATCTTAATCATATCTCTTCCGTACACCAAGACATCCCCCTCTACTTCCTGCCCCTCCTCTTCCTCCTTCTTTTTGAAATCCATTGAGTCTAATTAGTGTTTTCTGATGGAATGCAGTGATACAGTGATCTTGTGCTGGTCTTCTGTCGCAGTGGGAAAATGACAGAGGCTTCCCTGAGCTAGACTCAGGGAAATGGCAAAACCTTCCCTTATGGTCCATATGTGGATGTTGACCGTGCCTGCAGAAAAAGTCCACAGAAGCTTCCTCCCTCTGGATATTTATGGCCTGGCGACTGCTCCCTCACAGAAACTGCTCCCACAGATTATCTGTCTCCTTGATCCAACTGTGTATCATAAGTCCCGCCTCCTGGTGCAGCAGCAGGCAGTAACCTCTCTATTTAACTCTGTATAACAAACATGGTGAGCTTCTGGGGTACTGCGGTTTCTCCATGAGAGAGCCCAGTCCACTCAAACCCAGCTTTTCTGTGTCCATTTGTCTGTTATTTCCTCATTCCTTCATCACCCTCAGTCAGGTCTGTCGCTGGAGCCGTGCTGGAGCCATGCTGGAGGCAGCAATTTTACTACAGCATGAGTTGAAGTTTTAAATATGCTGGCTTAAAGAAAAACTATCCAAAGCAGTAAGGGCTGTGCTGGTAAGACTTCCCAATGCCAGTATAAATTTATCTAACTAAGAGGTATAAATACATATACATAGAGCCCTGGAATTCGTGTGGTTATCACACAATAATAGGGTCCTTTCCTGGGCTGCAGAGATGGCTCAGTGGTAAAGAGCACTGACGACTCTTCCAGAGGTCCTGAGTTCAATTCCCAGCAACCACATGGTGGCTCACAACCATCTGTAGTGGAATCTGATGCCCTCTTCTGGTGTCTGAAGACAGCTACAGTATACTCACATACATAAAAAATAAATAAATAAAAATAAAATAAGGTCCTTTCCTGTATTTAATATATAGGCAACAGTTTCAAAATTATCACTGCTAATGCCAATCTGGGTATATGTCAGCTCATATATTCACTTCAGGTAAGTAATATTCTCCTGATTTATAAGGGTTTTTTTGGTTTTGGGTTTTTTGTTGTTGTTGTTTTGGGTTTGTTTGTTTGTTTTTTTTTTTTTTTTTTGGTTTTTCGAGATAGGGTTTCTCTGTGTAGCCCTGGCTGTCCTGGAACTCCCTCTGTAGACCAGGCTGGCCTCAAACTCAGAAATCTGCCTGCCTCTGCCTCCTGAGTGCTGGGATTAAAGGCGTGTGCGCCACCACTTGCCCGGCTTGGTTTGGGTTTTTTACATTTGTTTATTTGATGTGCACGTGTCATGGCACGTGTGGAGGAAAGAAGACAACTTGCAGGAATTGGTTCTCACCGGTTCTCACCGTCTACCACATGGGTCCCAGCGACTGATTGATCTCAGGTTGTCAGGCTTGTCTGTGAGAGCCTCTGCTGCACTGAGCCGACTCGATGGGCTCTATGTCTCATTTCAGAAGTGATAAACTTAATGAAAAATGTTAGTGGTAGAGTCCTCACAGTCTGATAGTTACAGCTCACCTCTAGCTCACTTACAAGTTGAGATGTATATAGTTTTTTTGCTCACAAATGTGTGTAGCTGTTTCTGCAGGAATCTTGCAAGGGAATAGATGGGCAAATGGAGCTTAAACTTGGGATAAAAGCTGGCAAGTCATTCTCCAAGAAAGCACACCATTTCTCTCCACATCCGGTGCAGGAGTGTTCTGGTTCACGTCTCTAGCTCTGAATAAGCCAACCTTTTGTTTTGCAGTCTTATGAGGGAAACATGTATCATGGATTTCGGTGGCTACTTATCTGATCGAATACCACTGGATAAACTGGTTATTTCTGTGGCTACTTATCTGATCGAATACCACTGGATAAACTGGTTATTTCTGTGGCTACTTATCTGATCGAATACCATTGGATAAACTGGTTATTTCTGTGGCTACTTATCTGATCAAATACCATTGGATAAACTGGTTATTTCTGTGGCTACTTATCTGATCGAATACCATTCGATAAACTGGTTGGCCAGCCTTTTTTGTTTAAAAAAAAAAATGGTTATACATATACTTCGTTTTTTTTGTTATGATCAAACATTTTAGATCTTAATCCATTGGTGAATATGTTATAAATATGTTTCCATGTAGAAGATTATGACATTGCTTTGATTTATCCCTTGTTAAGTGGCCCTTATGTGTAGAAGTTTGGATTTCTATGTGTAAGACTGTTTTCATAGTTATTTTTTAATCTTTTTATAGTTTTAGTAAGAAAAGCTTTTTATTACATCAGTATTTTCTTAGTTATTTATCCAGGACTTTTGCTTTAAACATTTGTCTCTTGGGTTCATTTTTTATTTTTTAAAAAGTCAAAATCTAATTTATTTCCCAGGTAGGAAGCAGTCATCTTTTATCCCAGAGCCTTACAGCAGCACCTTTACTGCCGTCTCAGCTCCCGTATGTATGAACATGGCGTCGCCAGTTTTATTATCTGCTTTAGTTTCTCCATACCAGTCTCACACTCTTTCGAGCATTAAAATGGTGTGGTTTCTTTGGAGACACTTTTTTTTTTCAGTTTTTGCTTAAAAAATATTTTAATACATTTTCTCAAACCTTCAGTATAAATTTGATAATCACTAAGGTACATTTTAAAAATCCCACTGGAATTTTAACAAGGCCAACTTGACATTGCCAAATAAAGTTAGAAAAAAGGGAGGCTTGATTATGTTCACAGTATTAAAGTTCATGATGGGAAGACGACAGATCCTGCTCTATGACTTTCAGAGTTTTCCTCGTAGAGTTTGTGAATATTTGTCTTTGAGATATCCGTAGAAACTTTTTAGTTTTGCTTGCTAGTGTCAACGAGCCCCATATTTTCTTACACTTTCTGGTTGGTATAGATGAAAGTCATACAGTCATGCATGTTGATGTTGTCTGTGATAGTTGTGGTGGAGGTATGACCGGAGTTTATTGAGTCTACAGCAAACAGCAGGAAGACAGTGGTGTATCAGATAGTCACTTGCACCATTTAGTGGAAACTAGCTGAAGCTGCCTCAGGGACTAAAAGTTAGAGCCTCAGAGCCTCAGAGCCACAGAGGGTACCAAGCAATATACCTTTTCGGGGAGTGTGACTTTTGCAGAGAAAGTGAGTTTAACTAGTCTATTGTTTTAGTAGGTCTTTTTGTTTTGTTTTGTTTGTTGTTTCTGTTTGGTTGGTTGGTGTTTGAGTGGATTTTGGAGAACAGGGTTTAATTTTGGACAAGTGAGCCCAGGTAATAACTTTATGGAATTTGACAGATTGTCTCTTTCAGTTGGCTAAAAGTGGTTCTGTGAACGACAACTATTGTTCGGTTGTTTGGGTAGGGGTTTAGGACCATATAGATGGCCACAGATAAACTTTTGAAAAGTCAGTTGAGATGAGACTTTTGGGGGTTACTCTCAAGTACTTACATACTCTTAGGTACTTGTTGTAGGTTCTTGTAGGTGAGTTAGGATCACAATTAGGGGACATTTCCCTCTCTATTGACAATTCTCCCTATACTACGTGTACTGATTAAAGCCAAGTCTTTGGAGATTCCATGACCTTCCTGATTAAGAGGACAAGTGACTTACCAGAGAGGCCCCGTAGTTCCCTGGGTTTTGATTGATCCCGGAGGTCAAAGGTCAGTTTATCGGCTATCCTTTTTGAGTGACTCATCTCCCTGTAAGCTTTAGCAGACAGTTCCATCAGTTTGTACTTTAACGTGTATGTAATATCTAAATAAAGCTTTGATTTGAAAAAAATCTTGATTTGTTTGTTGTTGCTCTTGGACTGTTTTCCTAAGTGGCTAAAAAGCCTAACACATTTAGCAAACACACAAGTAATTATCTTTATTGGGTATACATTTTATATCTTTAAGTCAGTTTTTGTAAATGTTACCATGAATAGATCAATGTAATCTTAGGAACTTTAATAACCTTTAGTCGTTAACCATATCTTATCTTAAAGTTTCATCCTCTATAAACCTTGTATAACTTAGATTACTAAGTGAAATCTAACTTAACTTTAAATTTATCTTACCTTAAATCTAAGTTGTATAACTTAGATTTCCTGTGAATTGGCTTTATACTTTGGGGGGAGCTGTTTTTATTTTTTAATTTTTAAGACAAAAATCTTATATAAAATGTATCTTTACTTAAAATATTTGCCCTTTTCATCAAAAGTATAATCTTCTACAACACCCTTCAGCATCTTTCTTGCCTACTTACTTTTTAAATTTAATTTTTTTTGTAAAGAAAAGTTGGTTCTAAATTACACACATGGCGCAATGTAACAAATTAAGAGTATCTGTACGTGTATTGTTAAATCTATAAGATGCTATATCTGATTTAAAGTTGGATTTTAACTCATAAAAAGTGGGAGGGAGCTGGAGAGATGGCTCAGTGATTAAGAGCACTGTCTGCTCTTCCAGAGGTCGTGAGTTCAATCCCTAGCAACTGCATGGTAGCTCACAACCATCTGTAATATGGTCTGATAGCATGCAGGTGTTCATGCAGATAGAGCACTCATATACATAAAACAAGTAAATAAAATGGTTTTTTTTTTTAATGGAAGGGGCTTCGTGGGGCGATGATGAAGCTGGTGATGAAGGAGCAGAGGTGTACCCACAGACACCTTGTGCCTCACGTGGTCACTGCAAAAATTAGAAGGGTAAGTGTCTTCAGTGTCTAAAACTGCAATTATGGGGTAACATTTAAAGGCCTTTGGCATCTCATAAATGCTGAGACTATGCCAGTTATGCTCTGTGTGGTCTGAAGAATGATTTATGATAGTCATTTTGGTTTTGATATGATCTATGATAGACTGATCTGTGATAGGTATTTTGGTTTTGAATAAATTTCTCAAGTACATAGCTGATGCAGCGTCTGTTCTATGCTGTGAGGAGACACCATGACCAAGGCACCTTATAAAAGAAAGCATTTAACTGGAGGCTCACTGTTTCAGAGGAGGAGTCCATGACCGTCATGCCAGGGAACATGGCAGCAGGCACGTAGACATGGCTCTAGAGTAGTGGCCGAGAGCTTACATCTGATCCACAAGCATAAAGCAGAATGAGAGAGAGACTGGATCTAGGGCTGGGCTTTTGATACTTGAGGCCCACCCCCACTGACACCTCCTTCCATGAGACTACAACGGCCTAATCCCTCCCAAAACTGTTCTACTAACTACCAAATAGTCAAATATATGAGCCCATAGGGGGCATTGTCATTCAAACTTCCACAATAGCAAGCTGAAGGAAAGAAGGGTTAGGGGGTGAGAGGTCATAAAGGTAAAGCATTGTCAAGTATCTCACAGAACTCAGCTGGGGAAGACCCATTAAATCATTTAACTGGAGCTTTTAGTAGGGTAAGGCTCTTAAGTAAAGTGCAAATAACTGAAGACAGGTAACATCATCAAATTGGAGGTTTACAAACATCTAGCAGAAACTGACTGGGTAAGCCCCATTAAGGCGTTTAGCTGTTGTTCCTGATAGAGTCTCAGACAGAGCAGAGTGTTCTTTATGCCGCCAAGTAAATGAGCAAATAGTAATAGGGATAAGAATATAGTATAAGAATGCATGCATGAGCGATTTAAGGGCCAAATATAATATTTGTTATACTACATTATATATTATATATAATATATTATTAAACTAAAAAGCTAGCTTCCTCCGAAAACATGGTCCCCCAACTCTCATTTGAGACTCAAATGCATTTGTATCAAAGTTTCCTCCAAGGCCCCTTGTCTGGGAATAGGCTTCTCCCTCCCCCTAACTCCATAACAAAATAACAACAATACCAGCTCCAAAATAAAAAGACCATGCCTTTAAAACAACTTTAAGGGGCTGGGAAGATGGTTTAGTGGTTAAACCCTTGCCAGAAAAGTTTGGAGGATTGGAAACCATGTAAATGCCAGGGTGGCATGGGGGTCTGCCTGTATTTCCAACCACAGAAGGCAAAGATGGGATCCCCAGAGCAAGCGATTAGCAACACTAGCCATGCCAGCAAACTGATTTCACTGAGAGACACTGTCCCATTGCATAAGGTAGAAGAGTAATGGAGGTCGATTCTCAGCCTCAGCCTTAGCTGTTGGGCTTTGAATTGAGGACATAATGTGTTTGTGATGGATATGGATCCTCTGATGTTGATATTTCTCAAGAAGGAATTTGGAATAGCGACAAACGTGAGGAGGGATGCAGGAGGCCTGCAGCCTTCACCAGTGTCTAGAGAATAGTTAGGCGAAGCTGCTCCTGTGCCTCAGACTTTTTTTTTTTTTTTTTTTTAAAAAGTCAGTAACTCTAGCTTTCTGCCTCAAAGAGAACACATTGACCTCTCAATTGGAAACTCCAGCTGGCTAATTTAGTGGAGCTTTCCCAGTCTGTTTCTGTTAGAGATTTTGAGCATCCATTTTAATGGCATTTTATTATCTATTTGTCATAATTTAGTCTCTTACTTGGGGACACTACATACTTGATATGTCACTCATTTAAAGACAACAGTATGGCTATTCTAAACCATTCTCCAGACCACACAAAATGGTTGTGTTCATGTTCTGCCTCTTTAAAAAAATAAGATTTAAGTTTTATATGTTTGAATGTTTTGCCTGCATGTATGTAAATGCGCCATGTGCATGCTTAGTATCCATAGAGGTCAGAAGAGGGCAACAGCAGCCAGTACTCTTAACCATTGAGCTATCTCTCTCTCCAGCCCCCTGCCTCTTTATTGAACCTTTTTTTAGTTATTCAGTTGACTTTGGGGCGGGGGCCTCATAAAGTTAAAACTTTATGAACACTTACAGTGATAGCCTTACCATTCTCTCAAACTTAAAACACGCTATTACCGTGGTCAACACCTTGGAGCCTCACTTCTTTGTCGGGGCTACAGGAGAGATATGTTTCCTTGTTTGTTCGAGCCTCTGCATTGCTTTGGTTCCTACACCACACAGCTTTTCTTTGTCTTCAAAGCCAGTAACATAGCATCCTGCTTCCACTGCCCATACGGTCTTCTGTAGTCCACCACCCACCACCCACCACCCACCGCCCACGCTCCTTCTGAAATGCACTCTTGGCCTTGCAGGGGAACTGCTCAGGTTGTGCAAGATGATCTTCCCATCTCAGGAACTCTGCTTACTCCCAATCACTAGACTCTCCATTGTGAAAGGTAACATTCAGGTTGTAGGGAGCTGGGATGTGGATCCCTTTGAGGATCATGTTTTCAGCCTACCACAGTGTCTATGGTGTATCTATCTTTGCAGTAGGTATTGTGCTGTATGTGTGTGTGACCCCTGAACTACTGGTGATTGTTACAAACATTACTGTTGTAACAAATAAGCTTCCCAATGGTAAGTCGGTGGAACCACAATCAGTTTGCTTGTGAGGCGCTGGCCTCCACAGCTGCCCTTCAGTCAAGACTCAGACACATGCCACTTGACACGGAGACCAGCTTACAAGACGTGGCCTCCAAAGGGGGATAGTTATTGGATGGATGTAAGCAAAATACAGACTTAGCAAAAAGAATTAGGAAATAAGAAAGCATGATGGGAGCTGGGGAGATGATTCAGAAGTCAAGAACCCTGGCTGCTCTTGCAGAAGACCTTCATTCAGTTGCTGGAAACCAAATGGCCACTCAGAACCATCTGTAACTCCAAGTCCAGGAGATCAGACGTCGTCTCCTGGCCTCTAGAGGCACTAGGCATGCACATGCTGTTTAGACATATATACAGTCGATACCCCTAAAATAAAAAATCTTTTTTTAAAAGATTGCAATGTGATAATGCTCTTACTTTGATCTTTATAGACACTATGGACACAGTTGCTATGGTGAATCTTCATTGTCAGCTTGACAGGTTTTAGAATCACCTAGGGGATTGGTGGGCACAACCTTGGAAATGTCTGTGAGAGCATTTCCAGAGAGAATTCAATGAGAGTAGGTCCCATACTGATTATGGGCAGTTCTATCTCATATGGGCTTGGAGGCTCCATGCACCTACTATGTGGTTGACTGTCGTAGGTCCCCAGTCTTCCTGTTTGCTATATTTCCATTCATTTAACCAACATAGTCAGCAGGAGTCTTTCTAAGAAAGCAAAACGGTTCTCCAAGCCAATGAATTATTTTTAAAATTCATTTCAAAGTAGTTGGAATAAATGAAGTGATAACTAAGAAACAGCTAACAGCTAGTGTTAGGCAAAAAAGAACCACAGAGAAATGAGGGAATGAGAGAAGGGCTTGTTGCTAAATTCCTCAGTTGAGAGCTGTGTGCAGAGGTGAGCCCATGCTGGAGCCAGGCTGCTAGAGATGCGTGGTTGACCTCCTGCCTTGTTCTGTGTTTTCCAACTGCATGCTGGAGGTGAAGAAGTGCTTGCCTCCTGGGTTTGCTGAGAGGGTTGCATAACTGATTTCCTTTGAACCATGTACAATAAACCTTCATGTTGACAATTGTCTGGAAGGGAGATACTGAAACATCAGAGTCAAGAACCTGCATTGGTTGCAACCAAGCCATGTTGAGCAAAGGTCAATGCACAGAATAGTGTTATACAGGGCCAATAATGACTCAAGGCTTCAGACAGGACTCATGCTGTCTACAAATGTACATTTGCATGCTGCCACAGTGCATGAATCTATAGCCATTATATTGGCAGTTTTACCCGATTTTACATTTGAAATCTTTTAAGTTACATTTCAAAATGGAAAATTCGGGCGAGAAATCACTTTTTAAAAAGTGTGCATTTTATTGAAATTATCTGCATCTGCCTTGATTTCCCGCATCGAAGCTCTTTTACCTAGGAAGCACACTGCACTTGTTACTGTCCCCCAGCTGAAGCACACTGCAGTATCAAATTCCTACTGTAGTTATGGGTTCAAAGATCTGGTCTCTAAATTGGGAGGAGGAGCCAGGACAGAGCACCTGTTTGAAGGTGCTCTAGAAAGTGAATTTTCCTCTTCTTAACATGGGAGCAAAGGTTTTGCATGGGAGCAAAACATGGGAGAACTTTCCTCTTCTTAACATGGGGCTTCGGAAGGGTTGAGTTTGGGGGGGGTGGGTGGGGGCGGTGCTTATCACTTTGAAACAAAAACAAGAAGCTGAAAGTGAACACTGAAAGAAAAGTGGGAAGGGATGGAGCCTTAAGAATCGCTCTCCCTAAGCGGGTGCTGCTGAGAAGCTGTAGATTAAAACATACATAATATTATTGTTTCTTCCCAGAGCATTTTGAGCTGTTTCCTTTGTGTTTACAGAAGAAGGGTGCACACCCTTGGGTGGGCGGGATAGGAGGTAGGACGGTATAACCCCTCCCCATTGGCCTCTGCTGTGTTTATCTGTGTTTATCTGTGTTTATCTGCTGCTCTACCCAGAGTTACAGCCCCGCTTAGCTCCCAGCTAGTGGAGCAGCTCCCTGAGCTGGTACCTCCCCCACGCCACGGCCCAGACACACCTCTAATTACTTTTGTGTGCGTGTCTCCAGCCCAGATCTTTCCTGTGGCCTGCTGTGTGTTCACTCTCTCTTATCATTCTTTCTTTAGGACAAGTGACGCTGACTCAACCAGCGAAGCACTGTGGCGACCATGGCCCAGAAAAGGATTGCTGTAATTGGATCAGGAGCAAGCGGGCTCACCTGCATCAAGTGTTGCCTGGAAGAGGGCTTGGAACCTGTCTGCTTTGAAAGGTCTGGTGACATTGGAGGACTGTGGAGGTTCCAGGTAAATCTCCTGAGCCCCTAAAACTTGAAGGACTCCTTGCAATTCCCGAGCTCCTCAAAGCAGTGGGCTTGAAATCTGCCTTGACAGCAGTCAGATTTTAGGCCGGTTCCTCTCTGTAGGCTGGCTGCAAAGTGAAATACAAATGCCACTTATTTCCCTTTTCTGTTGCCACAAAAAACGGCACACAGACCAGGCGTTTTGTTTGCTTGTGTGTTTCTGATATTCGCTGCTATTCAAAAAAACGGGAAACAATCCGCGAAGTGGCACAATAGCAAACATTAGACGTTTCCTGCTTGTCCCCGGCTCCTGAAATAGATATTGAACCAAGTGTCTGTTTGCAACGCCTTCAGTCGTCTTTTCTATTGAGAGCAATTCCTGGAGTGGGGCTAGAGAGATGACACAGCAGGTAAGAGCACTTGCTCCTTCAGAGGACCAGAGTTCAGTTTCCTGCACCCATAGGACAGCTCCCCAGTACTGTAAGCCCAGCTCCAGGGGACCTGACACTCTCTTCTGACCTCAGACACCAGGTGTAAACATAGCACATAAATGTGCATGCAGGCAAAAATCACTCGTACATATAAAATAAAAATAAATACCCTTCCCCCCCTTTTTTAATCCTGGGGCTAGGGAGATCGCTTTTCTAGAAAATGCTAAGTACTTGCTGCAGGAGCAGGAAGATCTGAGTTCCATCCCTAGCACTCACAAGGAAGAAAGGAAGGGGTGGAGGGAGAGATGGAGGGGGGAGGAAGGAAGGAAAGGAAAAAGCCTAGTGGAGCGACATGCCCTTGTAATCCAAACTGTGGGGACAGTTGCAGAGATAGGAGGAGTCTTGAGACTTTCCTGCTACCCAGCAAACCAGTCTTCTAGCTCCAAGTTCAGTAAAATGTCCTATCTCAAATACACAAGGTGAGAAGCAGTTAAGGAGAATACCCAACATTGACCTTTAGCCTCTACATGTACTGCAGAGTACACAGAAAGAGAGAGAGAGACAGACGGACAGAGACAAAGAGAAACCGAGAGACAGAGATAGAGACAGGGAGAGAGAACATGTATACACACATACACACACACACACACACTAATACAACACAAATTTCCTTCTCACTTGAGGTAACCCCGACAACCCTAGTCTTTGAACAGGATATAAAAATAAGATTATCCTGTTTGCTTTCAACTTTTCCTTCCCTGGGGAAGAGAAGGTCAAATTCCTCGGCCTTTGCTACTGTCTCTAGCTCTCTCCTTCAGCATACTAGATTTCACTTGAACCCTATGCATATACAATCAGGCAGGGTGCTAATAAGAGTTTAAAATAGCAGTTGGAAATGGTGCTGAACGCCTTTAATTAATCCCAGCACTGGGGCAGCAGAGGCAGGTGGATCCCTGTGAGGTGGAGGCCAGCCTGGTTTATACATGAGTTGAAAGTCAGCCACGACTATGTAGAGACCCTGTCTCAAACAAACCAAACACTGTCTTCCTGCGTGACTGTTGTGCTTCGTAAGTGAAGTCAGCCACCTTCACTGACTTCCAGCTGGCCCGCCTGGACTTGCTTCTTGAACCCATTTTCAGAGCAGGGTTGAAGTTCCATGAGTGTTTTTCAGTTTTCAAAAAATTTAGCAGTGCCAGCCACATCCTTAAAAGCAGCTGCATGCCGCTCCACAGCTGAACAGAGGTGCAGCCCTGCCTGCACTATGGCTCTGGACAGAAGAGAAGTCCACTCTGTTAGCCATTACTCCTCATTCAGATGGGGAATAGATCCCCTGATACCCCCATTTCTTTATCACAGCCTTCACCTAAAAGGCTTATTGATTAGATTTTATGTTTGTTTGTTTGTTTGGTAATCAATAGAAAAGTCTACTTTTGGAATCCAGTAAGATTTCAAAAGTATTGCAGTACAGGTAGGGGTTGAGAACACTATTTTAGCTCCAAAGCCTGTGTCTGTCATCTAGAAGGAGTGTGACTTAGGAGAAATCACTTAACTTCTTTATGTTTGCTGTTTCTTCAAGAAGGAGTTTACATGGTGTCTACTTCATAAAGTTATGAGCAGGAAGTGACTAAGTGTACTAGTCACTTTTGAAATGCTGGGTGAGTGGTGCGGCATGCCATATATTACCCAGTAGGCATAGAATCGGACCTACACACTTGGTACCTCTGCTAAGCAGAGAGCTAGGTTTAGTAATTCCAAAACAAGCATGAAATCAACAGATGAAGGGTGGAGGCTGGGAGAGTATTCAACATCATGCCAGAAAATCAGGTTTGTGATTTTTATTGCTAATGTGCCTTGAAATGATTGTTGCCTAAAGAGCGAATGACCTTTATTTTCTAATCGTCCCCTTGGTATAATTCTGCCATCTTACATAAATCAGTAAGCCATGCTTTATCATAATGCCCTGGCTTCTGTTAGAACAGCCACATTTGTGTGGCTCGACATTATAGTCCAGAGCCACTCATGATGCCTGGCATTGTATGTATGAGCTTCCCAATATATTTAAATGGGTTTCTGAACCAGGTATCATGGCCCACACCCCTTATCCCAGCACTTGAGAGGCAGAGGCAGGTGGATTTGTGTGAGTTTTAAATAAATAAACAGACAGACAGACATCAAAATACTACCTGAGCACAATGGCTCATGCCTTTGATCTTAGCACTCAGGAGGCAGAGACAGGCAGAGGTCTGTGAGTTTGTGGCCAGCCTGGTCTACATAGGGAGTTCCAGACCAGGTAGAGATACATGGTGTGACCCTGTCTCAAAAACATACATACATACACACATACATACATGTCCCTGAGGAGCACATTGTCCTGCTGTCTGCTTAGGATGCTCCTAAAGCCACAGACCTTCATTCTCACATTGTCTGTCACTTAGCTATGGAAGATGAGGCACTAGACACTCATGGCTTACTAGACATGTCACATTCTAAGTGATTTCCTGAGAATTTATCTACTGAAACCTATTTCTGTCACCCCCTCACTTATTATTTGGAGTCTTGCTGTCCTTCTCTTGATGCCATTAAGTTAACTGATCATTAAGTTAATTGATCAGTCAATTGTAGATGTCTTACATAGACTGGATCCCAGCACGTTGGGGTTCTGCCCTGGGCACACTGTATCCAGTTGAGGGCGCTGGAGTCCCCTGAGGCTCAGGTGCTTTCTTTCCTTCCCACCTGCCACTACCACTATTTCCCTCCTCCTCCTTGTTTCTCCTGCCACATAAACATCCTCTCAGATGCCGTCGTTCGGGTTCTTCTACTGCTGCTCTTGTCGCACCTTCACTAGTACTGCCTCCTTCATGTTATAGAGCAACACTTTCTGATACTAATTTTTATGTTTTCTTCAGACATGGTGGCTCACGTCTGTGACCCCAGCACATGGGACCTTGCCTCATTTCCCTATTGTTAGCATCTTACACTAATGTGACACATTTATTATGATCAGTGAGACAGTACCCATAAGCCCATGCTGTGTTCAGATTTACTTAGTTCTTCTGATGCCCTCCCCCCCCTTTTCTATCCCGGGATTCCCCCTAAGACTTGGTAGTTGTATCTCTCTAGGCTCCTCTTGGCCTGGATGATTTCTCAGATTTTCTTGCTTTGTTCCTTTTACTCCCTTGGTTTTGTTATCTTTGGTAGGTTTGAGGAGGGCTGGTCGGGTATTTTGTAGAATAGCCTCCTTTGAATTTGCCTGGTGCTTTTCTCATGGCTAGCCTGAAGAAGATCCTGGGGGTGAAGTCCTGCTTTCGGTGTACTGTGTCGAGGGTAACCCTTCTTGTTATGACTGGCCTTGTTTGTGTTACAACTTTCAGTGGAATTGGTCAGGCTAGGCTGGTATAAAGTTCATCTTCTTTTCTGCTTTTGGAAGAAAGTTACTATGGCCAGCCACACCTAAGGACTATTGGCTATTTCCAGAAGTCTCTAGAATCCATTTGTTGATATCTATACAGTGTTCAGTGTTTGCTGGGACACTGCCAGGGACTACCCTGTGTTTTGAGGCCAAGGCAGGAGGAGCAGGATCTTCATAGTAATTTCCAATCCATGAAGACAATAGCTTTCATTTATGTCTATCTTTAATCATATTGTTCGAGATATCTTTTTTAAAGATTTATTTATTTATATATTTATTTATGTGAGTAAACTATCATTCTCTTCATGCACACCAGAAGAGGGAATTGGATCCCATTACAGATGGATGTAAGTCATCATGTAGTTGCTGAAAATTGAACTCAGGACCTCTGGAAGAGCAGTCAGTGCTCTTAACCACTGAGCCATCTTTCCAGCCCCTGGACATCTTTTAATACCTAAGCATTTAAGATAAGGATGGGCTTGAACATGGTGTATTTTTAAAATTAAAATTTTCAATGGTTCATTTCTGACATACAGGTAGGTTACTAATTTGTTTATTTTTTGAGGGTCTTGCTCTATAGCTCAGGATGACCTCAAATTTATTATGTAGTTAATGCTGACACTGAGCATCCGCAGTCTTCAGGTCAGCTTCTGAGTACTGAGTTTACAAACATCAAGCCTGGCTATGTAACTGACGTGTGTGTGTGTGTGTGTGTGTGTGTGTGTGTGTACACTTGTGTATCTACAGGTGTGCACATGTACAGATCATATGTATGCAACCTTAAGTCTTGCTCCTCAGGCATGGTCCATTTTTTATGAAGGTCTCTACTTGCTAAGAAAATGAGGTTGCCTGGCGGCAAGCCCTGGGAATCAACTGTCTACATCTCTTTCGTGTTGCAACTGCAAGCATATGACAGCACACCAGGCTTTTTTAGAGCAATTAGACAACAACAAAGGGATACAAATTGGAAAGGAAGAAATCAAAATATCACTATTTGCAGATGATATGATGGTATACTTAAGTGACCCGAAAAACTCCACCGAAGATCTGCTACAGCTGATAAACACCTTCAGCAAAGTGGCCAGATACAAAATTAACTCAAGCAAATCAGTAGCCTTCCTATACTCAAAGGATAAACAGGCTGAGAAAGAAATTAGGGAAATGACATCCTTCACAATTGTCACAAACAATATAAAATATCTTGGTGTGACTCTAGCCAAACAAGTGAAAGATCTGTATGACAAGAACTTCAAATCTCTGAAGAAAGAAATCGAAGAAGACTTCAGAAGATGGAAAGATCTACCATGCTCATGGATTGGCAGGATTAATATAGTTAAAATGGCCATCCTGCCAAAAGCAATCTACAGATTCAATGCAATCCCCATCAAAATCCCAACTCAATTCTTCATAGACTTAGAAAGAGCAATTCTCAAATTCGTATGGAATAACAAAAACCCAGGATAGTAAAAACTATTCTCAACAATAAAAGGACTACTGGGGGAATCAGCATCCCTGACCTCAAGCTGTACTACAGAGCAGTAGTGATAAAAACTGCATGGTATTGGTACAGTGACAGGCAGGTAGATCAATGGAATAGAATTGAAGACCCAGAAATGAGCCCACACACTTACAGTCACTTGATCTTTGACAAAGGAGCTAAAACCATTCAGTGGAAAAAAGACATCATCTTCAACAAATGGTGCTGGTTCAACTGGTAGTATTCTGTGTATATATATGCCAGAAGAGGGCACCAGATATCATTATAGGTACTTAGGAGCCACCATGTGGTTGCTGGGAATTGAACTCAGGACCTTGGAAGAGCAGCCAGTGCTCTCAACCTCTGAGCCATCTCTCCAGCCTGTCCCATCAGGAATTTCATAATGTAAATTCTGGGGACTAAACTTAAGTCCTTATGCTTGCAAGGTGAACACTGAACTAACTGAGCCATCTCTCAGCCCTGCTGTGACTTCTGTCTTCCTGCTTTCATATGGCCTGGCTGTATTCTGTAGTTGCAGGTTTAGCATTTTATTCTTTGGGACTTGTTTTACATAAACATTCATGTAATTGGCCACAAAATTGGTTTTCATTTCCTCTTTCATGACTTGTAGGGCACACAGCTAAGACTTCTAGTACAATGGTCTCTGAAAGTGGCCCAAGAGAATATCCTTGTGTTCCTAATAAAATCAAAGCACTCAATCTCATACTGTTAAGTGTGCTGTTATCTACTTGCATGTTTTAAATTGTTTTTATTGGCTTGAGGATGTGTCTCTCTATACTAACTAGTCTGCTAAGAGTTTTACTTTCTCATGAGTGTTTTATAAATATTTTAATAAAAATAAAGAAAATTCTACCTTTGTTTTTTTTGTTTGTTTGTTTGTTTTTCAAGACAGGGTTTCTCTGTAGCCCTGGCTGTCCTGGAACTCACTCTGTAGACCAGGCTGGCCTCGAACTCAGAAATCTGCCTGCCTCTGCCTTCCAAGTGCTGGGATTAAAGGCATGCGCCACTACTGCCTGGCAAAATTCTACCTTTATAATAAACTATTTCCCTATTCAAATTATATATAATTAATACAGTATACTCAAAGGAGATATATTAAACAAGGGAGAGATTATACAGTATGGAATTATATAAACATGGGTATATAATGTATATTAGATGATTAGGATGTACATTTAATTCATGGTATGAATATTACTTTTTCATTTAAAGTTATAACAGGCCACTTTCAATGTTCTTACATAGATTTAACATCGTGGGGTGTGTGTGTATTTCACTTAGATACACTTTTAAATGTTCTTGGCTACTTACATTTCATGAAGTTGATTCTCAAGTTGCCATAAGTACTTCTTCTTTGCCACAGGAAAGTCCTGAGGAAGGAAGAGCCAGTATTTACAAGTCCGTGGTCATCAACACCTCCAAGGAGATGATGTGTTTTAGTGATTACCCCATCCCAGATCATTTCCCTAACTTCATGCACAACTCCCAGGTCCTGGAGTATTTCAGGATGTACGCCAAAGAATTTGACCTTCTCAGATATATCCAATTCAAGGTAATTTTGTTTTCTTCCTGTCTGAAATTGTTCATCGGGTCAATGAATTACGCAGCTTCAGTTACCTGTGTCATCTGTCAGCTTGAAATAGATGTAGATTTATATGACACAAAGATGCTACTCTAGCCCTCTTGGTACTTGGGAAATGTTCAAGGAATGCTCTCCATCACATATATCCTGCTGAAGAAACAGGAAGCCCCTGCGAGGGCATTTACTGTGCCTTCCTCTCATGCCGGCTTTAATAAAAACTGCTGAGAGGGTTGCTGGGAGTCAGACCTTTACAGTCTCCTTATCCACTACCACTTAGCTCCTTTATGCTTCACGATGTGCTATTTTATGTGATCACAACAACCCATTGACGTGGGATTGGGAAGCCAGGGGCGGGCGTGGGGGGAGGGGGAGAGCAGGGAAGTCAGCTCTGGTGAGAGGATGAGCACTGAATGAGGAACAATGCCTTGAATGATGGTCCTTGCTCTACCACAGATTAACCTGTGCTCTTAGGCAAGTGCCTTTCTCACTTTCAATTTCTATAATTCCCTTGCTCACAAACCAGCATGATTATCCCAGATGGTTTCTGATTTCTCCTTTCTCTGAAGTTTTCTGGCATGTTTCTATAATTTGGAATCATGACTATTAAAAACAAAAACATATTTATGATATCTGGCCAAAGCCCAAACTTTTCTGACTGTTCCGCTAAATCATGTTCAACGTAACTCAGTGGCAACTTTCAAAGCCTGGCATTTTCAGCCCATGGATTGTCCTTTGTGTAAGTGAGACATTTCTTGAATAAGCTTGGCTCTGGGCCAAGCAGTAAAAATGCAGAGACAAAAAAAAAAAAAAAAAAAAAAAAAAACCAGAAAATTATATTATATCCAGAATTAATAAAAATGAAGAGGCACCTGCTGAGGAGAGCTCTCCATCACTGCTTAGAGGAGGTTAATTCCTGAGGACATGAGATATCAGGCTCCAGGGAAGGTTGATTTCAGAGCAGATTATGTCTGGGCTGAGTGAAGGATGAACAAAACTGTGATCCGAGCAGAGGCCCTGGCCTGTGTAAATGTTCAGGACAGAAAACACTGTGTGGGCCAGACTGCCAGAAATAGGTGGGATCTCTTTCAGTCCATGGAGACCCTACGCCTGAGGCTTCAGAAACATGTCGGAACACATTCTTGGTGTACTTAAGCTGTGCAGAAGAATATTTATTTATTTACAAAGCTAAAATTTATGCCACCAATCATCTCATCTCACAGACTCTCTACAGTCACTTGTAAAAAGAGCATCTATAGAAGGCAGAGGAAGACTCCATTACATTCAAGAAGGGCCACTAAGATGGTGTTCTAGTCCCAGTGAAAAGGGAGACCTGTATCTTAGTCATATGTTGAAGGCCAGCCACTCCTAGTTTGCACTGGGAGAAGCAGACTTGGAGGTGGGGATATCTGGGGATGCAGGAGGGATGGGCCATTAGTGCATATGTCACTAATGCTTTGGAGAAGCCCCAAGCATTATTTGTTAACCTCAGGAACTATAGAGCCTTAGGGGATAGACCATGAGACCTAGCAATTTATATTTGTTCTAAGAGCAGAGGGCAATGAATTAGATTGTCTCCTCGTTTTTGTAGCCTGCCTCATTGACGTCTGTGGAGTATGTGAGTCAAATATTCATATAGAAGCCCCATAAGTGACGGTGCCCGTGACGACCCCTTTATATAACGTTCTGTAGGGAGCTGTCTCAGGGAGACATACGCTCTGCAGGTTGTGGCTACAGATCCCTGTCACTTTCTAGACTACAGTGTGCAGCGTGAAGAAGCAGCCTGATTTCTCTACCTCAGGCCAATGGCAGGTGGTCACTGAGTGTGAAGGGCAAAAGCAGGTAGATATCTTCGATGGAGTCCTGGTTTGCACAGGTCATCACACAGATCCTCACCTGCCCCTGGAAAGCTTTCCTGGTGAGTAACCCACCCTGAGAGAAGACACGGCGGGCATGGCTATGATATGAGCTGAAGGGGAGAGGTGTGGTCTCGGTGATTCTTACTGTAATTTGTATTAGTGCCACTTGGAAAGTGGAAAGGATCACAGTTCAGAAGGCAAGAGGAAGATTAGAGGCTAGTCTGTTTATGGTGAGGCAGGTGTACCAATCTCCTGCACTGTCAAGTTATTAAAATTACAGCATGTACGCCTGTTAAATCCGTAGTACTGGGCAATGAGTAACTTACTGGTTAGACATGTACAGTACTATACTTTGTGTAACCCTGTGTATTTGAAATCTGTTCTACACAATCATAGACCATATTATACCACCACAGCCTCACACACTCGTGTTTACTGTGTCTTATGACTGACCTATGCCATCTAGGTGTGTATAGTCCAGTGGTGAAATCCATCTTCAACCTCCTTCTCAGAATGACTGTATTCCTGTCCAATAGCACACGACTGTATTTAAACTCATGGTGACTATTTTCCTGGGGACCAAAAGGAAGGCTGGAGTCCTTGATTTACACTAATCGGAATTCGAGATATTTCTTCAACTTAAGAAGATGACAATGGAAATATTGAATTTCTAAGAATGTAGCAAAAGCTTAGAGCATTTCATTTCATGTTTCTGGCCTGGACTATTCTCTTTAAAAATACATTCTATATATGCCCAGCATGCTCATAGAAGTGTGGGGGTTGAACAAATAAAGAAGGGAGGCTTTCTGAGGCCTCAGGACTTGCATCTGCAAATTCAAAATGCAGATGACTTAAGGCAGAGAAATCACAAAGGCAACGAGGGAAGAAATGCCCCGACCCGCAGGGCAGTCAGCAGAGGCCTCAAAACCTGGAGAAAAGGTATGGGAGGGACAAGAGACGCAAAGAAGGGGAGCAAGACAGGATTCTGATCAAGCTCCGTTTATTGTAGGCAACAGCATGAGCTTTTAAGCAAAAAACCGCGACTGAAATTCCTCGTAGCCATGGCAGCACAGACCTTCAGCAGGTGGAGGGTCTATAGTATAGGTTTTGATTTTCACCAAGCAGTTGACTTAGAGTTAATGTAAAACCTAAGAATGGGGCAGTATCTAAAGTCGTAAAACCTAAGGACAGGGGAAAATAGCTTAAAGTTGTAAAACCTGAGAATGGGGAAGTATCTAGGTATTTGCCTAAGATAGTAATCGGCATTCTTTTCAGAGCAGTGCTCCTTGCTAGGTGGCTTCTTTGTTCTGGGCCAGGCAGCTCCCTGCATCTCCTCCCTTTTTGTTTTGTAAAGCACGAGCAAACTTTTTGGATGGACAGGCAGAATCTCTCCCTAGGTAGGGGAGTGGGCATTAACCTTTGTGAGGGGAAACGGTGACCTGAGCCCCTCTTGTGATTCCATTTTTCCCCTCTTTTGCGAGGGAGAGGCATTACCGGGGCAACCTCTATGCAGCTCAGGTGTGTCTCTCAGAAGGTCCAAGATGGATGTTGGTATCCCCTCCTTGCAGTGCCCAGCCTTGCACCTCACGGTACCCACACTGCCAACAGCAGTGTATATAGCCTTGAATACTATATAGCTCCCGTAGGAGGCCCATTGATCTCAGGCTCAGCAAGACCACGATCTGCAAGTCAAGTCTGTGATAATATATTTGGAGAGATTGTGCCGTCATGGAGTTTACCTGTCTTTTGACAAGACCCATGAGTCTATTCAAGAGAAAAGGCCCGATGGTGATTATAATCAAGATAATGGCGAATGGCCCAATAAGAGGCATGATTAGAGAAAACATCGATGATTTCCACCAGTCAGTGGTGGCTGAGGAAAATCTGATTTTGTGTAGATCTTCACTTAATTCATTGAGCTTGCTCACCTGGGTCTCACCAATGCCTGATTCATTAACATAATAACTATACTCTCTCCCAAAAAAGGGCAAGTTCCGCCCTTTTCTGCTGTTAAAGGTCAAGGGCCCTTTGGTTTTGTAATGCTACCTGAGCAATCCAGGTGACTTGTCTTTGTAAAGAGGCCAGTGAGGTAGCAGAGGCTTCCACAGCCATTTCTAACTTGAGCTTAAGGGCATCTATGGCATGAATAGAATGCCCGAGGGCTCCTCCAGCCAGGCCAGGGGCAATTAGGCCACTCCGACCAAAGCTCGGAGGAAGACCGCTCGTTTTAGGTGGGGGCTTAGGGGGGAGGCCAGTGATAAAAATTCAGCAGGATTGAGGAGGGTCAACCGAGGGACCGGCGTAACAGGTAGGCAAAGTTCCTTAGGGGAGTTGGAAAGGGTTAAATTTTTATAAAGGGTGCCATTACACCAAACAAAGAGACGGTCTGGAACATGCGGGAGGCGGGTGGAATTAGTGGTATTACAGAGGGAGCCACTGTCAGAGAAACAGAACAGAAATTGACTTTGCCCTGGGGGTTAGGCAGGCCAGGTTGTTTACAGGTAAAGCAGACTGGCTGTGAGTTAGTCCGTGAGGCATCTCTGAGGGCAGCTCCTATTGCCACTCCCATGGCATGGGCTGAGCCAAGGCCACAAAGTTTGATATAGTCAGAAAGGTCACCGCTGCTAAGGTGGGGCCGAATGACGACCTGGCAGGAAGGATTAGCATTTTCATAAGCAAGGTGTTTAATGAAAGTGCTTTCGCTTTCTTCCGTGCCGAGTATTTTTTCGGCGGCCTCAATTAAGCGGGCAACAAAGCTACTATAAGATTCATCGGCACCCTGTCTAATCTTGGCCAGGGACATGGTAGCCGATCCTTTTGAAGGGAGCCGTCTCCAGGCCTTTAAGCCTGCTGTTTGGGCCCAAAAGTCTTATAAAAGTCATTTAAGGCATCTCCTACCCTAGCCCATCATCTTTCATCAATTGTTCCCTCGAGGGGAAACCAGGGGCATGTCTCAAGGACGAATTCAAAAAAGTGTTCCAAGTCTTTCCTTTTTACCCTGCTTCCTCGCATCTTGAGCGCCTCCTTGAGGCTCCTTAAACACAACTCACGTTTACTCAACGCTTGTCCCATTATTGCGCCAGCCCTATGTTCCCCTCGCAGATCTGTCTCACAGGCGGCCACCTGTGGCGATCAGTGCGGACCTTCACTCACCTTCCCTTGGAGGCTGCAGTCCCAGTGTATCTTAGATGATTATCTTAGATTATCTGATGATTGAGCTGGGTACTCAGTTCTCTGTCGCGGGCCCCACGCTGGGCGCCAGTTGCCCCGACTCACAGGGCAGTCAGCAGAGGCCTCAAAACCTGGAGAAAAGTATGGGAGGGACAAGAGACACGAAGAAGGAGAGCAAGACAGGATTCTGATCAAGCTCTGTTTATTGTAGGCAACAGCATGAGCTTTTAAGCAAAAAAACCGCAACCAAAATGCCTCGTAGCCATGGCAGCACAGACCTCATCGGGTGGAGGGTCTATAGTATAGGTTTCGATTTCTCCCGAAGCAGTTGACTTAGAGTTAATGTAAAACCTAAGGATGGGGCAGTATCTAAAGTCGTAAAACCTAAGGACAGGGGAAAATAGCTTAAAGTTGTAAAACCTGAGAATGGGGAAGTATCTAGGTATTTGCCTAAGATAGTAATCGGCATTCTTTTCAGAGCAGTGCTCCTTGCTAGGTGGCTTCTTTGTTCTGGGCCAGGCGGCTCCAGGCAAAGAAAGAAGCAAAAGTGTTCGGAAAGGCAAGAAGAGTTGCTTAATAAAGAACATGGAAAATATAAGTGTAAACGTCACAAAAGAGAACAAACCAAGTGCTTTGACAAATAATGTCCTTCATTCAAACTGCCCCCCCATGACTATTTTTTTCTTCTCTCCTAGGAATTGAAAAGTTTAAAGGAACGTACTGCCACAGTCGAGAATATAAGAACCCAGTGGGATTCACGGGGAAAAGGGTCATTGTAATCGGCATAGGGAACTCTGGAGGAGACCTGGCTGTGGAGATCAGCCACACAGCCAAGCAGGTTTGCATCCATGATCCCTTTACTTTGCTTCACTCTTACCAAGGAAGTAGGGCCACCAACAAATATAGAGACACACCCAGGCCAACAGCAAACACATGGGGTTTGTTTGCTGCCCAAGTTTCAGCTTTAAGGTTGATGCTTCATATAGATTCTATAAATCAAAATTTCCAAATGGACTAATGGATTTCGATGTATCAAGGAAGTTAAAGATTTATGTTTATTATAGTGTGTGTGAGTGTGTGTGTGTGTGTGTTGTGTATACATGAAGACAGAGGCATCAGATTCTCCTGAAGCTGGAGCCACAGGTGACTGTGAGCACCCAACTTGGGTGCTGAATACTGAACTTGGATCTTCTGTGACATCAGCAAGTGTTCTTAACCACTGAGCCATCCAGCCCAGCATAATTTTGTGAAGAGAAATATCCTTTTGTGTGTATGTAATTTTTTCCTAATAAGTGTAGAATTAACTCATGGGGTAACGTAGGAAATCACCTCCATGAATAGGCATGGAATAGTACTGAGAAGCAGTGGTCACCTCCATGAATAGGCATGGAATAGTACTGAGAAGCAGTGGTACGGGGCAGGGTTGCTGAGCAACCATCATTTAATGAAACTGTAGTATTAAGGACTTTTCTTAAAGGAAGGTGAAGCATATATGTAGAGAGACAGCATCGTCACGTTTACTGAGAAACAGGTAGGCATTCCTCATTGGCAATAAAGTAGTGACTCATGAAGACAGAGGACTATATTGATTAAATAATTTCCTTACATAGTCCTTTTAAAATAAGATTTATAAATATATTGATTATTGTAAAAAGGTAGAGATGGGAAGCTGAAATGAAAGTGCAACAGGCACATATTTATTGAGCGCTTCCTGTATATCACCATTTACAAAAACACCATTTCTCACAATAACCTTGAGATACAGGTTTTTGCTGTCACTGTTGAATAAATTGGGAGCTTCTTAATCCCACCTCTGAGCACTGACCTTACTTGTCCAAAGGTATGCAGCTTATACACAAAACCATCTGGTTCCTAGGAACACGTATGTGCTTTCATCTGTGACATGCAGAAGCATTTGATATGCGAGCCCTTGGGTTACCATCAGTGAGAATGTATGTGTGCAGGAAAGGATCCTCCCTCTGCAGACAGGCAGCCCACTGCTTGAGAGCCTACACAAAAGGCCTTGAAGCAATGTACATTTCCTACAGCTCCAGAAACCACCTCCAGAGGGGGATGCGGACCAGGAGAAGTAATAGTCTTGCTGGTAATTGAACATGGCCTGTAGTCAGTTTTGAACGTGGACTTTGGCCAGTGGGCACCACAGGAAGACTGTCTCCTATAGGTCCACTAGCAGTCTTCATGTTTTCAACAGTCAGAAAAACAGTTCTTAGACACAGCAGGAAGGTCAGCTTTGCCGCTCTCTAGCTATATGACCTCAGGCTATGTGATTTGCTCTCTCTGAGCCTTTTATCCATAAAGTACCTTCCTTAAGAGTCACTGTGTTGATTAAGTTAAAATGTGAAGAACCGGTCATGGCGGCTTACTTATAGGTCACAAATATCAATAAGGAGTGATACCAACGTGCTAGGAGATGGGGCACAGGCTCTAGTTCTGCAGAAACACACTCAGAGGTCAAGAGCATATAAATAAGTGAGATAGATATTTATGATATTTCTAACAGGGTTATTGGTGATAAATAGTATAAACTATACAAATGATAAACAAGGTTTTGTACCACTGCAATGTCAGCGGCGAAAAGAACTGGGGGTTTTGGAGTAAATGATGTGCAATTTCCTTCAGCTTTACGCTTTTGGAGGTTTCTTTTTTTAACTGCTTTATAGTTATTTGTTCTGTGTGGGGTAGGAGTGGAGCGGTGCATATGTGGGGGTCAGAGGACAACCCACAGCAGCTGATTCTCTCCTTCCACCATGTAGGTCTCAGGGTTGGAACTTAGGTTGCTGGGCTTGGCCACAGAGGCTTTATGCACTGAGCCATGTCTCCTGCCCCACCTCTAGACTTTCAAGTTTGATGGGAGGCAAGTGCTAGGAAAAGTTCAGAAGATGGAGAGAAATGATCTCCTTGAAAGGTCAGTGGTGTCTTTGTGGAGGGAGCAGATTTAATCTGAGACCCAAAAACATATAGGAGGGCTCATAACAGTAGCTCTCTACCTGTGGGTTATGACCCCCTGTAGCATCAAATGACCCTTTCACAGTGGTTATTCTAAGACTATCAGAAAACACAGAGATTTACATTATGGTTCATAACAGTAGCACGTTTCATGTCATAAAATAGACATGAAATTAGTTTTATGGTTGGGGGGGTCACTATAACATGAGGAACTGTACTAAAAGGTTGCAGTACTAGGAAGGTTGAGAACCATTGCTTTGTAAGAAAAGGGCTTGTTTAGCCAGCAGCAAGAGATCACAGCAAGAGTATCATGGCCAGGGCATGCAGCAGCTTAATGTTGGTGTATAGGAAGGAAACAGCAAGGTGTCTTGCTTAAAGGGCTAAGTGGGACTAAAACACCGGTGAGTTTGAACTGAACTTTCAGGAGAATGGGGCTGCTTTTGAAGGACTGTGAGGCAGACTGATGAAAACAAAGCATGTTTCCCATGCCCCAGGTATTCCTCAGTACCAGGAGAGGAGCTTGGATCTTGAACCGCGTAGGGAACCATGGCTATCCTATTGATATGCTGCTCTCTTCTCGAATTATGTACTACTTGTCAAAGATCTGTGGTTCGTCACTAAAAAACAGATTTATGGAAAAACAGATGAACCAAAGGTTTGATCATGAAATGTTTGGCCTGAAGCCTAAACACAGGTACGTTTCCAGGATGAGAGTGGGGCTGGAGACGGCCAAGGCACATAGACAAGGACCACTGACATGGGCTCCTAATAGCACTGCCTTTACCCAGGCTTTAAGAACATCCATAGACTCAGAAATCCTTTTTCCGACTTTCTGCTCTGTAGGATTTCAGCTTATTCCTTTGACTGTGGCTGTTCTCTTGTGGCATCAGTTCTTCACATATGTCCCTCAGTGACAACAATGAAACAGTAGTGGCGAATAGGGCATCGTTTGCTCACTCAACCAACAAGCCTGCTGTAAGCTGGGCATTCATCATACTGGGCATGAGATAAACAGGGAAAAGCATATATTGGTCACCCTAATAATACAAACAGTAACGTCTTGCCTTGGGAGGACTTTCTGTAAGCATAAAGCTAAGTGAGTCCTGTGCGCTCTTCCCAGCCTTTCAGCAGGTCTATTTTAATGCCCATTTTCTAAGTAAAAAACAAACAAACAACAACAACAAAAAACCATGAATCTTATGAAAACACAGTAACTTGTCCAAGGTCAACACAAAAGAAATGACACATATCCCAGAAAATTGATGCTCCCTTAAAAACACCAATAGGAAGAAAAATAACAAATATGGTTTTTGAAAATTCCTACAAAGACAGACCTGGTGGTGCAGGATTATAATGCCAGCTCTTGGGGAGGCTGAGGCAGGATGACTCCTAGGTCAAAACCAGCCAGCCTGGGCAACTTAATGAGAAGAGGTGAAAAATACAAACTGGTTGGGAATATAGCTGAGTAGCAGATGACTCATCTAGTATGAGTGAGTCTGCATTCAGTCTCCAGGACTACAAGGTGTGTGACAGGGATGTGGTAACAGCAAAGCCTGGAATACACTGAGTGAAATTATAACACAAAGAATGGACTTGGAGCCATGACACAGTTCAAGAGTAAAGGCACTGGCTGCCAAGCTTGATGACCTGAGTTCAGTCCCCAGGACCCACACGGTGGAAAGAAAGAATTGATCCCTACAAGTTGACCTCTGACCTCTGTATGCCACGGTGGCACACAAAACCACATACAGACACACACTCACGCATGCAATCAATCATTATTAAGACCTTTATGGAAGCATTTCTAAAGACTAATTTTAAATGTTTTATTTTGTGCCCTTTTTAGTTTATTTATTTGGGGAGGGGCAGAGTCACATGTAAGGTCCACATGTCTGGGCCAGAGGACAGCTTGTGAGAGGCAGTCCTCTCTTTCTACTGTGTGGGTTCTGAGGACCCAACTCATGTCATCAGGCGTGCCCCGAGAGATATTTACCCACTGAGCCATTCCCTGGCTTTTGCTTTATTTCTGTTTAAGTGTTCAGATCCATAGAAAGGTTGTGCAATTAGCAACTACAAAGTCCACTCGTATACATCTCTTACCTAGATTTCCTATTTGAACAGTTTGCTATATTTGCTTTCTTTTCTGTCCCCTCTTGAAATATCAATAGATCCATGTCTATACAGTGTGCACACATACCTAGGTGCATATTTTTTTAAACAGCATGAGAGTAAATTGTAATCATTAAGGCATAGTACCTAAAATATTTCAGCATGTATCACATAAGAAAAAGAACATTCTTCGGAATATCCATGCTACAGGTATCACAGTCAGAAAATTTAAAATTGATAAATACATTTAAAATATTGGCATATTAAAGTTTCAACAGTTTCCCCAACAATATTATTCATAGATTTTTGTTTTCTAAAATGTATTGCTCACACTACTGCAGTCTGTCATATGTTTATAATTTCTCTTAATCTAAAATAATAATTCCAATTCTCTTTTTTTAACATAGACCTTTTTAAAAACAATACTGACCATCTCTAAATTCTGACTTGCATAATGGTTTTCCTTTATTATATTACATTGAGTATGTTCATGTTCATGAGGCATGAAAGCTTATTTGGTCTACTACATAAGGTTTAGAATGAAGCCAGCGCAAAGCCATTCATATAGTTTAAGTGGCGCCAGAGAGAGATGACCGGGGAGGTTAAGAGTACTTTCTGCTCTCGCCAGGACTTGGGTTCTTTTCCCAGCACCCACATCAGAAGCTCATTACCCCTTGTACCACCAGTTCCGGAGGATGCAGTGCCTCTGGCCTCTACAAGAGTTAGATATACATAAGCTGGACGTACATATACATATTTCCTCGCAATACACTTTAAATAATAAATAAATCAACCCTTAAGAAAATATTAAGAAGCAGGTAGCATAATAGGATCTTTACGAATGTCCATTCTGTGGGCTGGAGAGACGCGTCAATGATAATAGCACTGACTGTTCTTCCAAAGGACCTATGCTCAATTCCCAGCACCGCATGGCAGCTCACGCTGTCTACAATTCCAGTTCCAGGGGATCTGAGCCCCTCACACAGACAGGCATGCAGGCAGAACACCAATGTGCATAAAGTAAAAATGAATAATAAATTATTTAAAAGAATGTCCATTCTAAAAAATGGTGTGGAAAGATGATGGGATGGCAGTATGCGGACAACTGAACATTCCAGGGAGTGAAGGAAGAAAGGGGAGGTCAGAGGCGGATGTGGGGTTAAAGTTTTATGCTTTGCACAGTTGTGTATTTGGCTGATGTAGAGATGAAGGATGGGAAACAGTTTGGAAAGGAGAATGAGAAAAACTATGTTATAATGTAGAAAAGAGCCCTCACAAAGGATAGAATCCACAGAGTAACTGTAACAAAGCGTGTTAAGCTGGGCAGTGGTGGTGCACGCCTTTAATCCCAGCGCTTGGGAGGCAGAGGCAGGCAGATTTCTGAGTTCGAGGCCAGCCTGGTCTACAGAGTGAGTTCCAGGACAGCCAGGGCTATACAGAGAAACCCTGTCTCTGGGGGGAAAGAAAAAAAAAAGCGTGTTAAAAAAATACTCAAGGGGCTGGAGAGGTGATTCAGCCATTCAGAGCACTGACTGTTTTTCTAGAGGTCCTGAGTTCAATTCCCAGCAATCACATGGTGGCTCTCAACCATTGGCAATGGGATCTGATGACCTCTTCTGGTATATCTGAAGACAGCCTACACTGTGTGTGTATATATATATTAAATAATTTTAAAAGAGAAAAGAAAAGACTCGAGAAGCTAGAAGCAGACACCTAGCACCTTACTCCCTGATATCCCCAGGCGACACTCATTAACCCTGTCAGAAGTATACAAAGCTATTTTGACAGACATTCTAAGAGCTTAAGTTGTGTAACACAGGGAAGTAACGCAACTTATCCAGGCCTGTTTTTCCATCTATAAACCATGGATAATGACACCTGCCCAACTTCCGTCATGAAGACTGAGAGTCAAGTAATTTCATGCACAGAAAAGCTATCCACATATAGACTATAGATTGATATGCATATGTGATTTGTTTGTGGGTTGGTGATTGAGGTCTATCTCTTGGGCCTTTGGAACTGGGAGTGTGACTGAGCACAATGTTCATGGTCTATTTCTGCCGTTTCTTGAGAGTTGTCTGAAAACTGTTGGTCAGTATCCTGACCATGCCTCAGAACATTGCTGTTACCTGAGAAACCACTTATACACTCTTCAGATAAAATTCTTTGCCCTTCATTCCTCCAATACCCTCCCTTTCCAAGCTATCCAGCCCTGACGTCCTGATTTATGCCAAGCTAGTATAAGATAGACCTTCTGCAGCTCCCTTGGCTAGATAGAAGGGTGAGGAGGCGTGCCCTTAACCACCAGAGTAGATTACTTAAGCGCTGATTTCTTTCTTCCCTCCTCCTTCATGCTCACCTCACCTGTTTGTCTGCCTTACCCACTTACAGAGCTTTGAGTCAGCATCCAACGGTAAACGATGAGCTGCCCAATCGTATCATTTCTGGCTTGGTGAAGGTGAAAGGAAATGTGAAGGAATTCACAGAGACGGCCGCCATATTTGAGGATGGCTCCAGGGAGGATGACATTGATGTGGTCATCTTTGCCACAGGCTACAGCTTTGCCTTTCCTTTTCTTGAGGACTCTGTCAAAGTAGTCAAAAACAAAGTGTCCTTGTACAAAAAGGTCTTTCCACCTAACCTGGAAAAACCAACTCTTGCGATCATCGGTTTAATTCAGCCCTTGGGGGCCATTATGCCTATTTCAGAGCTCCAAGGACGCTGGGCCACTCAGGTATTTAAAGGTAAGTGATGACGGACAGCTTGGTGAAACCCATAAGCTATACCTATGCAAGCACCTTTAAATACCTACAAGGCAAGTATGATTTTAACAGTGCCAGGCACAAAGCTAGTGTCAGAAAATTCATTTTCAATGAATCTAAAGTAGTAAACATCAAAATCACATCAGATTTTTTTCTTAATAAGACATGCTTTAATCCCAATGCTTGAAATGCTCAGTTCAGAGGTGGGGTTAGCTTAAGATCATTGAGCAAAATGTTCTCCAGGTGACTCCAATGTGCACTGCAGGCTAGAATCTACTCATCTAGACTGTAAGCAGCTGGTATATATGTACAACATTAACTGATTCTTTCATTAGAGGTAAAGTCAAATATAGACTAGTATGACCTAATCTCAGCCATAGATAGCGGTTTTTAGCCTGTGGGTTGACCCCTTTGGGGGTCAAATAACTCTTCCACACTAGTCTCAAATAAGATGTTTACATTATGATTCACAACAGTAGCAAAATTACAGTTATGAAGTAGCAATGAAAATAGCATCATGGTTGCTGGTCATGGCAACATGAGGTACTCTATCAAAGGGTCACATCATTAGAAAGGCTGAGAACCACCAAACTAAGAGATGCTTAGAGAACCATGGAGAATGTGGAATATTTGATTTCTCAGATCCTCACTCCCCCCTTAGGCCCCTCTTCCAGCTTCAGCTCTGTGTGAAAAGGCTCCAGAGTTCAGGATAATAGATCTGGTGTGAGTCAGCAGGGTGACAAGCCCTGCTGAAGGCCTCCTGGGATTCAGCATCATTGTGGAATCCTAATGTCTGAGGGTAATAGAACTGTCCTTTTGTAATCGGATTAAAACCTTTACCTGAAGATAAATTTTGGGAGAAAAAAAAAAGAATGTAATGAACGAGATAAAAATGGCTTAAGCAGGGATGGAGAGATGGCCCAAAATTTAAGGGCATTTGTTGCTCTTGTAGAAAACTCCGGTTCATTTTCCAGCACTCACATGGTGTCTCACAAACATCTCTAACTCCAGTTTCAGGGGATCAAATGCTGGACCTGCGGAGACACTAAGCATGCACATGGTGCACGAGCAGACAGACAGACAGACAGAGAACAATAGAACATAAGGGATTTGAAAACACACCATCTGAATGCATATGTAGTAGCTAGAGAAGTGTAGGTTACAGATTTAAAACCTGAGGAAGGATGAAAATTTTCCTTTTAAATATCCAGATGGATGGCTCCATAGAAGAAGTAGTTTTATTTGGTATTGATTTGAAGGGTCAAAACAGAACCATGGAGAAATTTTGACAGATGCATAATATCAGTTTGAGAAAAAAGAACCTGTCAGCCTGTACCATTTCAGGATAAAACAGACGGTTTCTGAAATCATGAGGAGTACAAGGAAACCAGAAAGGAGCCTACAGCTGGACGGCTTAGTTGGGTGGGAGGGTGATGTAATGCAGTACAGGATGGAGAGAGGGTGATGTAATGCAGTCCAGGACGGAGAGAGGATGATGTAATGCAGTCCAGGATGGAGAGAGGGTGATGTAATGCAGTCCAGGACGGAGAGAGGGTGATGTAATGCAGTCCAGGACGGAGAGAGGGTGATGTAATGCAGTCCAGGACGGAGAGAGGGTGATGTAATGCAGTCCAGGACGGAGAGAACCACCAAGGTTCCTTATATGGTTGCAATATTACAACTTATTGCCCTTACTGTTTAATTTAAAATAGTCGAGAGTTTTGTTGGAATCACGGCTTTCCCTACTGAAAGCTTTTCATGGCCAATGGTTGATCAAAAATTTCAATTTCTATCATTTCTCAATTTCTCCCAGTTCTATCCAGTAGGCTCTATACTATTTGAGAACACTGGTCCAGCAAAATTTAAATATGATTTTAAAAATTATTTTTAAACGCGGGAATGCTTAAATTAAAATGGAGGTGATGAATCAAGAAAGAACTACATCAGATTATTCTACACATCTTTGTCTGTCTCAGCTATAGAATTTAAAAAAAAAAAAAATGAACTGGCTGTCTCTCAGCCAAGAAATAGGACTCTTCTTCCATAATGTGTGCCGTCATTAAGAATAAAACTTTGGGTTAAATCAGGAGAAGTGACTTGGAAATCAACTCTTCGCATGGGTTTCTTGAACACCCTAAACACCTGTGGTTGAAGCAGGAAGCACTACAGTGTGTCCTCGATAACTGAACAGTAAGGGACAGTTCCCATGGCTCAAAAGAGAGGACACATGGAAAACACAGAAAGGTGTGCCTAGATACCAAGTTTCTGGATCTCATGTTTAGAGAGACTACCAGTGTCGGGTGTGCTCAGAGAAGGGGACTCGCCAAGATGGCGGAGGATGCGAAGCCCGCTCTGCAGGAGCTAAGGATTAACCTAAGAATGGAATGATGTTAAAAGAGTTGTCCCTTGTTTCAAGGCCTGCCCAGTGTTAAAACTCAACCCTCACCCCAGAAGCAGAGTTAGCGCCAAGTTGCAGAGAGGTAGATTTGAGGGTAACTACAAAGAACGTTCCGGCAAATAGAGCAGCCAAACAATTGTGCCATGTTTTGGGAATGGATAAGGTCTCCATGACCACACGTGTTTGAGGAGAAGTGAGATAACTGCTTGATACCAGTCTTACAGAAGAGAATATTGCAGTTGGGAAGCCCTATTTCAATCTAAAATTAAACGTTTCAGAGTTTATAGAGTGTGCCTAGTGCCTACTTTTCTGTGAAGAAGTCTGGAGTTATTTTGGCTTAAATACTATTTGGACTTTATCTAACTGGTACCATTGGCATTAATTTCCCACTTTTGGAACTGTTTGCGCATCAGAGCTTAAACTTACTTGTGAAGATTGAGTTTATGAGTTGCCCTCTGTTTTACCCTCAACTCTTATTGAATAACAGAACTCGGGTGGCGAGGCTGACCTTCCATGGGACTTTAGCATAAAATATCATGATGAGTCTTCTACCTCCTTCTTTTCCTGAAGTAAAAAACTTCTTTATCATCAAGACACCGGTGCATGGCTGTCTTCCACTCCCTTGACCTTTGATGTTGTCTTCATCTCATGCCGGCTTTCTCGGTCTTTTATCATTTTCTCGTCTTTGTACCTCAGTTCCCAATTGAAAGGTAACATTAGGGGACCAGCTGGGGGTCAGAGAAAAGCAAATATCTCCCGGGGAAATACAGAGCTGTGGAGCCCAGTTTCAACGGATACATCTACAAAACAGCGTTCACATCTTAGGCTCAGGGAACATTCCAGAAGATGAGTTGGAAAGGTTGTAATAGCGGAGATCAGGGAGTTTTCTATGAAACTGTGTAATGTCAGAAGTTGCACCCAGAAAGTCTCACCCACACGACCAGTCATGCCCAAACATGAGCCAAACAAGAACAAGAATAATAGACATGCCTAAGTGGAAATGGGAAAGACCACAAGACATCAATCCTACACACAAATTATAGGCAGTAAGGAATGCTGAGATCAGGAGACAGTCTTCCTCAGGGAGAGCACACCAAGTGCTTTTGCAATACCAAATGGTCAGCCCTGGAAACACCCACATACAAGTAACATTATACAGACGGAACAGGTTATATTTAGGAACATACATGCATATGCATGTAATAATAAATTTAAAAAGAGGTCATAAATTTGAAAAAGCAAAAAGGGGTGGATAAGAGGGCTTGAAGGGAGAAGGAAATGTAATTGTATTATAATCTCAAAAATCAAAGAAATAATTAGAAACATCTTGCAAGGCAGTCTAAAGTAACATATGTATCCATACACTTCAGAGAAAAAGGGGGTTTCCTTATCTGAAATGCTTAGATCCAGATGTAGTCCACATTTCAGATTTTAGACAATTTGCATCTGTGTAATGGGTTATTTCTGGGCTGAGACCCAAATCTAAACATGAAATTAATTACTTTTTCCTATATACCTTTATGCATAGCCATTTTATGGGACTCTATACTGCTGTGCCTGCCTTTGAGTGTAACCTGATACATGAGATCATTGTGGAACATTTTTTACTTACAGCATCTTCCATATACATACATACATATGTATGTATGCATGTGTATATGTGTATGTATGTAGAGAGAAGAGGACTTGTATACAGTGTTCTGCCTGCATGTATGCCTGCAGGCCAGAAGAGGGCACCAGATCCCATTACAGATGGTTGTGAGCCACCATGTGGTTGCTGGGAATTGAACTCATGACCTCTGGAAGAGCAGCCAGTGCTCTTAACCTCTGAACCATCTCTCCAGCCCCTTAAGGCATCTTCTTAGTGCTCAAAAGAAATTTGGATTTGGGAGCATTTCCAATTTCTGCTTTCTAGGTTTAGGGTGCTCAGAGTTTACCATCACATTTTGGTAGTGACAGGACCAAATGCATTTTATAATCTCTTCCAAAGCCCTGTAGTTCTTTGAATTCCCCACAGTGTGGTGATTGCCATTAGGATTACTGCTCATTCTGAAGTAATTAAAGCTTCTATTTTATTTTATTTTTCTCTTTAGGGCTAAAGAAATTGCCCCCTCAAAGTGAAATGATGGCAGAAATAAATAAGACTCAAGAGGAGATGGCAAAAAGGTGAGAAATGCTCCCGGGAAGACATGTGGACACTTTATGTATTTCTCAGAAAGGAGCATATTGTGCTATTACACGGTGACACAGAAGAAATGGTGGCGTTTGTATTTTGTATGTGCACAAGGAAGGAGAGAGAATCCGATGAGATCTGTTTAAGGGTGGGGTTAGGGCCTAAAAGAAGTTAGGGAGGAAAAAAACCCATACCGAGGGAACATTGGGTTTGGCGAGGGTCACTTCAGTGCCAGCTGTGCTGTCAGCTGAGAGGAGACTGTACTAGAGAACGCTTCCCTGCCTTCAGGGGCAAGCAGTAAGCCTTTCTTCAGCAGCTCTCTTACCCGAAGGGCCTTATTTCCGGGTCTGTTGACTGCTGAATTGTTGCTCGGTCCTGTGCTCTCATCCTTTGCTCCAGCTCCCGCGCCCCTCCCCCGCCCATTTTAACTCCCTCGGCAACCCTGAAGCTGCTCTCTTAGAGGCCTTCCACCACCCACTTCCAGCTGGCTCTGTCCTTGCACGACTGAGGTGGACGCTTCTGAGTGTCCTTTCTTCTTGGAGTGTTTTCTCTCCCTTTTGTGGGGAACACTAAACTCTATTTCAGCTTTTCTACCCTCCTTCCTTTGACTTTATTTTTCTAAGGACCATCTGGCTGTGTGCAGTTCCAGGGATACCACTTAACTGATACCGAGGGTCAAGTTTGTGTCATGTTTGTAGCATTTCATATGCATGGGGATGATTTGCTCCTTGTGACGACCCTGCAAGGTGAAGCTAGTGATGTCCCTTCCTTGAATCATTGTTGAGTGCGACAGCTCTTACCTCCAACTCTGGGGTAAGGGAATGCGTGCCCACAAAGTATGAACCATTGGAGCAGCCAGGGAGCCAGGCTCCCAAGTCCTTCCCTGTATCTTCTCTTCCAAAATGTAGTCTCATTTCTGTAATTCCTACGTGGTTATCTGAGTGTCCCTCTGCCATTCCGTCTCACCAGCTCTACTCAAATTTATTTCCTATCATTTGTTTCTGTCCTTCATTCTGAATTCTTCAGTCTGTGTTATCCTGGCTTGGCTTTTCCCTTACTCTGCTCTGTCTCAAAAAAGTTGGTTTTCCATTTGCTCTCCAGATCCCTTTTGTCCACACTGATATCCCTGTTGGCCACATTTCCCCACTGAGAACTCTTTAACCCTTTAGGTGACCTCTTGTATAATCACTCCATTTAGAGGAGCAGTTACTCTGCGTAGAGAGGATGTCATCCTGTCTCATCTTCTCAAGATTTCCCAATCAACATCAGTCCAGAGAAGCTTTATTCTGTGCAATCCACTAGCTCTGGTCCTCATTAAGTAACTGGGGATCCCATGCTTAAGGAACTTTGTGGCATTCTGTTCCACACAGCATTGCACCCGCATAGATTGCATCTGCTAGGCTTGCCTCTCCAGATCCATCCATTTCCACTGCTGTAGATAGTGCCTAGATTTCCCATGCCTGTACTCTGTGCCCATCCCTTCCTTGCTCCTTCACTGCGGGTGCCTCGCCACTCACAACCCTTCCTTTGTTCGCCCTTTAGCTTTCTCTCTCAGCCACAGCTCTCATATCTACCTTCTCTCTACATTTCTATCCCCATCCAACCCAGAACATTTACCTGAAGGCTTACCCACGTCTGGCCTTCTCGAGCAGAGTGTTTATGCATTAGAATCTAGTGCATCTTAAGATTCTTAAGGAGGGTAACAAATGTCTTATCTCTTTTCACAGTTCTTAGCACGCTGTCAAACCCCCAAATAGACTCACAAAGCACCCATTGGACGATCAGTTGCCTTGCTGTTTGCATGAATTGCTGATAGCCTATGACTTCTGTCTTCTTTGCTTTAGGTATGTGGACAGCCAACGTCATACCATCCAGGGAGACTATATAGACACCATGGAAGAGATTGCAGATTTGGTGGGTGTCAGGCCCAAACTCCTGCCTCTGGTCTTCACTGACCCCAAGCTGGCATTACAGTTACTACTAGGACCCTGTACTCCAGTCCATTATCGCCTACAGGGCCCTGGAAAGTGGGCTGGAGCCCGAAAAACTATTCTCACCACAGAAAATCGTTTACGAAAGCCTCTGATGACAAGAGTGGTGGAAAGGGACAGCTCCGGGAAGTCACTTGTGACAGTGCCTGTCCTCATGCTGGCTGTCTCTTTCATTGCTGTCATCCTGGCTTATTTTTAGATGTGGGGGCACAACACTCAGGCTTCTACTGGAAAGTGCCATCTAGTGACACCTTCAGAACTGACAAGACTGAACACTTAGCTTCATACTGCACAGGAATCGGTCACAATCTCTCTCCCTCCCTCCCTTCCCCACTTTGCTCTCTTCCCTCCCCCTCCCTCCCCCAATCTTTCTTGTTCTTCCTTCTGTGGTACTAGATTTTCATTAATTAATTCATCTCCCTCCCTCTCTTGAGCCTCTTGTTTCTCGTAATTCCTAGCCCATGAGCTCAGGCCCTCTCTCGTGATCTTTGTATGTCATTAGCAGAGTTCTTTTAGTGGTTGACTCTGTTGTGTTTCTAATGTTACCTAGCCCTTGTTGGAAGATAACCCAGCCTGAAAGGACTGCTCACATTTGCAAACTTACAATGGCTAGAACCTGTGTGTAACATGTAGCATGTAACATGTAAGCAGAGCCCACATGTCTGTTTCAGGAATTTCCACAGAGGGCAGTCCAGAAAGAAGAACCATTTAGTGCTGAGGGCTGGAAGTCCAAGATCAAGGGTGCAGACAGTGAGGAACCCCTGGCTTCATGATTAATTCAGTGAGGGTATCATATGGGCAAAACAGAAAATACGTTGTTAGCTAAGTTCCGACATGTGGCACATGCTGAATAAATGCTCATTGATGGTTATGAAATAAGGTGGCATCTCTAATAAATGGCTGACTCCATAGAACTCTTAATGTGATCCAGTATCAATTTTAATAACATTAATTTTATAAATTAATTTTATAAATTAACAAATTATTAATTTTAGTAACTGGATATGCCCATCTTTAAATGGGTGCTGCGTATTTAAACTCAGGTCCATTTGCCTTCACAGCAAGGGCTCTTATTCACCAAGCCATCTCTCTATCTCCTGCTTTTATTTTCTTAAAAAAGAAACTACTAGACTGAACACGGTGGCACATATCTATAACTCCAGACCTGACAAAAGATACCACAAGTTCAAGACCAGCCTAGTCTACATGGTGAGTTCCGGGTCAACCAGGTTTGCATAGCAAGAACTTGGCTCAAGCAACAACAACAAAAAATACAAAATGAGAAAAGAAATTGCTCTTCTAGGTTTAAAGGTCTTGTAAATAATTTGCCATCTTCCAATAAGTTGATTAAAGAATTTGAGGCTTTTAGTTAGTTGTCCTGGCTTGATTCGGATTGTCCTGGTCTAGTATTAGGATCCAGCTGAGGAAGTAAGTAAATGCCAACCATTGAGGTGGGGTCAGCAAGTGTGATTATTTCCCCCCCCCCCAGCTCCCTTCTTCCTTCAGAGTCTATATAATAAGAATCAATGAGCTCTTCCACGTCTTAAGCTAGAACTAATACTAATGTTAACTAGGGGCATTCTGCCTAGACCAGTTCTTCCTGTGTGCTACAGTGTAGTTCTGAAAGGCAGGAGTGGAACTGAACTTTAAGAGGCATTGTCTGTCAGAAGCATTTGAACTCCCTAAGGATAGGTACTGGATGTGCCAGGCAGTGTATCTTCAGAAAAAACCTGCTGTGTAGTGTGTCTGTAAATGGGCTCTTGCCAGTCATTAAAGTGGGGATAACTTGACCGACACAGGAATGGCATTAGAATAACACAAATGTAAGGAGATACGAGAGAATTCAAGCTCTTTCCTAATTATATACGGATTTGGACAGTTGCCTAATATTTCACCCAGTGTACTCTCTGCGAACTTGAGCACTGAGCCCTGGACTGGTTTCTGAGGCCCTTTTCCTTCCCTGATCCTTTACAAACTGAATGTTTGTCATTATTAAAATGGGTCTGGGATTTTTTTTTTTTTTTTACTCTGAAGATTGCTTTTGTTAAAAAATAAACTGAAACCCTGCATCTTAACTTTTCTTCTTTTACAACGTAAAGTTTCTCTTATTTAGCTTGTAAAAATGCTGAAGCACTACACCCCCAGGAATGTCGTCTCTACGTGTGGGCACTAATGCCACAGGCGTCTTTCAAAGCATGTACTTTTAAATCAATTTGACTCTCTCAGTCCACTTAGACTGTGTAAAACTACAAAAACATTGATTTCTAAACCAAGCTGAAGGTAAGACTAGAATAGGCTCTTGAACTTAAAACAGCTGAAGATACAAAGCATAGTTACTGATGAACATATACTGGTTCCCCAATTTACACATTTTGCTCTTCTGGCCACATTAAAAGATTATATCACTTACCCAACTATTATAAATCTGTGACTCAAAAGATGTATTCTTGTAATACCACAGAATAAAGAAATGGCCCAAATGGACTGAGTAGCCCATGTCAAAGGGGTATAGAAATCATTTCAAACTGACCCCAATGGCCAAATTGGAAAGAAAGATTGAGCAAAAAGTAACCTAGTATTGGATTATAACATGAAATATAAAGATACCCGAGTCCATGCCATTATAGATAAATGATTGGAAACAGCAGAATGGGATAAGTAAAGCTCCCACACAGAATTCCAAATAATTTATGCTCTTGCCCCTCAAAGAAATGAAGCAAAGCTCTTAAATATCCTGCATAGATAACTTCCTTTAGAAATCTAGTGTGGGAGGGGGTGAGAGATAACCGTGGAGGAGAAATCAGACAGACTACTGCAGTCAGGTGCCCACATCAGCACGAGCAGCAGCAATCATCGGTGGGTGTATACATGAGATGACCTCTGTGGTGTTTCTCCTTCAGTTGATAGCCCAGGCTAGACATGAGAAAAGTACCAGGCAACCACAGGATGATCTACAAATACCTTACTACCTTTGAACTCTTGAAGTCATCAAAAGCCAATCTGAGAAGGCTTCCCAGTATACAGGAGCCTTGGAGGGAAGAAGTATCCATGGTGAGCATCAAAGCAGAGAAAGAGATGCTACGTAAACACTAAAGGACTAGTAATAACTCTGCACTCCGGCTGGAACGTGATGTATCAGTACTGGTGTTAAGTTGATAAGTGCACCACAGTGACATGTTCTCATGAGGAAAACTGGGTGTGGAGCATGCAGAACCTCTGTGCTGTCTTTGCAACTTAAATCTAAAACTGTTGTATGTTGCACAAGGATTTTGTCTGTTTGGGTGGTTTTAAGTTCAGAGTTTGACCTGAATTACAGTGTACTAAAAACTTCTCCAATGAATGTTGAATAGTCAGAGATGACTCGGTGCTTAAGAGCACTTGCTGCTCTTTCAGAGGACTTGGGTTTAGTTCCCAGAATCCACATGATGCTTCACAACTGTCTGTAATTCCAATTATAGGGTATCTGTCTCCCTCTTCTGGCCCCCATGGGCACTGCATGTGTGTGGTGCGCATGCATGCATGCATGCATGCATGCATGCATGCAACAACTCTCTCTCTTTCTCTCTCTCCCTCCCCCCCCCCACCTCCCACCCGAGACAGGGTTTCTCTGTGTAGCCCTGGCTGTCCTGGAACTCACTCTGTAGACCAGGCTGGCCTTGAACTCAGAAATCTGCCTGCCTCTGCCTCCCAAGTGCTGGGATTAAAGGCGTGCACCACCACTGCCAGGCTAGCAACACTCTTAACAGATAAAATAAAAATAAATATTTTTTTAAAAAAGAATATAGGCTGGTACCACTTGTTTAAATGACGGTTTCTTCAACTGTGCTCAGATTAAGTTGCTCTAATAAACCATAATATAACTTACTACAACAATTTTGTTTCCTGTGATAGATAAGTATAAATTCTGATTGGGGGCTTTGGTGGTATAAGGGTTAAGACTTCTTAAAATCACTTCGATAAGTTACTCCTGGAGGCTTAGCACATTAAGCCAATGGACCCCAGCAAGAAAATGGACGGACATGAAGGACAGGTTATACATAAACAGGGTAAATGTAATTACTATTAGTTTGTCTTGCCTAACAGCAGCACGGACATAAACCCATTGCAGACTTTCGACCTGGTACTCCTCAAGGCACCGTGTACTCATTCTCTGCTGTACTGTTTTTAATAAATTCCCACCTTGCAGGTGAATAATGCCCACATGTCTTCAAGACTCAGTTCATCTGTTATTCTTCTAGGCACAGCTCCCTGACTGACCCCGATATGACCTCTGTGCTCTTGTCTCATCTGGTAGATTCTGGTAGATTCAATTTCTCAGTCACTTTTTTTCCCAAGTTTTTTTGTTTTGTTTTGTTTTGTTTTGTTTTGGTTTGGTTTGGTTTGGTTTTTTTTCCCAGACAATTTTTTTCTGTGTAGTCCTGGCTGTCCTGGAACTCACTCTGAAGATCAGAATGGTCTTGAACTCAGAGATCCACTTGCCTCTGCCTCAGGAATGCTGGGATTAAAGGTGTGTGCCAACCACCACCCAGCCCTCAATCACATTTGGTGGATGTTCTTATCACATGCCACAAAGACGGATTCCTTTACCTCATCCCTCTCTGAATTAGTAACTAAGACAGATGCCTTGCAATTCATCTGTATTCCCAGTGCCCAGTGTAGTGCGGAGCTTAGTGGGGTCTCAGAAAACTAATGATAATTAATTGAATGAGCATACTTAACAAAAGAGGTAAAAATGAACACGTTTTTAAAGGATTAAATTGAATAGTGAATATCACTCTTGTAAAAGGAGATTAAAGAGTGCTTAGCAGCATTTAGAACCAATTTTGGGGCAAATAGTTTTTGCAGAAAACTCTCTGGAGTGGACCACTGATGTGAATCCTAGGCAGGTCTAATGCATTGTATGGTTTGAAACAGGCATTGGTATAAAACTTCTTTCTTCAATCAAGCAAGTCTTAAAAGGTCAAGATCTTAAAACAGAAAACAGGACTTATCTCTTCCTCGATTCTTACCAAGCACAGGTTCCTACTGCTGGTTCTTCTTGCTTCTCCAGTCCTCCAGCCCCTTTGAAGCAGCCACTACTTCTCTGGCTGTAGTTATTTATAGATCCGTTTATTCCCCTTCATTCAGTGAAGACACAGTCATTCCTGAAGGTGATTTTAATACCTATGTAATTATACTCCACCAATCCATGTACTAAGTAGGATTGGGTTCAGCTACATTTAATAGAAAAGTGGTAGACAACAGTGGCCTAACAAGACTGACATTTATTTCCCTCTCATAAAAAAAAAGTCTGGAAGACATCTCTCATGAGATGATTTGATAGCTGCATAGTTCCTCTTTTTTGGGGGGGGAGGGGTAGGTGAGACAGGGTCTCACTATGTAGCTTTAGCTATCCTGAAACTTGTTCTGTAGAGCAGGATGGCCTTGAACTCACAGAGATCTGTCTGCCTCTGCCTCCCGAGTGCTGGGATTAAAGACATGCGCCATCATGCCCGGCTTAGTTCCCTTTTTTTATTCCACTGCTTTTAGCTACCTCATGGTCCAAAGTGGCTGCTGGAGCTCTAGCCATTCTATGGACATCCTATACACAAAGAAAGAGAAATGGAGAAATCCTACTTAATAAACTTAGGTTTCCACCTATCTACTTATTAGGGAGGCTAAGAAATACGTCTCCGTGGAGAGAGACAATATCCTAAGATTAGAGTCAATGTTTTTAGTAAGGAGGAAGAAAATGTTAAGGCAGACCTCCAACTCTCTTTGCTATCTCACTCTTCCTGTTTATTATTTACTTTAAAAAAATTTTAAATCTATATTTGAGTGTTTTGCCTGCGTGTTTGTATGTGCACCCGAAGGTGTTGGATCCCCTGGAACAGATGGCTTTGAGGCACCTTGTGGGTGCTGGGAACCAAACCCGGGTTCTCTAAAAGAGAAACGAGTGCTCTTAACCACTGAGCCATCTCACTAGGCTCCTCTATGACTTTCTTACTCTAACGGCTTTATGGTCTGCTTCATCTCACCAATCCACACCCTTGATCTTATCTAAGATTCTGCCAGTGCTAATGATTGCAAGACCGCTGAAACCTCAATGGCAAACACGCTACTCTCACAGGACAGCTCTCACTGTCTCAGCTCACTCAACTACTCCTGTGCTCAGAGTTCTTTGACCCCACTGGGCCCTCCATCAGCCTACTTTGTTTTCACTTCCAGCCGACTGGTTTCAGATCGCTAGTCCAACAGTATATTCCCAGCCTACCGAATTCCGTTGTTGTCTCCTCGACTAAACTTCACTCATTAGCTGTATGCATGCATCCACACAGCTAATCACAGTAAGAGAAAAACACCACTTTGATGAGTTGGGCACCGCATAGAAGTAAGCCTTATGCCAGTACCTGCCATCACGTGTTTAGTCAATTCTCTGTCCCATTCTTTATTTCATACTTCCTGGAACAACTAAAAAGAGGTTGTTTGGTAGAGGTGTACGCGGAGTATGAAAACCATTCAAATGTGGATCCAGTATGCACCGCTGTCAAGTCGTTTGAGGTGATCGTGTGAATGTGCAGATTCTAATTCAGTACCTAGGGCACGGGGAGGCCTCGGACTCGGCTTTTCTAATAAGCGCGTGTCTCAAGGATAGACAAAACTGCGTAAGACAAGACGCCCCACTACCAACCCTCCTCCCCCTCCCCCCTCCCAGCGTGCGGTTCCCAGCCTCAAACCGCACCCCGACCCCACCCTCGGCCCCGCCCCAAGCCGGAGCTGCGCACGCACCCACCACAGAGGCGGTCTTGGTGCTGCTGGCTAGACAGGCAGGCGACCCAGGCTGAGGAGGGGGCGGGGCTGGAACGCAGGGGGTGGAGCAAGAGGCGGTACCGCGTCGCGGGCCTTGTAGCCATTTTAGGAGGAAACCCGGTTTGCTGGCTTGGGGCGTGGCTTCAATTTCAATAACTTTATTGGTCTCTTTGTACGCCGAACAGCCGGCGTGCGTGTAGCCACGCGAGTCCGGAGCGCATCGCCAGAGGTGAGCGGCGTGGGGGTGTGCGGAACCGGGGCTGTGGGGCAGCGAGGGCTCCCGGAGCGGGTTCTCCGAGCTAAGACGTCTGCGAAGCGGGTAAGGGAGGGGACCCCGGGCGCGGTCTCCTGCGGCGGGGATTCCCTTCCCGGGCGCAGGGGCGGGGCCGGGGCGCCCCTGACGCTGCCGCTGGGGTGTTCCCCGCCTGGTGTCTTTCCCCGCTGCAGGTTGCCCCCGACTCGAGCTGCAGCCATGGGAAACACCGCCAGCGAGCGGGTGTCTGGGGAGCGCCACGGTACCAAGGCTGCTCGAGCTGAGGGCGGCGGCCATGGCCCGGGCAAGGAGCACAAGATCATGGTGGGGAGCACCGACGACCCCAGCGTCTTCAGCCTGCCGGACTCCAAGGTGAGGTAGCGGGGCTGCTGGCTGCTCCGCCCTTCTTGGTTCTTCCTCCTCATTCTCAAAGGTTATGGGCTTTTTAATTAGAAGGCTATTCCGCGGACAGAGATGTTGGGTGCTAATTCCTCCTAGATACTACCTTAAATTAGGATAGAGGAGCGGAGTTGTTTTCCTGCTGCTCTGAGTAATCTGTGGGCTAACCTTTTAGGACGAGTACCAAAGACCCATGCCCTGCCCGCCCCATCATTGGTTCTACGTGCAGGTTGCCCTCTTCTAGAGCTTGCAGGATGTATAGGTTGTGAGCGCGGGTGGAAACTTCGGACGGTGCGTTGTCTGAGCTCTTGATACAGGCTCAGTTTCTCACATTGGCCTCAAGATAGCTATACGATTTCTTCTCCCTGAAAATGTCCCTGGGTTGATCTCGGTTTTGCTCTCACTTAAATGCTCTGCACCCCTTTTTCGAACCTCGTTCACCTTTGCATGGCTCTGAGCAGCCAGCCATCACTTGATTACTTGAATACTTTCCCCTAGTCTTGGGGATCAATACAGGACATCATTTGGTTAATGGCTCAGATTTTTTATTTTTTATTTTTTGAAACGTGCCGTTTTAAACTGTAGCTGTGCGTTTTGCACACCTGCCTGCGCCTGAGGCTCAAAACCACCCTCTACTGCCCTGAAGACTTTGCTCTCAATTCCAGACTTTCAGCCAGAGGCCACTTTTGGTCACCCAAAAGAAGAGCCAGATGGAGTTGACAGCAGTATGATTACTACCCTAGTGTTCCTAATCACTTTTAGAAATGTCAGCATTAAATATATTTAATTTCTCCTGGTAGGCTTTCTGGAGTGAAAAAGAAAAACCAGAGGAGTGAGGGGATTGGAATGTGTTTGACATTTCCCAGTGAACTGAGGCTTAGGATAGTAAATAGAGTTTTATTTACCACTTTGATGGCACATGAAATTTGGATTAAATGCCTTATTTTCTTGGGTCCTGATTAAGAACGCCGATAGAAAAGTGAGAGTCATTGAATCTGCCATTTCTTGGGGTTCCTTCTTCCTGTGTCCTCTCCTCTAGGATTCTTCATCATTTGGGCCCTGCACTGGGCCGAGATTTTCCTCTCCAAGCTTATCCAGAGTGACAGACAGGCAGTGTATTTTTGCTCATTCCTACATTGATGACTCAGGATTTGGGTACAGTCAAACTGTGACTGCAGTAATTGGTGTCCTGAATAAGAGCCAGGCTGCTCTGTGTGAATTTAGGCCTGTTCTGGATCATTCTTTCCCTCACATCTTGCCGTTTGTGAAATGAGAAAAGTAGTTAACAATTACCCATGTCTTATCCAGATTGGAAACTTTATAGTTCATGTACTCCCCCCTCCCCCCCCACACACACTGAATTTCCTTAAACATTTGCAGGCTGTAATTTGAATTGCCAGGTTGCTGCTGTTCCTTATGGTTTGGCTGATGGTTTAACTCGAGTAAATAGTTTTTCTGCTAGTCAGCTCAGTCGCTCCTACCACAGAAATGTCATGTCATAAGTGGAAGGGCTTTGCTCCAAAGCCAGGCATATTAATAGTTTGGAGCTTTCAAATCCTAAACTGAAAATCCTGAAGTCATAAAAGTAATTGATGAGAACAGTGGGGTCGGCTCAGAGGACAGGCTTATTAATAGACTTAGTGGTTCTCAGTCTTCTTTGTACACCAGGACCCCAAAGAATGCTTTAAAAACCTTACGGGGAATCTGACACACTTATAAAATGAACAGTGTGATGGACTGTATACATGTCACCTGGTTTAAACAGTGCTGAAAGGTCATGAGAGACTGGTCCTCTGCCATCCAAGCCACTCCCCTACCAACCACTCTGAAACAGATTTCAGGCAGGTTCTAATATTTTAGGACGTACCTCAAAAGGTGACTGTTTAAAGTTGATACGATAGGCTCACACCTGTGATTTCATCTATGTCAGAGGCAGAAGCAGGAGGATCCCTGCCAGTCTGGACTAGAGTGAGAATTTGACCCCTAGAGAAAAATAAGAAAAGCTTTTCCTTGTTTACTGTAATGTGATGAGAGTGTTGTTACCTGAAGGCCTTAAAAACTAGATTCCCTGTATCCTGTGGGGGGATCAGATCTGAGGGTTGATTTTAGGCATGTGTAAACATTCCTAATGCAACTGTTGGCCCCAGGGCATTGCTTTGAGATTATGGAGGCCAAAGTTTTGTCTTAATCCAGTCCCCTGAATAATGTAAAAGTCCCTTCCTTTTTCTTTTCCATGTGCTTTGGTTTGTATTTGTACTGTAGTCTTAAGGACTATTACGACACAGAAGGGAAGGTAAACTTTTTTCATTTTTGAAGAAGCAGGGAAAAACCCAAATAAATAAGCTAGAGTTTTCTTACTGTAACCCTGATTATTTTATTTGTAATGCTTGATTTGGTACCATGCAGTCTTATTTACCAGTCACTGAAGCCATTCCAAAGGAGGGATTAGCAAACTTTTTCTGTGAAAAGCCAAATAATACATAATTTAGAGTCTGTGGGTCATACAGTCTGCCGTCATTTCCCGGGTCTACATGGTAGCAGTGAGCTGTAGATGATAGGTGAGCACGTAGGTGGCTGCTTCCAAATGAAAGCTTTGTAAACGCAGTCTGGCTCATGGCTGCAGTCGGCCGGTGCCTGTCCTGAAGGGTGGCCTTGGAGAGAAACGAAAGGACTTGTTTTTCTCAGAGTCCCATAAACCCCATTTGGTAATGGATCTGTTTTTGCTGGAGGAAGCTGTTTTAGATCTTGTGCTCCTAGAGCTCCAGAATGTCATGTATCCTCCTGAGGTGATTCTATGACCTGGCCTAGGTAAGCAAGTAAAGTTTCATAACCATGTCAGCTGTACTGGCTCAATGATGTGGTTTCCAAATGAGTGTCGATTGATGGATGATGGTGCTGGAGATGGAATTCAGGGCCCCGTGCTCTGTAGGAAAGTGCTCTGCACTGGACTACGTGTCTCCAGCCCTTAAAAATTTAATGCCCTGTTGTATAACCAAGTAGCTAAAACAGCGTTGTTAATTACTTAGGAATTATGGTATCTCTAACTTTAATTGTACTAGACAGAGAACAGTTTGCCTCAGAAAAACATATAACTGGCTTAATTTTCCTTTAAAGAACCATACCTGGCTTTCTGACAGTTTCTTATGAGGTGTTCAGGAGCATATCCTAGTTGCCTGCATACAAGCTAAGCTGGTAATATGAAGGAAGGGTTTGGAGGTGTTTTGAGGGTTTTTTTTGAAGGGTGATCCAAAGGTTCTACAAGGAGAATCATGTAGGCCACAGTTCCTTTCTATAGTTTGTTCATACTCTTGATTTAGTTGCTGAATTTGGGCTGTCTGACTTTAGTTGAAGCCTAATTTAATGCCCCCTAAAAACCTTTGGGACCTCTTAAAAACCCTTGGGTCATAATTTATTCTAGGGATGACCTACTCCTTCTTACAGCTCCCTGGGGACAAAGAGTTTGTACCCTGGCAGCAGGATTTGGATGATTCTGTGAAGCCCACCCAGCAGGCCCGGCCCACTGTTATCCGCTGGTCTGAAGGAGGAAAGGAGGTCTTCATCTCTGGGTCCTTCAACAATTGGAGCACCAAGATCCCTCTGATTAAGAGGTGAGGACAGGCATCCCTGTTGAGTGGGCAGCGTGCAGGAACAGATACCCGATTGCCTTTCTTTTCTTTTCTTTTCTTTTTTTTTTTTTTTTTTGGTTTTTCAAGACAGGGTTTCTCTATGTAGCCCTGGCTGTCCTGGAACTCACTCTGTAGACCAGGCTGGCCTCAAACTCAGAAATCTGCCTGCCTCTGCCTCCCAAGCCCTGGGATTAAAGGTGTGGTCCACCACTGCCCGTCCCCCCCCCCCTTTTTTTTCTATTTTCTTTTTTTTCTGCTTGCCTTTCTTAAGGAAGAGAGTGGGCCTCGGGAGTTTCTAACAGCATTGTGTATACACGCTTCAGGACTGCTTCTCAAGCCATTGCTTGTCTGGAGGAAGTCTGGAAATAACTAATCCTGTTGCTTTGATTTCTGTATTAAAACAAAATGCATTGTGACGTTGTAGGTATAATGCCAGTTTATTGCAGGACAAGAGAAGTGAATGATTTAAATGGTTGTCAGAGTGACCCTTTGTGTAATAGGTCATTTTCCAGAAAAGGTTCACCAAACTTCGGGAAGAGTACCCTGAAATATTTCCCAACCCAAGCCTATCTTTTATGTTATTCATATTTGAGAAGACTCTGCATTGTGTAACGTGTGTGTGTGTGTGTGTGTGTGTGTGTACAAGTGCACCCATATGTGGGCATGTGAAGGCCCCAGCAAGACCCAGGTATCTTCCTTTGTGGCTTTCAGCCTTGTTGCCTCGAGACAATCTCAGTGAACCACAGTTTTTCCTTTTCAACTAGCTTCTTGGAGTCTGCTCGTCTCTGCCCCCAGTGCATGTGTAGCCATGCCCAGCTTTTTCCATGGATACTGGGGATTCACACTCAGGTTTCGAAGCTCACAACAAGCACTCTGAGTGGCTCAGCCCATCTCTCTACCCCTAAGAAATCTAAACGTTTTGTCAATCCCCCAGGACCCCTCCCCCCCAACACACACACACACACACACACACACACACGTGATCAAGAACAGCAGTAGTGGGAGAAGTTGACAAGCACATGTGTTGACTGATACAGACAATGGATTTGTACTGTGCAGGGTAGGCTGAGCACAAGGGCTGTAGCTTAGGAACCTATGAGGTCATTGCGGTGGTCTCATCGTTTCCTCTTACTTTTTCACACTTTGTCTTCTTTAAGGAACTTGGCCTGTTTGACCTTCTGTTTTCCTCTCTAGTCATAATGACTTTGTTGCCATCCTGGATCTTCCAGAGGGAGAGCACCAGTACAAGTTCTTTGTGGATGGACAGTGGGTTCATGATCCGTCAGAGGTAAGGCCTGGATTTGCAACAGAGCCTCAGTGGCTTCCTTATGACTTACTGCCCTCCAGTTGAGTGGGCAACAGGCTCCCTCCTAGAGACTTGGCATAAAAGTAGGGGGCAGTTGGGTGATGGTGTGGATTTAAAAGGGAATCCGATTTTATTTATTTGTTTGTTTATATTTCTTCACTGTTTCAGCCTGTGGTTACCAGTCAGCTTGGCACAATTAATAATTTGATCCATGTCAAGAAATCTGATTTTGAAGTATTCGATGCTTTAAAGTTAGACTCTATGGAAAGCTCTGAGACTTCATGTCGAGGTAATATTGTCCGATTGCTTCCCTTGCTGTGTCTTTCTTATGGTCCGTATTCCTTCTCCAGATTGGTTTCTTGCTTTATTGTACATTTGCATGTTTTGTCAGGTATCTTACAATCTCTCTCTCTCTCTCTCTCTCTCACACACACACACACACACACACACACACACACACGTGTGCGCACACGCTCTTGCACAAATCCCATGATAACGTCTGCCTTTCTTACTCTGATAGACTATTCTGCTTTACCTTTATGTAACCCACCAGTAGTCTGTGGTTTCAAATGCTATTTCCAGTAAGATTCTGCACTTTCCGTGAGCATCAGGTGATATTACCATAGAGACTGGGTACGTCTAGTTTGTCTTACTAACCTGAATCAGCTAGTTTGGGGGCTCACCGGGCACTTATGATTTTATGAGAGCCTACAAGTATAATTGTCACTGAGAGGGTATGAGGAAGAAAACCCAATAGGTGCTGTGTGGAGCTGAGTCTACAGGGGAAGTCCTGTGCATTCTGTTTTATGTGTACTACTTTCCCCAAGGCCTTTCTCGGTGATTGTTCACTCTGGTAGTAGAGGCACACTGTGCAAACTCTCCCTAGTCACTGTCTTGTTACTGGATGATGGGAGATTTGCGCGCCTGGAGAACTGCACACTTTATCCACTGAGCAGTCTTGTTTGCTAAGCCTGCCTCCGCTACTAGCCATGCCATTGTACAGCAGCTCCTAGTTTGGACCCTCAGTGAACCTCAGACATAATAACTGAGGCACACCCCATAGCAGAGTCTCTATGGACAGACAGTCCATAGCACAGTAACTACCTACTCAGAATTAGTGTGTAAACTCAGAACGTTAACCTGAGCAGTCTTACTGGCTGCAGGGGCAGTGATCCTAAAAGGTTTCAGTTCTGAGGCCACTAGAATGTATGATTACATTGTGACCTGCAAAGTAACCAGTGAGCATGTGGCAGTCAGTCATAAATGTGTAATGGGAGGACAGCACACTGTAGGTTCGCTCTGTTCCCTAACCCAGGGATGTAAGGAAGGCATAGAGCGTTCATTAGGAGTGTGCAGATAGTGTGTGTGGTCATGGGTGTGACTTTGCAGCGTCAAGTTTGTATGCCCTGTGTTGTTTCCCAGTGGTGTTTTGTGACTAAAGTGGCCAGAACAACTGAAAGTGCTTTGAAAAGTTTCCTGTTCTGTCTATTTTTGAGGTTTTGTTTAATAATACAGCATTGTTTTGCCTTATATGTTGAAGCAAATCTGAGTTATTAAAATAAACTATTACTAAAATGATTTCTCTGGAGCTATAAAATGTAAAATTTTAAAACAATGAAAACATAGTTCATTTAATTTCATAGACTTAACCTGAATGCATTTCATTTTTTAAGTATAATCCAGATACCACGAAACACATCTTTTTAAACTGTACACAATTTATCCTTTTTTTTTTTTTTTTTTTTTTTGTATATTGAGTTTTAGAACCATTGTCCCCTTGAAATAGGGACCGTGTCCATCCCTTTTTCCCCTGCCCTGTGTCCATCATAGGGCTTCTGCTGTACGGACTTGCCTGTTCCAGACAGTTTGTATAAATGGCACCATTACATTTTGTGGCTTCTTTCACTTTAGCAGGCTTCCAGGGCTCATCCCTTTGAAATATGTATTAGTACTTTGTTTCTGTCGGTGGCTGAGCATTAGTCCATGGAATGGCGGTTCCTTCTTGGTTCTCCAGCCCTTGTTGGCAGACATTTGGGTTTGTTTCCTCATTAGAACACTCCTGTATATTGGTTATGAACACTCGTGGTCAGGTTTTTGTGTGGCTTGTATTTTATCTTTGGTGTTACACCCAGTAATGTCCTGTTTAACCGTTTGAAGACAGCCATACTGTTTTCTGAAGTGTCTATACTATTGAACATTTCTGCCTGCAATGGGAATGTGTAGCTTGAGGCTTGGGGTTTCTCCACATTTCTGCCAGTACCTGCCCTTTCAGTGGCAGCCATCCCAGTGAGTACGAAGTGTGGTACCTTATTGTGGTGGACATCTGCACCTTCTTGACGACAGCTCCATTGGTACTGTCTGCTGAAATCATTATAGACTTAGTGTGTAATGTTGTCTGGCACTGTGGTAGGAAAAAAAATGAACTCTAATCTTTTCACGCTGAGTCCACAACCTCACCTTAACCACTCTCACTTTATTTCTAATTGTAAATTAGAAAGGTACTTATCTGTGGACAAGCAAACTGACCATAACAAAGGGATCTGTCCAAGGCCTAGGTCCTGGCCGCTCATCTCTTCCTCACATCATGTGGCCTTGTTGGGAAGCTTCCTGGTCCATGTTCAGGTTGATTCAGATATTTCTTTTTCAACCTGACAGCTCCAGCTCCAGTAGGCCACAAGTTCTTATGCTCCAGGCCTTGTACTGCATGTAAGATTAATGCCTGCAATGATAGCTTCCCCATGCATGCTTACTAACCCTTCAAGTTTCCTTCCTCTTTGTATGAATATTTTTCAGACCTGTCCAGCTCACCCCCAGGGCCTTATGGTCAAGAAATGTACGTGTTTCGATCTGAAGAGAGATTCAAATCCCCACCCATCCTGCCCCCTCACCTACTCCAAGTTATTCTTAACAAGGACACTAATATTTCAGTGAGTATCCTGAGCAGGTTGCTAGAGCATCTGGGGATCTCCAGGACCATCAAGGCCAAAATTAGTAACCTTGGGCCGGAAGTATGACACAGTGTGTCATAATTAAGGCAGCAGCAGCGCAATGGAATCCTTTTCCCCAGATTGAACTGTAACTTCTTTAAGTACCAATAGCAGAATTTATAGCTGTCTCTGTCTCTAGTTAACTCAAAACCAAACTGCTAGAGTTGATAGGTATTATGACTCCTATTGTAACACAAGATAAGGGGTACTCTCACTGGGGAAATACAGAAATTCACAGCTTTCACTTAGTTGATAGTTCCTAGGAAGATTATTTTTCCCTTTAACCCAACCCATCCATATTTCTAAACAAGGTTTTTGTTTTAATTCTCTTAAAGAAAATTAGCAGATGTTGGGGCTCAGCATTTCTACCCTAGACTGAGGATTTTTCGATTTTATGATCTGGGAACGCATGACTTGTAGGAGACAAAGTATTCCCATTTAGAGTTCTCAGCAGTCCAGAGAGCTCTGGGGAAGAGTAAGCTGTTTTGTCTGCATTTAATCACATTTGGCGGGGGCTGTCTTTTCTCCTAGTGTGACCCAGCCTTACTTCCCGAGCCCAATCATGTTATGCTGAACCATCTCTACGCGCTGTCCATTAAGGTAAGTGGTGGCCCTGGTCTTCCTCAGCCTCCGTGGAAGGGTAAGGGTCCCTCAAGCTCTTCAGTGGTAACTCACTTGCTGCTGCTTTTAAAGCTACGTTTGGCACTGACGGTCAGACTATAAATGAGCTGTCTCCTCCTAACTCACAGGCTGTTGGATTTAAACCTCAGTCTCTGGTCTGTGTTCCGGCTGAGCTGTCATTCGTGGGGTCTTTCTGCTTCTGAGTTCCCTTGGGTGGCTGGACCCTTTGTCTCATCTGTTTACTTAAGCTTTAGTTCATAGTGGCTGGATTCCATCTGCAGAAAATCAGGTTTAGCTTCCTTCAACAAATGCTTGAGTAGACATAAAACATTACCTTCTAAAATGGGGAGTCAAGTTCCTTGCCCTGTCCTTCCTAGTTTTACATACCCTGGTGTTCCCATCTCCTATATAGTAGGAAGGAAGTCATGTGACTGGAGGTTCCCTGTCTTTCCCACCCCTGCTCTAGAGTCCTTAGTTTCTCCTTTGCTTTAATGTCCTTGGGGCTTGGCTGTTGACATAAATGTGTGGTTCTGTGACTGTCTAAGCTGAGCCTCATGAGAATGCTTGGGAGGTTAGGAGCCGTCAGATCGAGCGCTCTCGTTCCCAGAGATTGTGCATGAGCAGCACATCCGGGGTACTCCTAGTCGCTTCTCTATAAGTTGCTTGCATTTCTTAGATGTGCGGCTAGAGCAGAGAGATCCAGCCTTACTTCTGATCAAGCTGACTTTAATAGAGTGGTTGTATATAAAATCTCAATATGCCGAATATGCCAAATTTCATCTTTATGGTAACCTTGAGAGGTGAGTATTATTTTTAACCCCTGTTTTATAGATAGAGACCAAGACTCAGCGAAGTCAAATTGCCAGTGAGTATAAGACAGGCCTGAGGTTGTGTCCTCTCAGCCCTTGGCCGTGAGCTTTCCTGTCTGTCATCACACAGGTCTTCTCACGGTGCCTTTCTCTCACCTGCTCCCCAATCTACAGCTCTCCTGAGCAGGGTTGCATCTGCCTGGCTTCTCCCTTGTTAGGCTGTGTGTCAGCCGTCAGTGCAGTCTAACCAGAGTGCTTATGTGGGACACGTTTGTCAGGGACAGTACAGGGTGAAGGAAGACAGCAAGCCTAACTGGTCTCTGCATTGGACTTGTGGGGTTCTTGGAAATCTGATTGAGTTTTGTCTCCTGTGACCACTCTGTGACTTGCAGCTGGTGTCCCTTATCATTCGTCTCTTCTGTGGCACACCCATACTCTCAAATACATCTTGGCAGTTGGTGACTTTGCTCCTTTGTATGGCTTGTAGGGTTCAAGTGATAGTCCTGTTGTGTCATCCCTCAGTCATTCCGCCATTTGGAATCGACCCAGCACATTGGCTGTCTAAGAAAGCCTTCTTTTCCTCTAAGGGTGGATAGGGAACTCCACAGGTCTCTCCAGGTCAGAGAGGACTTTGCAGTTCATCCTTGGCATTCAGTGGCAACCGGACCTGCTTTAGGGTTTACAAATGAGTGTCGAGAAGGATCATTTTCCTTTCTTACTACAGTTAACATTTCATTCTGGGAATGGTTACTAGCATATTTGTTTTTGTTGCTAGGCTTGAGTCCATTAGTATAGTTTGGAATGAGAAGTGGAATAAAATAGTAAGTCAGTATTTCGCCATGACCTCGTATGTGTCAGATACTTAGTCTGATTTCTCTCGTAATCATCAGAGCCATCAGATAATCGCTCATTGCAGCTATTATCCTTTGTATGAAAAAGTAAAAGGGGGTACGGAAGGATGTAGAGACCATTGTATAAGTTATTCAAGAATACCACCCAACTCCACAACAGGAACTAGATTGGAACTGAGTTAGATTTGACAGCAAAACCAGCCTCTTTATTTCAAGTTGTCTCTTTAAAAGTAAATGTGTTGCTTAATGTTGTCAACTTGAAAAAATGTAGGACAACCAGAGATACGTGTCTGAGCATACTTACGGGGAATTATATTGAATCATTTATTGGCATATGAAGACCCATCTTAAACGTGAGCAGACCATTCCCTGGACAGGGTATCCTGGGCCGGACGAAGTGGGGGAAAGCATGCTGAACAGAAATGTGCACACATGCAGTGTGCTCAACTGCTTCAGCTTCCTGATGCCTGCCATAATGGACTGTAATCCAGAACTGTGAACCAAAAATAAACCTTCTCTCCCTCACATTGTTTTTGATGGAGAATTTTGCCACAACAGTGAGTGACTGTGAAAGACTGAGAGCCAGGAAGAGCCAGCAGCCACCCAAATTAATGGATTAGCTGTGTGTGCTTCTCTCCTCTACAGGACAGTGTGATGGTCCTTAGCGCAACCCATCGCTACAAGAAGAAGTATGTCACCACGCTGCTGTATAAACCCATCTGAAGAAGACCTCACTCCTTGCCTCCAAGGATTCTGGAGAAGCATCTCCCTTGCCTTTGAACTGAGCTGGCCTCCTCTGAGGCTGGCAGGCTGATTTGTTTTGAGGCTGATGTGTGTGTCAGAGCCTCTGACGGGTTGCTCTGCTTTGCATTTGATTGCAGATGAGATGAGAGCTTTATGAGTTCATGGAGTTTATTTTAAGAAACACAAAACCATATATATGCATATGAGAAGAAGGTTACTGGATGCCTCCTGGCCCAGCTGTACATGTCCTCTCTGCCTGTGGGTAGTTGCCAGCGCCTGACTGGGAAGCTGTGGCTGCAGGAATGGGTATACCGGAAGCTTCTTTTTCTAAAGTGAAAGAATAGCAAACTCTTAGGATCCTTGTTAGGCAGAGGTTCTGGACTACTGGTGTCCAAGGATCAGATGTGCCAGGCTGCTGCCCTACTTAGAGCTGCCTCATTGCAGGGTGGCTTTCCTTGCATGGATTGATTCTGTATTCCCACACTATGTGACACAATCTACTGTGTTTTTATATGACACTAGATGTCCCACAAGAACCCTCCTCACTTTATGTACCCCATTTAATAGCTTCCCTCAGATCTCATACATGACCCAGTAAAGCAAAACTCACTGGTCGAGGAGCCCTTTTGATTTACCGTAGAGACTGGAGGTGCCAGGGTCTCCATTTTAGCTCAGCGAAGGCCTAACCCAGTGTGTTACAATTTATTTTAACATCTAGAGGAAAAGAAATGCAGATCTCTGTGTTTCAGTTTGGTCCTGTATATTGGCGGTATGGTCCTGTTTTCGGGTTTTCTTTATCAAAGCATTCAGTTTGTAGATCGCCTTGGAATTAGGGAAACCTTCCATAGCTTTCATCCCTGAAAGATTTTTTTATGTGCCTACATTTTTTTTTAAATTAAAAAAAATAAAAGCATATCCATCCATTTTAACAGGCTATTAAAGAACCTCAGGCTTTTGACAGATGGTTCTTAAGATTTTCTTCTCTAGTCTAGACAGTTCTACAGTCTTGGGTTGATATGGCCAGCCATGTGTACCTCGATACCCAAGCACAATTCTAGACACAAGTTCATGCAGGCTCATTGGATGCTCATGCTAGATTTCCCTGCCTTTAAAGATGTGTAAGGCAAGTAACTACCCCTGGTATTCATAACCATGCACAGTATTGCTCTTTGCACCGAATATTAACAAAGTATTTTTTTTTTCTTGTGCCTCTTCCTTTTAAATGTGTTTGATGGTGGGATGAGGTCACTGATAACCACTGACTGAGAAGTATTCCAACCTACTCAGGATTCAAAGAAAATATTTTTCCAAGTATTTTGACACTTCCATTTTACAGATAAATGCAAGTCAAACATTAAGCACTGTTTATGGTTGAGAGACATCATGTCTCCTGAGATGAGCCAGCCACATGGAAAGGGACCTACTGGTCAGCTGAGCTACCTCCTGGATTTTCCACACGTGGGTGGTACAGCAGTCCTCTGCACACCTTTGAGACCTCTTTGATCACAGTGTGAACAGGAGATGGGATGTTTCCCAGGGAATACAGATTGCTCTATGCCATGGTAGATAAGTTTTGGGAGTAAATGCCTCTTCAGCCATCCCAAGCCACCTCCTTCAGCTGAGACTTTTGTGGAGAACCCTCGTGGTCCAGTCAGTTTTCTGAATAGTGTGCCATTTTGAAAACCAAGGTCTCGTTTTGGTTTCTAATCAACTCTAAAACTCTTAAGGTACACTGGAAGGTTTTATTTATTTTTCTGTTTTTCCTCAGTGCTGATTTAGAAGTAGGCCACCTAGGAGGATTCAAAGTCTTGAATGTTTTGAAGTGGGATCGTTTATCTGCACTTCCTGTTAACAGTGAGTTGGGATCCGCTGTGTGTGTGTGTATATAAGGTTTTTACTCCACACAGTTGTAGCAGTAGAAGCTGAGGGAAGCTGTCTTCAGTCTCAGGCTGTGCTTCTCAGTTAGGTGAGGCTGTGGTGATGGAGAGGCTGGTGCTGGTGACCTTCAGATCCTTTTCTTCTGGAAATGAAGGAGACAGAAGGGCTGGCTGGTGACTCACTAGCACTGTCCCTGTCCTGGCCCCTGACCCTGGGGAGCTCTGCTCCTGTCACCAGGAAACACTTGTGAAGGGGCAGAGAAGGGTACTGCTTTTCTCTTAGTTACTTTAAGGGACAGTTAGTTTTCTATGGCAAAAAGTTGGGCAGAATTCAGAAATAAATCAAGGCAAAACCTTTTGTATTTTTTCTTCTTTCCCTGCCTATGGGAATCTTTCAGGGTCAGTTAGTTGAGTAAAAAGCGCTTAAGGAGGGCTGGCACTTAAACCCCCCCCCCCCTGTGGCTGTGAGGAAAGAAAAGCAGTGAAGGAGCCACCGAAGGGTGACAGCAGCGAGCTGAAGGGTCAAGTAGCTAGGCACTGGCAACACCCTCTTAAAGAGTTCAAGCAGACCCTACCTAGATCCTTGGATTTTGTTGTACAAACAACTTAGCAGCCCAGAAACTGTCTTCTTTGTCCTGCCACCCTATTCTCTACCTTTCCTCTGCATTCTGTTTGACTTCACTTATCAGTAAGACAGGCTCACCAGCGTCTCAAGGCAAATGTGACCTAGACTGTGAAGAGCTTTCAAGTCATGGTTGTTAACTTCCTGTCAACCTAGACCTGAGTAGGGTTTAGCCAATGTAGGCCACACCCCTGAAGGGCACAGCTAGCTTCTTCAAGAGTCCTGGCCTCTTTGGTGTGAAGTACAAAGGAAGAATCCCTGTTTCTGAGAGGAACCTTGGCCCACCTGTCCCTGTTGGTTTTGGTTTCTTGTAGATCTAATGGATCTTACGTAAACCTTTTGAAAAGTGTCACTATTGTATGCATGCTGCTAAAGTGATGTGACGTGAAAATGGGGAACAGGGCTTTTAAATGACCTCAAAACAATATGCAATAGTCCTTTTGTGTGTGTGTGTGTGTGTGTGTGTGTGTGTGTGTGTGTGCACGTGCACATGTGTGTATGTGATATTCACTCTGTTCTCAAAGATACTTTGTCCTCATATTCTTGTGATTTGGGGCTTAAGAGCAGATATTTTGTCACGTGTTATGACTAATCCTCAAAGCCAAGTTCTTGCTGTCTTCTGTCAGCTGCACACTCCAGTTACTTATGAATATGAGACCTGGAAGAAGTAAGGGTCTTTCAGGACTCTGGGTCTAGGAATTTGTCTGTTCTTAAGTGACAGTCACAACTGGAGGTTGAAGGACTGATTTCCGCAGTGAGCATACGTGTTTGGAGTTAAAAAAGCCAATTATTTTTTTCAATTATAGGAAAGGAAAAAAATCACAAGTCTCTTGTAGGACCCACTGCCTCTAGGATTTTAAACTGGATCTGTCTCAGCTTGTGCTTCTTCTCACCAGTACTTTGAAGTAGCAAGCTTCATTCAAAATAAAAATGTTTAGTACTTCCAACATTAGGTGGAGTTGATTTGAATTAAGTGTGGCACAGAACTTTTGCAGGAAGTGTGATGTGAAGTACTAAATCTTAGGGGTTCGTAGGTGTCAGATTACATAGTCAAGGGACACCTACGGTGAGTGTTGTAGCCTGTGTTGGCCATCTTGTGCTCCTCTCTGCAGAGCACCTTCCTCAGCTTTTTAGGTCAGCCAGCCATCAGCGCCAGTTTGTCCTAAATTCTGTGCTGGGTGGCCTGTATGAGACAAATTTGAATGTGGCAGGTGTTGGTTGTTTACACTGTAGCACTTCGAGTTTGTCATAAAGCAGGGGTGATCTCATTTGAAGGCAGTTAACTAAGTGTGAGTCTCTTAACTGGTGCTGTTTGTGACCTTTGATGCTGACATGCAAAGCTGCTTCAGTGTTTCACAAACCGGACACAAGACTTTAAAGCTTCTCTCCACGTGTGACTCACCACCGGACTCTGCCTGAAAACTGTATAATGTAACACAAAAATGTGGGTTTGTTTTCCATAAAACTGTTTAATAAAAGCATTATACAGCAATAATATTTGAGTTACTTACTGGTTCAATTGTCAGAAGCCTGATAAAAACCAAGGTATTATCAGAACCTGAAGCATGTGAATTGTCATGACAAAGAGAAACCATTACTGGAGTGACACAGCTGCAATTTGTCCCCCTTTTTCTGTCCCAGGCCATGCTAGCATTAAGTACAGAACTGCAACTCTTAAGTATTTGTTTCCAGCATTTCCTACAAACTGACTGTATGTTTAACTCTTGTCCTGTGCTGAATTAGCTGAGCTCTTAGGCCAATGATTGTTACCTCTGGCTGCTCATTATATCCCCAATGGAGAACCTAAGCCTATTAATGGCTATCCGCTGCCTCCGACTGAGTTAAGTGGAGATCTTAGATATGGGCCCCATGTGTATGAACTTTAAAATTCCCAGGTGATTCTAATAGATGCAGGGCTGGGGACCACTATCCTGACTCCTCTCTACTCGTCTGCTGGGTTTGATTCTATATTCTAAAAGCAGATCTCTGATCTGGTTTGTCTTAGGGTTTTACTGCTGTGAACAGACACCATGACCAAGGCAAGTCTTATAAAGGACAACATTTAGTTGGGGCTTACAGGTTCAGAGGTTCAGTCGAGTATCATCAAGGTGGGAACATGGCAACATCTAGGCAGGCATGGTGCATGAGGGGCTGAGAGTTCTCTATCTTCATCTGAAAGCTCCCTTCCAGGCAGCTCTGTTGAGGGTATTTAAGCTCATCTCTACTATGATACCTACTCCAACAAGGCCACACCTCTTAATAGTGCCACTCCCTGGGCTGAGCATATACAAACAATCATTAGGTTTGGGGTTTTGTTTTTGAGGGGACGGTCAACATATATACTACAATGTTTGCTTTCTGTCCTTTCGTACAAGTAGCGATGTAGGTACATATTTTTTTGCAACCTATTTTTTTGTTTTGTTTTTTCGAGACATGGTTTCTCTGTGTAGCCCTGGCTGTTCTGGAACTCACTCTGTAGACCAGGCTGGCCTCGAACTCAGAAATCCGCCTGCCTCTGCTTCCCGAGTGCTGGGATCAAAGATGTGCACCACCACGGCCTGGCCTTTTGCAACCTATTTTAATAAGGGTTCAACCTCCCCTTTAGCCCACCACCCACCAGAGGCAGTGGGAAGAAAGGTTATTAGGATATGGGGGAGGTGGACGTTTTTAGAATTAGTTCTTTGGGGCATTTCCAATCTTTGTTGTTCTAAGTTTAGTCCTTTAGCAAACACCAAACGAGAATCAGCAGCTGCAGTCCAGTCCACTTGGCAGATACCACACATGAATCAGCAACAGCAGTTCAATCCAGAAGAAACAGCCCCTCCAGTCTGCTGAGTCTGTGGAAGCTGCAGGAATCTCACAAGAAATTCTTTGATGAGTTTCTTTCTATGAAGTCCACACAAGCGAAGCTCACTAATGCAATGCAGGGTGAACCAATGCGTACATGTTGTCAGCAAAGACCAGTGAGGTGGAGCAAACCATTGCTCGAGCTCCTATTGCCTTGTGGGATCATATTCTTTCTAAACATCACTCGTCCTCTCATGTGTTACATACAACAAAGCATCCTTTCACCTATGTCTTCTTCAGCAAAACGCTCTCACCTGTCTGCCCCAACAAAACATCATTATAACCTGAGTCTCCAGAAATTTCCACTCTATGGGGGAGGGGGGTGTTCTGGATTATCCTCAAACTAAGCCCTCCTACATTGGTTGCTTGAGTCAACTAAGGTCAGCATTCTTAGGGAGACAATGATGTGGGAGTGAAGAGAAGAATGAGGGAGGACCAGCATACGGCCAGGTGTGTAAGGAAAACCTACACTAGAGTGAACTCAGTTAACTACACAACAGTCCAGTCTGGAGATGGCCTACAGACTAGACAGCGGGGAGTCTTGCTTGTGAAAGAATGTCCCAAATGTCATATGTCCTGGTCACAGAAATGACTATAAGTGGTGCCAAAATTCTATGAGGGCCAAACTTGCATTGCCTGTGTGCTTCCTACAGCATCTTGGCCTTTGTGGCTTTCTTTTGTTGTATCCCTTCCTGTCCCCACCCCACCCTTTGCTTCTGTGGCAGTTCCCAATGACATGAGTGGCTCAAAGGTACAGTTAGTCCTTTTCTTCCAGAGGTGTTCTTTCTTAGTGCTATTTTGGACCAGCGAGATGGTTCCACAGTAAGTGTGCTTGCCACCAAGCTTGGTCACCTGAATTTGGTCTTTCAGACTCTTCATGGTGGAAGGAGAGAACCAACTCCTGCAAGTTGTTTCCTGATCTCAACATATTATTTTGATCTCAGAATGCTTTTTTGGCAGTTCTCAATCTCTCATGAAGGTCTGTGTGAATGTAAGATGAATTTTTTTTCTATTTCTGGGAGGGGGGAAATGGGATTTGAGAGGTTGCATTGAACCTGTGCATCCCTTTGAGTAGTGTTGGTCACTTGGTGGGAGTGTTGGTGACTTGGCAGTAGTGTTGGTCACTTGTCTGTAGTGTTGGTGACTTAGCAGTAGTGTTGGTCACTTGGCAGTAGTGTTGGTCACTTGGTGGTAGTGTTGGTCATTTCTGGTAGTGTTGGTGACAAGGCAACAACACATCTTGTTCATGAGCATAGGGTAACCTTGCATTTTTTCCCTGTCTTCTGGCATCATTTTCTAGGTTCTGTATTACAGATCTTTGGGGTCTTTTGGCTCATGTTTTATTCATTTCATGCTATCATAAGTGGACTTATTAATTTTATACAGTAAATTTTTATATAGTAAAAAAGATATAAAACATTGATGATGATTTGTTTGATGATTTTTCTACCTTATCATTTTGTTGAATTCATTTGTGCATGTTTGTAATCCTTAAGGTTTTCTGAGATTACATTATCTATGAATAGGCAATTTCACTTCTTTCCCAATTTCACGTTTATTTACCTCCTCCTTCCCTTCCCTGCCTCCTGTCCTCTCCTTTAATGTGTGTGTGTGTACATTTTGCATGAGACTGAAAAACATTAAGGAATATCCTAGTGTTGTACACAGAGTGAAATGATAGATACGGTGGTAATCAAGGAAATCATTAAAATAACTTTTGGGAAGTATTTTCTAAATTTATTGCTTCAACTTGGCTCCAGTAGGTTTGGTGAGAAACACCTAAGGAATGCCAGTAAAATTATTTCTTAGCGTTGGAGGTTGGTGTCCTGCTGCTTATATTCAAATGCTAAATTTTATACCCCAAGAACCGGATGCTCTCAGTATGCCAGCTTTTGTTATGCAAACCTTGCACACACACACACACACACACCAAGTTATCCATCTTTGGCTAACAAAGATGCCTACAGCCTATAGCTGGGCAGAGGAGAGATAGGCGGGGCTTCTGTTCTGGGATGTGGGATCTCAGGCAGAGACCACAAGGGGGAAAGAAAGAGATGGAAGAAGGGACTATTGGGTGGGTGGATCATGAGAGCATGGCCATGAGGACTGGCCAGTTGGAGAAGGAGCAGCCCAGGCGGAACCTGGCAAGTGATATCTCTGGGTTACTGACAGGGATGGGGGCTGGAGAGATGGCTCAGAAGTTAAGAGCACGGACTGCTCTTCCAGAGGTCCTGAGTTCAATTCCCAGCAACCACATGGTGCCTCATAACCATCTGTAATGGGATCCGATGCCATCTTCTGGTGTGTCTGAAGACAGCTACAGTGTACTCATATAAATAAGATCAATAAATCTTAAAAAAAAAAAAAGAAATAGCATAGAGGCCTGATACCTGCTCAGTTCTAGTGCTGTAAGGCTTATTATAAATATGAAGATTTGGGGAAATGAATGATCTAAGGTGGGGTAGAAACCCCCAATTAATATTTACAGCACCACATTAGTAATGGCCTTTCACTTAAGTAGTTACCAAAGTCTAGAGGTGTGCTTACAGAATAGAGGCTTTAAGGAGATTGAGTGTCTTGTAGAAGGAAGGAGAGGGTGAGACAATACTCATCTTACTGTCTGATACATCAATAACTATTCATGCTCTAATAGTTATGGTACTGACTGCAGATCTAAGGGCCACTTACACTAATATTATATACAATAGGTTTCTTTTAATGTGAAAGGCGGGGGTCTTGGTTTTGGTTTTGATTTTATATGTGAACACTGCTTCTCTATCACCCTCACTCCCCGTCACTCCCTGCTCCCTTCCAAAATTCATGACCTTTTACTTTATTATTGCTGCTTGTATGTACATGTAACATACACATACATACATTCTACTGAGCCAAGTTATCTTTGCTCCTATGCATGTGCTTGGGATGACCACTTGGGATTGGACAACTGACAGCGCCTGCACTGTCAAACTACTGAAGCTTGTTTCCATTGGAATGCCAAAGCTTAAGGGAAAGTAAACAAATCATAAGACAAGGCTGAACATATGGCCAGAGAAGACTCATTGCTTACTGTGCTCTGGGCCAAACTGCAAGGTAATAGTAACCAGGCTAGGTAGGAAGAACATCCCTGAGACAGGGGTCTGTTCCCAATAGACAACCTATGTGGAAACTCATGCCTGGAAGAAACTGATTCTCTCTCTCTCAGCAGCCATTGACTACCTGTAGCTTTTCATCTCAGGGTGAGGCCATGTGGAATTTTGTGTTGGCATGTCAACTGGTGTCATTATGTTAGTTTTGTTCTGGCAACCATATTGATATTCATGGCTACATTTTCTCTGTCATGTCTAGGGGATACTGTCTAATGGTAGACACCCTGAGCCTCTGTTTCTCACAACCAATTGTTCTGCTCCCTTTTCTGTGATCTCCATTGAACCCCAACTGTAGGGGTTGTGATGCAAATGTCACCACCTTCCCTTACTCTCTTCATTGTCACCAATTGCAAATCTCTGTAATTGTGCCCATCTTTTGCAAAAAGAAGCTTGTTTGAAGAGGGGATGGGTCAAAGCTAGCTTCTCTGTGGGCATAAGGACAGACATTTAGAAAACAGTAAGATGGTATTGGTTTAGGAAACTGGCAGTAGTGGGTCCTCTGTGGTCCATGATCTCCCAGGCATGAGTAGCTAGCTAGGTTTACAGTACCAGGCATGAATCCCCTCCTGTTGAGTGGGTTCCATGTCTGATCAGACAGCTGTTGGTTACCCCAAGATAAAAGGACCACTTCTGCATCACTGCGGACATCTTGCCAGGCCAGTCAGATATTTCTCTCTATTGCTTCCCACTTTAGTATTTCAGACTGAGTCTCTCAGTGAACCTGGAACTCACCCATTGCAGAAGACGAGCTGGTCAACAAGCCCCAGTGATCGTCCTGCCTGCCTCCTCAGTGCTAGGACACTGGAAGGGAACACACTGCCATGACAGGTTCTTTTGCTAGGGATCCAAACTCAGGACTTCAATGTACTTCAGAAACACTTTACCAACTGAGTTATCTCTCCAGCCCTGGGTCATGTTTTAAAATAATATTTTTATTCTTTAGAACGTCACACATGAGTATGACGTATTTTGATCATATTCACCCCCAGTGCTACCAGATCCATCCCCAAGCCCTCACTCTCTCCCAACTTGTCCATTTTATTTACTCTCATGGCGTTTAATTTGTACACCCATGGGTATCTGGACCATTCAACTGAGTGTGGTGGACCTTCAGGATCCATACCCTTAAAACTGCGCTCCCCCAGAAGCTGTCAACTGCCAATAGCTTCTCATCTGGGGCTGGGACTCAGAGGCCTTCCCATTTCATTCTCGAACACTGCCTGCCTTGATCTGCTGCTGGCAAATACAGCTGTCATGAGTTCATGGGTTGTGTCATGTCCAGAAGACACTTTTGGTCTGGTCCTGCCTGTCCATTGGCTCTTTTGATCTTTCTGCCTCCCTTCCTCAATGGTCCCAAGTTTTGGGGGCAACCAAGTCATCATAAATGTGGGAAATCAGGTTCAATCATGAAATCGTTAACTCAAGCCCCATTTCTCAAAACATATGAAGACAGTGACTTTGAGAGGTGGGTAGAAGGTTGGGAGGGGCTCCTACAGAGGCTCTTTAGCCATGTGGCTAAACCATCTTTTGATGCTCCAACTGGCCATGAGCTGTGTTCCCTGGGTCTTCCCAGGAATCTGTCACATATTCAAGACTTTTTCCTTGAAGAAACTCTTCTTCTTGATTAAATTATTTCCATATTTGGGAAGAGTTGAGCCATCTTTCTAATTTTTTATTTTCTTCCTTTCTCTTTTTAAACACAACACATGAATCTATTCTCTTTGTTAAGTCACTCATATAATAAAATAATACTTTGAGAAAAATTGAATTCTATTCCTCTGTACTTCGGCAGGGCAACCACTGTTGAGCAGATAAAAACTGCAGCTGTGATTCTCTGTTGTTACTTTTTTTGAGAGAGAGAAGCAACTTAAGCATGGTAAGGTTTCTTTGGTCTAGTGATCGCGGAGATTCCTGCCCATGGTTGGCTGGCACCTCACTTTCAAACTGAGGTAAGGCGGGATCTTTACAGCAGGCAGTGCATGTTGGAGCAGGGAGCACATGGACCTGTGGAGATCTCAGTCCATGGCCATCAGGGGGGCAGAGAGCTAAGGGAAGAGGGAGAAAGAGAGAAAGAGACCTACACAAGGCATACCATTCAAAATTGCCCCTCACTGGCCCATTTTCTCCCACCAGGCTTCATTTCCTACTCCCTTGATGAAATTCATACCCTTGGGATCCCTAGCATCCTGGGTCCACCCCTCAAAAGTGCTGGAGCCTAGGCTTCACATGAACCTTAGGAGAAACAAGGGGTATTGAAGATTTATAATCCAAACCTTAGCACCTATCAAAACTGACTAATATAACTCAGTCTAAGAGGAAACTCCATGGCCTCAGTGTCTACTGCCACACAGACTGTCAAACTCTGTCCTCTATTCAAGAACTAGTGTGTGTGGTGGCGAATGCAGAGGCAGGAGGATCTCTGTCAAGGCCAGCCTGGTCTACAAAGCAACTTCCAGGACAGCCACAGCTGTTACAGAGAGACCCTGTCTTGAAAAACAAAAAGAGTTAGTAGTGCCCAGATGTTGGGTATGCATAGGTCTGGGTGGGAGAGACGTGTCATCGGGTGTTTGCAGGTCTAGCTGCAGCTGTTTTGAGGGTCTATGACACAGTCAGTCATGCACTTTCTCATGATCCCTAGCACTATATTTGGGAAACCACCCATATTCTAAATACTAAAATGTAGATGCTTTCTCAACCACCACTTGGCATCAGAAAGGAAGCGCGTGTCCCTCCCCTACATCGATCTCAGCTGTAGTTTGCAGACCTTTTCATTTTAAAGTGGCAAGTGTCACTCAATTTTCTCCCTGTCTTAATGGCATTACAGGCCCCACCGGCCCAGCTCTGAACAAGTGCTGAGGGGAACCGCCACCAGTTTGAAAGGCACACTGTGCTCAAGCACAATGTCACAGTTTTAGGCGATTTAGTGAAGTGTCACTAAGCTCTGAATCTGTCCGGTACTCACCTAATGCCAGTGCTGCCCTATCCCCAAGGGCTACCCGGATCGTTTCACCCTGTCCCCTGCACAGATCCTACCTCATTCAGACCAGAGATGCAGAGATGCTTCTCGAGTGGGTGCCCTGCCTTCCTTTCTTTCTATGTTGCAATTTCCCAATGATCTGTGGCCTGTGCTCCGCGGGTGTTGGGGAGCACGAAAGAGAGGGACAAGGACTGAAGAATCAGAAAAGAGGTGGGGGCTGGAAGAGAAATTAGGGGATCGGGATAGAAGTCATTAGAGCTTTCTGGACAATACAGGGGTGGGTGGGAGGGGGGACTACAAATAGAAATAAAACCTTTTCTGGGGGTGGGCTGGGGAGCGCTTGCGCAAGGGATTGTATATAAGAACAAGAGACCAGCAATACAGGAACAAACGGTCATGCACTTCCCTGATCCCAAAGTGTTAAATCCACTTTCTCATTCTCTGAGAGCCACTTACCCGCTATACCACACGACAAGAGCTGAACAGGACGATCGTGAGTGCGTGTGATTCTTCCGGTTGTAAATTAGGGTGCTCATCCTGACCGTAGGAAAAGTGCTTGAGGAAGAAATCGTGGGGTGCGATGGAGGGCGAGAATGGATTTGGTCACCTATTGTGAGTCAGAGCATCCCTGTATGTGTGGTTCCATGGTGTAATGGTGAGCACTCTGGACTCTGAATCCAGCGATCCGAGTTCAAATCTCGGTGGGACCTTTCTCTTTAGTCCACACAGGATCCATTTTCTTTCCGTTCCTAGCCCTGACTTAGCACCAGAAGGAAAGGTGAGCAGGCCCTGGCATCACTCCTGTTCTAGGTCAGCATTTGCGTTCTCTCAGCTCCGAGACACCAATCCACATCATAGCTGCGCCAACTCGACACCGCAATAGGATATCCTGTCCTATTGCGACTAGCCTGGCCCGGGGCTCGCTGCCATATCGCGACTCAACAACCCTCAGGTCTGCCATGATTTCAGGTGAGCTGGTCCTGAAAGGGCACACCAGCAAGGCAGCGTACCGCGTCCTGGCTGCCGGCACACCCGCGGCTCCCTCTCCTGTTCAGCACGATAAAAGGAATTTAAGCTTGCTGGCCCTTCTTAGCTTGGTCTTGGGTTTGAGCAGTTTCATTTCATTGAACTTCTGAGATTCTACTGAAACCAGCAGAGGCCGCTGTTGTCTCCTAAATTGAGACAAAAAGAGCTGAGCTTGGATCGCAGAGCCTCAGGTGGCTCCTCTCCGCGCCACCAGTCTGAAATCAGCTGCTGCTGCTTCCTTCTGCTGGAACTCTGCCCCAGGAAAATTCCATTGGAGAAGGCCGTGGGAAAGGTAGAGGAAGGCTTAAATAGCCTTCACGTGTAGCCGCCTGGAGGAATTTAAATAATCGTTTTCCCGTGGTTGGAATTTTGAGTAGTTAAGAAGTACTGAAAAGTATGACTGCTGTTTTAGAGAGTTCATTCTGGGATCTGAAAAGAAATGGGAGGTCCCATAGAGGTGATTGAGAGAGGTGGGGGAGATTAGAAAAAAAAGTCCCAATACTTCCGCCAAGAGGGCGGAAGAGTGGCTGAGTCCCTCCGCCAGGTAACCTAGAGAGCGAGGATAGAAAGGTCTCCTTACCGCCAGTAAAACGCTTCAGCCCCTCAGAGCTGGGTCGGTGTTTCTCAGGAAAGTAAACTTCTCTGGTTACTTAATATCTTCAACCACTGGGACCTCGGCTGCACCACTTGCAAGTGTTTAATTTCATTCTCACCGAATCCTCTAGCTTCTGAGTCCCATCCATCGTGACTCTGCTCTTGTTCCAAATTTTAGGGTAAACACCCCATTCCCCTATAGAATCTGACCTGGGGCCCACAGTCTGTGAAGATCTGAAGTAATAATGATCCTCCTGAGACAAAGAGAGAGAACTGCCGAGAAGCTCCCCTAGGCCCCTTACTTGCCCCATCTCTGTAGGCGATATCTTGGGACACAGGTAGAAAAACGCAGACAATAGTTACGAAAGATCTTTCATAATCCTCCGTTACAGGGTTTGGGGGCCACCTTGCTCCAGAACAGACATTTTGAGGGTGTTCTGGTTTGCCTTTCTGTTGCTGAGATAAAACATTCTGACCAAAAGCAACTGGGGTAGGAAAGGGTTTATTTCATTTCACTGATCATCGAGGGACGTCAAGACGGGAACTTAAGGCAGGAACTTGAAGTAGAAACTGTGGAGAAAAGCTTACTTACTGGCTTGACTCTGGTTCAGCTTTCTTATTCAGCCCAAGCATACCTGCCTAAGGTATGAACCATCCACTGTGGTCTAGTCTCTTCTACATCAATTAACAATCAAGAAAATGATTCACAGACATGTCCACAGGATAATCCGATCTAGGCAACTTCCCAAATGGGGCTGTCTTCCTTGACACACTGTCAAGTTGACCACCCATCTCAGGAGGACACTTGAAATAAAGGTGCTGGAGTCTGGGACAAGAGAGCCCTTTTCACTCCCACGGTCTGCATTCAACAAGTATAAACAACACAGTCACGTCACCAGTATAATGTACACTAACACATGCCTGCTATGGTCTGCAAAGATGTACTGGACAATAACTTTCTCCATGGAGCTCGCCTAACTGAGAACCGAATTTCTGTGACCCTGACTCCTGAGGAACAAGAACTTGGGAATGCAATTGTGGGTCACAAATAGGAGGGAGAAGCAGCAAGAACACCGGGATCACATGGGACTCGGAAGGAAAACAAAATGAGCATGCCTCCAAGCCCAGCCCAGGCCTCACAACAAAGGCAGCAACTTTGCTTTCCACTAAGGAAGAAGTTCCCACTGAAGTTTGAGCACGGATCGCTGGATCCAGAGTCAAACATTTGCACCATGACACCACAGAGTCACAGTCCTGAGTAGCTTCTGATTGGCTGTAGGTATGCAAATCCACCCCTCACCCCACCTCACCCCCGCCCTCAAGAATTTCCTTCCCAAGCACTTATCCTTGTCAGAAACACAGAGCAGTCCATTGCCGGATCACTGTCCTCCTCGTTGTTAGCATTCCTTTTAGGCTCTGCCCCACAGTTACCAGGTGTGCCTGACTCTGTGTGAAAGGGGCTGCTTGCCCTCTCCTCATTACGCTCTCTTACTCTCCTCTCTGTCCGTCCCCCCCCCCTTCCAGGTGTTCATGGCCTGCCTTTACTCCTCTGCGCTCTCTCTCTCTCTCTCTCTCCTTTCTCTGTCTCTACTCCCTCAATTTCCCTCCCCATACCCTAAATAAACTGTATTCCACACTATATCCACTGTATGGCTGGTACCTCAGGGGGAAGTAATATCTCAGCATGGGCATGCAGAGGCACCCCTTTCTACCTCACCACACCCTGCCTCTGCCAAACATATTCCTGGCTCTTTCTTTCCTTTCTGTCTTTTTTTTTTCTTTCTTTCTTTCTTTCTTTCTGTCTGTCTGTCTGTCTGTCTTTCTTTCTGTCTTTCTTTGTATAAAACACAAAACTTGCTGCCTGTTCTTTAAGTTTGTCCCTCCTGAAATGAATGAGAAGTCAGCTTAGGAACTTTGGGATATTCCACCAGCACACACACACCCTTCCTTCCCCCCAACACATGGGCACCCCTTCCCTCCTAGAAGAAACAGGTTAGGCTGGAAAGGAGGAGCTGATTAAGCCCCTGCTACGTCAGTCATTCCCTAAAGACCAATCCGTTTAAAAGTCACACTGTTCTGCCAATCACATTGTGCCTAATGGCTGCTGCTCTAAAAACCGTATAAAAGGTCCCTGACCGGGCTACACATGGTGGCTCTCCCTCCTTGGTGTGCAGGGCAGCCCTAGCATGCTGGATCAATAAATTCCTCTTGCATTTTGCATCAACCCCCGACTCCATGTGTTCACTTGGGGGTCTCCGGTAAGTTAAGGCTCCCCAGAGTCTTACATGAGGACAAATACTTTTTAGGGACTGGACATAAAGAAGGGAGTTTTAGGCATTAGCAAGGCCCCAACCGTTCTGGTTGCAGGAGCTTTCTGTTCCGATGTAAAATTCCTGCCCCAAGCATTCCTTGCCTTTTCTTTGTAGCGGTCTGCTTCCCAACCCTCAAATGGCCGCAGAGGATTTTCAGAGCAGAATTTGGACTTCACTGGATTCCAATCTCCCCTACCCTATCCCTTATTCCTTTTCCCGTCTTTTATCTCTTCGTCCACGAGGTTTCCTTTCTGCCTTCCCCTTATAACATTCCCCACTGCTTCGAGCCCATCCCCTGCTTCCTTGCCACGCTTTTCTTTTTCCGAGAGAGACCGAATGGTGAGGTGGAGGTGGGGAATAGTCAACGCAGTAAGGGCTACAGGAGAAGATAGGGAAGAATTTGTGTTCTCGGTGAACCCCAAACAGGCAATGTCCTGCCACAAAAGGCGAAATCAACTCTTTTTTTAAAGATTTATTTAGTGTATGCGAGTACACTGTGACCGTCTTCAGACACACCAGAAGAGGGCATCGGATCCTATTACAAATGGTTGTGAGCCACCATGTGGTTGCTGGAAATTGAACTCAGGACCTCTGGAAGAGCAGTCAGTGCTTCCATCTCTCCAGTCCCAAAATTAACTCTTAAAATTTTAGGAGTTTCACAACCACAGAGAGCCCTCTTCCTTGCCTGCAGAGTTCCACGGCGCCTACTGGTGGACAGTTGGGGACAGCGCACAGAATGTGGCTTCACTTGGGTAGGTTCCTAGGGAAGCCCGCCTAGGGCATGTCCAAAGAAAAGCCCTGGTTGCCTTTATTGGAGATGAAGGTAGGAGGAGGGTAGGCACTCAGATGCTATGTTCTCTTTCCCTTGCCTCCTGATGCCTGCACCCTCCACGCTGCTGACCCCCAGGGGCGGGCACAACAGTATGTGCGTGCGCGTGCGTGCGTGCGTGCGTGCGTGCGTGCGTGCGTATACACGCCTCTGCATGCCCAATCTCCATGACGGGGTGATCCAAGAGCTGCTTACAGAATATGAGCCGCCAAACCAAAGAATAAGAATGACACAGTAGTGGAGAACACAGCTCCTACACATCACACTGTGTCCTTGGCATGCCACCCACGACCTTCAGAGTGGTGGTCAGGAGCAGGGCATTGGACCTAAGGGGAAATAGTGTGCTCTCTACACACTCACTGTGTTCCCTGTCTCCCTTCCCCTCCCCCCAACACACACACACACACACACACACACACACACACACACACACTTGCTCTCTCCTATTTTCCTTTAGCTCTCCTGGAACAATCAAAATTTTTGTACAATGTCAAGAACTTACTTTTGAAGAATTCAGGAAATACTCTCATAGCATATCTGTCAATGTTTTTGGTTTTTGTTTGTTTGTTTTGTTTGTTTTAAAGTAATTTTTATCAACCTGATGAGACGTAATGTTATCTGGGGGCTCTTGCCTCCACCTGCTGACCTAGGCCTAGTCCTGGAGGCTTGCCTCCGTACAATCTAATCTAGGGCTAGAATGTTTTCAACCTCTGAGACTTACTGCTGAATAAATTCACCCCTTCCTAGTTCTTTCTGAACTCTGACTGGCTGATTCAACTCAGCTGTTGTGGCTCAAACTCCTCTCCAAGCTGACTGATTCAAACTGGCTTTTCTCTCTGCCTCTGAATTGCTCTGCTTGACCTCAAACTAACTCCAGCAATCTTTTCTAATCTTCTGGCTCCTTCTCATTCTCTTGCCCATTCTGTCTTTACCTGTGTCTAGCTTGTTCTCTCCTCAGCCTGTCTCTGTACAGCTCTCCCAGTTAAACTGCCTCCTCCCCCTCTGTGCTGCTTTACCTCCCTCTCAGCTCTGTACAGCTCTCCACGAACTCCCCTGTATTCTTGTACTGTACTCTCTCTCCTCTGTGCTGTCTGTCTCTCCCTTGAGTAGCTTCCCTTTCCTCTCTCTTCTCGTGAGAGTTGGGCATATCTTAGTCTGTCAAATCTTTCTCTGATCCATCACTTTTTCTGCCACTCAATTAGACATCAATTTCAAACATGGCTGCTTCCTTCTACAAACTAACTTTACCTTCATTGTTTGAGATTAAAGGTAAGTATTAAGGGTGTGTCTGTATTCTAGTCAGAACAGGGATTATCTCTGTAGCCCTGGGTGTCCTGGATCTCTGTAGAGCAGGGTGGGCTTGAACTCACAGAGACACGCTTGTTCCTTCCTCCTGAGTGCTGGGATTAACGGCATGCACCACCACCACCTGCCTTCTGTCAATGTTCTAATAACCTTGAATTCTCTGGGCTTTAATTATGTATTTTCCTGTCTTTCCTACCTTAGGGAATTCAATTTTCCAACCGGAGCTCATCATGACAGCTAACCCAGTTAAGGCAGTTAAGGGAAGGGAGAGAGGTATTCTTCTTCCTCAGTCAGAATTTAAAGGCCCTCCTTAGCCAGGGTGGCACTGACAGCCTTCAGGTAGGGCCTGACAAGGGCACAGGGTAGCCGAGCATCTACTCCTTAAAGCTGGATGAAGTGGCCACCAGATTTTCTTACCCCAAGATGCCTCCAGGTACCCAGCTCACATAATACTCCACCAGGAAAGGGACCTTCGTCCTGGTCTCCTGCTGTCCACTGCATCTAGAGCCTTCGGGGACCAGGCCTGACTGAGTAGGAGAGGAGAAACATCCTGGGGAGACGCTAGGGCATTCCTACTCTTGCCTTCCTACCTGCTGCCCGGATGTGACTTAGCATCCGGGCAGCAGGCAGTGGCCTCACAGGAAGGAGAGTGGGATGCTTATTAGAATGAATTCCACACACTGACCTTGCCATGGGCAAGGAACTGAACCATCTTTTCTTTTTTGCACATATTGCATAGAAGCTATAGCATTCTGACAGAGACTGTTCATGAGTGCACTCATGAGAAAGGGTCACAGCAGTTGGCTTACGGACTTGAAAAACCTGCGAGTGAGATGGGGTAGGATGTTGGATATGCTGGGATGGCTTAACAGATAACACACTATTTCCCCTTATTGAATAAGAGCCAGATGGTCGGTCGTTAAGTGGCTCCACTTCACTCATTTCAAGGCAGTAGCCTAGTGAAGCTTGAAAATAAGCTATGTGTATGATATCAGGATGTGTTGGGAGCAGGGATCATATCGAACGATTCCATGTGTTGACACTGATGATGAAGAAGATGATGATGAAGATGATGGTGGGTTCTAGGTAACTCTAAATAACCAGGGACCAGTGAACCCAGATGGAAGATTGGGAAAGAGTTTATACAAGTGTGGACCATGAGGTTAAAGCAGCTGAGGATTCAGCATCAAAGGTCAAGGTAGACGGCTGATTACAGGGCTCTGACCATGCAAGCAAAGGTGGTCTGGCCTTTCCTCACTGGTGACTTGCAGAAGGAATCTGACTAAGATTGACAAAGCAGTGCTTAGTCACTTGCCCCCTAGTAAGCTAAAATCAAGAGGAATGGCATTTCTTCTTCTTCTTCTTCTTCTTCTTCTTCTTCTTCTTCTTCTTCTTCT
>JADRCH010000111.1:250876-289916 GCA_019843965.1 Rhynchomys soricoides
TCCTCCTCCTCCTCCTCCTCCTCCTCCTCCTCCTCTTCCTCCACCTCGCCAGAGGTCATGGAAAAGTAAACAGATTTTTTTTAAAAAAAGCACACAAAACTCCCCAAATCCCACATTCAGTATATAGACTCTTGTATCTTTTCTATATACTTCATATTTTTAAAAATTTATCTTATTTATATGGAATATGTAGCTATCTTCAGACACACCAGAAGAGGGCATTGGACCCCATTACAGATTGTTGTGAAGCCACCATGTGGTTGCTGGGAATTGAACTCAGGATCTCAGTCAGTGCTCTTAACCACTGAGCCATCTCTCCAGCCCAGAATTTTTCCCTTCCCCTACTTGGGATCTGTACTGGCTGATTTTGTGTCATCTTGACACAAGCTGGAGTTATTACAGAGAAAGGAGCTTCAGTTGAGAAAATGCCTCCATGAGATCCAGCTGTAAGGCATTTTCTCAATTAGTGACCATGGGGGGAGGGCCCCTTGTGGGTGGTACCATCTGTGGGCTGGTAGTCTTGGGCTCTATAAGAAAGCCAGCTGAGCAAGCCAGTAAGCAGCATTCCTCCATGGCCTCTGCATCAGCTCCTGCTTCCTGACCTGCTTGAGTTCCAGTCCTGACTTCCTTTCATGATGAACAACAGCGTGGAAGTGTAAGCTCAATAAACCCTTTCCTTCCCAACTTGCTTCTTGGTCATGATGTTTGTGCAGGAAAAAAAACCCTGACTAAGAGAAATTGGTACCAGGAGTGGGGTATTCCTGTGACAACCTGACCATGTTTTGGGGAGAACTGTGGAAGGACTTTGGAACTTTGAGCTAGAAGAGCCATTGGGGATGTCGAGAGCTCTGGAGGATGTTGTGTAGGAGTTTGGAAGATAATGTTGAGAACAGTGCAGAAGATGGAGGCCTGGCTTGTGAAATTTCAGAGGGAAGATTAAAGACTCTTACCAGGGCCATTGCTAGTTTGATTTAAGATTCTGTGGTTTTGGTTAGGTGGGGCTGAAGAAATCAGCTGTGATTAACAAGATACCAGAACTACTAAAGCAAAACCATTGCATTACTGGGACTATTGATACTGGTTAGCTGTAGCTGGAAAATTGGCAGTGATTGGGAAGAGACCAGCATCATTGAGGTGAAATCTTCTGAGAAGTGTTTTCTGAGGGCACAGAGGCTGCGTTCCAGAGATAGTCAGGGTTGTATCTTGAGTTGTGGCTGGACTTGGTAATGTGTAATAGTCACCCAGGTGGTACTGGTTTTGAAGGCATGAAAGAGTCATGAAGAACAGCTGAGGCCTAGGCATTGTGAGAGGACATGGAAGGCCATTGGTGAAGGTGCAGCCTCAGTTGCAATTCCAGGACTGAAGGGGTCATGCAAAGGAGTTGAGGTTAGGCACCATGCAGAGAGCCTATAAGAGGCTGTTGGTAAACCTAGTTGCAGTGGAAGACAGCAGTGTTTTGGAGATGCCTGTACCATGAGATGACCACCAAGAACAGCAGCAGCAGTGGAGTACAGGCATCTGGAGCCATGTGCTACAAAGAGCAGAGCTGGAGAAGTGACTCAAGCCCTTGGAGGACTCCAGAAGATTGTGAGTGGATTCCAGTCATTGGACAGTTGGAGTTTGATTTTGCTTTTGATTGTGACTGTGCCCTGATATATTTTCCCTCCTAAAGTAAGAAGGTATTTTAGTGGAGCCCACAGTTAAGAGCCTTCTAATGGTAAAAAGACATTGAATTCTAAGAGATTGGATTTTTTTTAAAAGGATTGAAATTTTGATATGTACAAATTTGCAAAGACTGTGGGACTTTTAAAGTTATTTAGCTCTTGGGGATGAATAAGAAAGTATGGGTTGAGGCTTAATAATGATGTATTTGTGTGTCAAGTTGACAAGGGGTCAATTGTACTGGCTGGTTTTGTGTCAACTTGACACAAGTGGAGTTATCATAGAGAAAGGAGTTTCAGTTGAGAAAATGCCTCCATGAGATCTAGCTGTAAGGCATTTTCTCAATTAGTGACCATGGGGGGAGGACCTCTTGTGGGTGGTACCATCTGTGGGCTGGTAGTCTTGGGCTCTATAAGAAAGCCAGCTGAGCAAGCCAGTAAGCAGCATTCCTCCATGGCCTCTGCATCAGCTCCTGCTTCCTGACCTGCTTGAGTTCCAGTCCTGACTTCCTTTCATGATGAACAACAGCGTGGAAGTGTAAGCTCAATAAACCCTTTCCTCCCCAACTTGCATCTTGGTCATGATGTTTGTGCAGGAATAGAAACCCTGACTAAAACAGGATCTTTCCCCTTTTTCTTAGATAGTTTTCATATACTTCATATTTTATGCTATTGTCAATATTAAATATCTTGGAAAGGTTTTATATTGAGATTGAATATATTGACAGTATACCTATTCTGGTATGTATATACACAATGAACTATTGTGACAGTGAGCTATTAGTATGTCTGATTTTTTATTACATTTATTTACTTATTTATGTATGCACATGGTCATTTGTGTAGAGGTCAAAGGTAACTTGAAGTACTTAGTTCTCTTCTTCCACCATGTGGGTCCTGGAGATGGAACCCAGGTTGTCATGGCCGGTTGGCAAGCACCTCTACACACTGAGCCATCTTCCAGCCCAGTATGTCTATCTTTTCAGTTGCATTTTGTGTATTTGTTGGGAACACTTTGACCTAATGTCTGCATAACTTGAGTGGAAAACATCAACTGTAGTCCCAATGCTATCCTTTGGGGTCTCTAGAACTCAAATCTGTGAAACTGAAAATCTCATTTCCTCCAATGCCTTGCCCATGGTGACCAACACTCGAATCCCCTTCAAGGCCCTTGGATTGAGAGTTCTGAGGTCAGTGACACACTGGGTGCATCAGCAGTTAGAGACAATAAGGTCAGGGGGCTCTGATGTCATGAGTGGACTGGCTCCTCAGTGGATTCAGAATTTCATGGTCTTTTGGGGGAAGCAGCAAAGGGTCTGAGGTAGAGCCTAGTTGGAGAGAGTGGGTCATCCTTGTGAGCATTGAATCCCTTGGCGCTTGCACTGTGGGTGGTTGTGAGCCATCATGTGTATTCTGGGAACCGAACCTGGGTCCTGTTCAAGAAAAGCAAGTGCTCTTAATGCTAAGCCTTCTCTCCAGTCTCTGGTGTTTGTTCGGTTGGTTTTTGAAATTTATTTTGATGATTTTAAAGTATGTGGTCTGGGGGTGGCATGTACACATGAGCCTGCAGAGCCCAACATCATTTGATCCCCCTGGAGCTGGAGTTATAGGCAGTTGTGGGCCACCTGACATGGGTGCTGGGGACTAAACATATGCCCTCTCAAGAACAGTATGTGTTCTTAACCACTGCGCATCTTTCCAGCTCCATCTCTGGTTTTCTTCATGATAGCTTTTCCTCCTCCTGCTGCCCTCCCCTCTCCACTTCCTCCTCTTCTTCCTCCTCCTCCCCCCTTTCCTTCTCTTTTTTCCTACGCAAAGTATTTTATTAACTCCTTTCCAAACTGTATTCCCAGGCTTCTTCAGCTTAATTTGCCCCATAGAATAAATTGTGTATACACAAAAACTAAAAAGAGTAGACGTGTCCAGGGGGCTTGGGCTTAGAATATTAGAGATCTAGATTTTATCAGACCCATAAAAGAATTTTTAAAATGGTCATGATTTAAAGTAGCAGCTCCTACAGCTTCTGAAAGTGAATCCTTCAGAAGTTACCTCGGTTCAGTTTGTCTCATTCTTAGACGTCTCATCAAAATTCTCCACAAGATCTGGAACTACTACACTGCTACTACAACTCCCTCTTTCTATTCCTCCTCCTCCTCCTCCTCCTCCTCCTCTTCTTCTTCCTCCTCTTCATCATCACCATCGTCTTCCTCCTCCTCCCCTTCCTCCTCTCCAGTAGCAAATGGTTCTTTTCCATCTGCAGATTGTTGTTTGGGTAGAGCCTCAGCCAGTCTCCTTAAACTAGTCACAGTCTGCACCAAGCTGCTTCAGGACGCCGGGAAGCATTTTTGTCAGCTGCTCTGTCTCGGCAGAGCCTGTAATTGTGGAGGCTGAACTTTAGGGCTGTTAGAATGGACCACCGCTCCTTGATTTGTAAACATGTTCTTCTCTTCCCTATCAGAGATGTGTTCACACCTAAGTTCTTTAAGAACTGCAGTTTTTATCGCCTGCTTGTGGCTGCTCTATGGACCACCTTCTTCTTTCTGTGGGCGGTGCCTTTCCCACCAACACACACTTGTGCCTGCAGTTTAGTGAGATTTTCCTGGTTCATGATCATTTATTTCATCTTGTTGAAGTGGAATCCATGGGGGTGGGGGGTCTAGGGTTCACACTCGGGGTCTCTGGCACACCCTCTGAGATAAGGCGCACACTGGGGGACACAAGATGGCAGCATGTCTTTCATATTCCATATCCTTGTTCTGGGAACTGGTACAGAAATGAAAAGCAAAGGAGAAGAATTTCTTTATACATAGTTTGCTTTAATAGCCATCAGAAAGACTGCTTAGCGTCTTCTCACCCATCGGTCTGCACATTATGTTGGCTTTCAACACATAGCCATAGCAACATATATAAATCTATATTATACATCTATACACACCCACATCCTATGAGCACTGTGGAGAGAGAGTCTTCGGTACAGAACAGGCCTGGCCCATGCCATTAAAAGAGGCACTGGTGTGCTGTACGCAGACATTCAATAGGCATGATATAGCCAACAGTCCCCAATCCCCTGAGGGAAGTTAGGATTACAGGGACAGCAGAGTTAATTGGGTCTGAGTAAGAAACAGAAGGTGCTAGGCTAAGTGCAGGGCACCTAGAAGTTACCAGGTTCGTTGTGTAGACTCAGAGACCTCTGGTGTGGTGGTAGAGACCAAAGTACTACCAGGCTTGGCCCACAGGGCTGGCCTGGCTCAAGGTAGGTCTGTGAGGAAGATGGTGAGCCCCAACAATGTCCGGCAGTGTGCTTTTACAACTGTCTGAGGAGTGCTGGCGTCGGGACCACACATCCTGTTTGTGGGTGGTGAGGTCCTAGTTCCCCTGAATTGGCTATCTTGAGGACAGATGCTGAGGTGAGAACCGTAACGTGGTGGGCACTGTGCCACTGAGGCTGTCTAGAAGCAGTGCCAGGAGGCCTTCTACACAGTCTACATGAGTTTTGCTTAGTGCTGGGCCCAGTGGGCCTTGGCTAATCGTATTCATTGCTTGCCAGGATGCCACTTTCCTCCCTGCCTGTCCCATGTGGACGTCTCTGGGCCCCTTTTCTTTTGGACCTCCAGCAGGGGAGGAGTGGGACCAGGTATTCCTCAGCAAATAGGCAGCTGCACAAGAGGCTGGCAGGCCCACCCTTCCTGCTCCTTTAAAGACCTCTGGCTCCGCCTCTTCTGTGGCTCCTGGAAGGCAAGGGTCACAAGGCTGGAGTGCACATCAGAGCCCTGAAGGATTTCATCTGCAGACAAGAAGAAAACAGACCTAGTCAGCATGAGTGTTCAGGCCCCATTGGAGGCTGGAGTGAGGGAAAAATGTTGCTGGAAGCTAGGAGCCTGGTTAGGAGGGCAAGCACAGGGGTTGGGGGTAGGAGTGCTAGCCTGGAGCTCTTGAAGCCCAAGTTAGACACAAACCTTTCACACTCCTGGACTCTTGCTGCTTATGCCTCCGTACGGAGTGGTCAGACCCCACCTATCTCCCTTCAGGAGCCAGTTCATGCTCCAAATCCAGTAGTCCAAAGCAAATAAGCAAACAGAAACCAAGAGAGCCTTTCTCCCAAGAAAGAAGTGCTGAGCAAGGGAGGAGCCCATGCGGGAAGAAGTCCTCCTGGTAAGTGTGTCCCAGTTATCTGAGATGGGGTGGAGACAGCAGGGTCCCCTCCACCCCCAGGTGAGCTGAGCTGAGTTCTACCATTGCAGACTTGGGGCAGCAGAATCAGAGATGAAGGGGCCAGCCAAAGCCACACAGGCGGTTAGTGAGAGGCCTAGTGCTGAGAGCCTTCCCAGGGGCCTAGGGAAATAGAGAGGAAAGCGTCCACAGGCTGAGCCAGTGTTGCAGAGGCTGCTGGGTTACCTTTGCTGGGACAGGAATATGGCTGCATAGAGGCAATCTCGTGAGTGTTGTGCTACAGAGGCTCGGGAAAGAAAGGAGTTGTCAGAGAATGAAGGGAAATTAGACCAAGACAAAAGAGTGTGCTACACTACAGCCCAGCCCCCTTTCTGCATGGACCTTAGCACTGCAGCAGATGAGGAAGTATCTGAGCAGATGCTCAGCTGCTCTAGCCGTGGCAAGTCTACCCTCAGAGAATAGCTGATCTTTAAGCCACATCATCTACACCAAGTCTTCTCTCACACTGCTGCCGGGGGAAGAGGCCGCACTTAGCATTTGTGATAATCGTAGAGAATTCCTGCCAGGGATAGACCATCTTTCCCCTTAAGAGGCAGTATTCAATTTCAGGTTTTCTTCTACATCAATGAGACGAGATAAAGATCATTCGGGATCTTTACAGACAAGGATGCTTCCCACCCCACAGTGCATCGGGGGCAATTTGAAAGGCTCTACTCTGCTTTCTTTTCCATAGACTCCTTGAGGACATCTGAGTGCTCAGTTGATCTCACCGGCAGACTCCAAATGTCCCTGCCCTCAGGAGGCAACTGCACTCCATTTCCCCGGCCTACCCATAAAGGACAGAAAACTAGAGAGAAAGGGAGAGAGGACACAAGATGAGGGCAAGCAGAGAGGTCAGGGGAGGGAGGCAGGGCTTGCTGAGGGACTACACCATACACTGCACCAGAAATCTCTTAGAATGTCAGAGCTAGCCAGGGGCCCCACGGACAGGATGAGAGTGGCGGGCTGAGGGCAGGCTCTGTGGCTCGGAGCTATAGTGTTGTCCTTACCTCTAAATTAGTCCGTGCTTTCTTCAAGACATCATGGGTCCTGGTCACTGGAAACATAAAATTAAAACAGTCCCACAGACATGCAAATTACTAGAGGAGTCTGGCTTGCTTGGCACATGCTCCCTAAAGCATTTTCTCTGCTACTGGGTGTGGTCTGTTGCTAGCCACGCCCCCTCTATACCCACCATTACTTCTCAGTCCCTCCTCTCTCAACAGTCCTGAGTCCCTCTGGTCACTGTTCATCTGCCGCAAGACTGCAGACTGCGTGCTAGGAAGATCCCTCCCATACATGTCCTCCAAGGACACCTACGATGGCTCACGATGAATTGTTCCATGCTTTTCTTCCTCTGGTTGGCCCTCTTCAGACGCGCGGCAGTGCTCTGAAGGAGCTGCTCCTTTTGGGATACTTGGGCTCGCAGGTCCAGGAGTTCTTTCTCCATCAGTTGTCCCTGAGGAAGAGGGACAGACTCAGACAACGTTCACCAAGCTGAACACACCCTGGGCTTGGACCAATGCCAAAGGAGTCAGGAGCAGGGCAGGGCCATACTGGCCTGGAAAAGTAGGTTTTAACCAGACGAACACACAGCCTCTTACCTCTTTGCCTACTAGTACAGGACCATGAGAGTTTGGCAGGGCTGCTCTCCAGAACATGGCGAGGAGGGATGTTGACTCTTCTAGGGTGTGGTTCAGAGCCCTGGCACTACTCCGAAGCTCATGGGCACTTTTGTGACCTGGTGCCTGGAGAAAGAAGGCAGGTAGTCATGAATATCATTGGAACTGGCACATCTTGTTGCTCTATGCATGGGGCTCAAGTTTCCTGTGTCAGCAAGCACAGGAGACAGGGCTGCTGAAAACCCTGGCTTTCCCTTACAGTTCCGGGACAGCTGGTCTTTGCCTGGAACCCTTCCCCCAGGATGCCCTATAAGCTTTCAAAGCTCATTCCTGTGTCACATCCGCTAAGAAATTGTACCTTCCTTGTCTGTAATGCAACTACAGAGGACAGATGGCTCCTCACACTGTCTATGGCACCTTATTGTGCCTATCAACAGCAAACTCTATCTTGCTCTTTAGTAGTGGGTCCTTGTAGACAAGGCTATCCTATGCAAGCAACCACGAGGGTCCAGCTTCTCAAACGACATTGTCATTGGTGCACATTGGTTCCTCTCAACTACTAAGCACACTATTTAGCTTTGATGGCTGCCCTCCCCTCTTCTGCTCATCTGAACAGGGAAACCTGGGTTACCAGGTTTGCTCCCTTCCACATATGCGAGTTTATATGGATGCCTGTCCTGGTGATTGACTTTAATCTGTCTAGCTGTGCTTTATGCCAATATTCCTATTATAAAGCGCAGGGTTTTCTGGAGTTCTCGGTCAAAATATCAAGTCAGCCTGTTCTGTAGCAGAGTAAAAATGGGGGAGAGAAAAGAGTCTGGATGGAATAAACGTAAGCCACTCCCTTGGCCGCTGGGAGAGGGGAAGTATAGAAGTAAGGACTGCAAAGAAGGCACAGCCAGAGGACGGGAGTAACTAAGTGGAGCAGGCGTCATTACCTCTGCGCCCTGAGCTGCTCGTCCAGGGGTGCTGCACGCTGGCCTCGTGAGACACAGTATCTTTTGGACTAGCAGCTTGCCTTCCCCAATCTGCTGTTGTAGAGCACTGTAGTCATCAACATGGCCGATGACATGTCTGCCATGTTTGTTAGCAAATGGGCCATCAGTAGCATCGACCTCCAGCTTGAGAGGGTTCATCGTCGCTGCAGGTTCATCTGAACCTAGCTCTGACAGAGAAGCAAAAGTAGGATCCATTGTTAAATATACTAACGACCTCAGTTCAAACTGCAAGGAGGCAGTGAAAGAGGCAAGAAGCAAGTCAGCCTTCAAAACTACAGGCCGGCAGAGCCCACAGAGCATTCCCTGTTCTGTATAACCATCCTTACATCACTTTGATAGACACATTTTTACTGGATTGCGATAGTGTCACCAGACAGAATTTAGAGTTACCTGGGAGGCATGGCTGGGCATGCCTATGGTGGATTGTTTTGATGACATTAACTTATGTGGGGGAGACACACCTTAACTGTGGTCAGGACTGTTCCCTAGACAAGATATTATGAGCTGGATAGAGTGAGGAAGGGGCTCTAGGCCCTAGCATACATGTGTTCCTGGTTCTCTGATTCTGATGTCAGATGCTATGAGGCCAGCTCCCTTAAGTCCCTGTGACACCCTTAGTCTGGTGGAGTGTAACCTGCAGCAGTGAGCCAGAAGCACACCTTTCTCACCTGCTTTGCTTTCTCAGGAAACTTTGTCACAGCAAAAAGAATCTCTTTCAAAGGGGGGAAATATTCAGGGTAAATACTATTAAAGTGTTACGTTTCTGGATAAAGGATGACGAATACAGGAGCCCTACTCAAGGGCAGGGCGATGACAGAGCAACCAGGGCAGAGGACTGTGCATAGCATGAGACTGAGAAAGATCTCTAGGCACAGGTATGGCAGGTCCAAAGAGCCAACCAAAGGCGGTTTGTGTCAATAATTTCCCATCACCACCTGAGTCCTTTCATTTACCATTTGTCCTGGTGATGATGGCAGAGTCCGAGCCAGGAACGGAGCAAGAAGAGCTGGGGAGGACCATGACTGGAGAATTCAAGCCAACATCCCGGACTGGAGGGGAAGCAGCTGAACCTAGGGAACAAAACAGCCACGGTGTCAGGTCTGCCCAAAAATGCTGCACACTGAGCCGCACATGCATGTGCATAGCCTAGGATCAACCTCAGGGAACCAGCACAGGGAGATGGCAGAGCACCTAGTGTGTGCTCTTCTATTGAAGTGAATGTTTCATGAGAATGTCATTTCTAGTTGAAAATATTGGTAGGCATTTTGTAAGTCTGATTTTGGATATAATTTTGCTTGCAGGGTCTCGTAGCACTATAACTTGAAGTGAAGTACAAATATACATATGTAAATAATATAGATGTTAACATGTGACAAGAGAAAGACTCAGTAGGAGAACGCTTGACACAGCCCTGAAAAAAACAGTTTACCAAAGAATGAATAGGTTTGCAAAAGGTGCAGTTCTGCAGTCTGGTTGTCACCCTGCAGGTTAGTAACTACAGCAAAGCTCAGCCATCTGATTCTGACTCTGAGCCCTAGACCCAGTAACCTTGCTGGCCTATTAAGTGTCTTGGGATTCAATTTTCTCATGAGAAATATTTCAATGAAATTGTACACTTGAGGAAACTAGTGATTCTGAAGCACTACATGAACATGAGGAATCAATCCTTGTTGTTTCAGGCCCTTGACAATTATTTTACTTAACACTACAAATAACCATACGGGATATATATTCTAAGCCCCATCTTCAAGTGGAGTAAACTAAGAGTTAAACACTTGAGCACCTAAATACTTTCCCCAAAGCAGACAAAGTAAGCTTCAGATGTAATTACCTCTGTGCCCTGAGCTTCAAGTCCAGGAATACTGCATGCTGGCTTGTAAGAGGCAAACTCAGAAACTGGAGACAGGCCTGATCCTAACTTCCAGGCTGTTACTCAGGAGACCCCAGAGCATCCCCAGATTCTGCCTGACCCTCACAAATCGGTTCAGCAAGACTGTCTCCTGTCCCACAGACATCCCAGAGCAGAGAGGGCTCTGGCTTCCCTCTTCTCCCTACCTTGGAATAGTGGTTGTGGGTTTGAGGGCTCCGCCTTGACTGAGAAGCTCTGGCCAATAGGGGAGGGGCTGAGATTGGCTTTGTCAGGGCCATGATCCATCTGCTGTTCCAGCTGCAGCCGCAGACGGTTGTTCACTTGAATGCTCTGCTCCAACTGCTCTCTCAGAGCTCGAATCTCTGCCACCAGGCAGCTTAACTCACCTGGGACTTGGTGACAGGAATCTAGGCTGAAAGCTGAAAGTAGAAGGAAGGGAACCTAGTGGCACCAACCATGCATGTCCACGAAATAGTCAAATATCACTCGTGACATTCCTTTCTGCCAAGGGTTCCACTGGACTCTCAAGGGCTTGGCCAAATGTCTGTGAGACACAGCCCTTCTCATTGAGCACCTGGAGCACAGCAAGGCTGCACATAACTAGCCTGGGATTTCGCTGAGGGTCAGATTAGTCATACATGCCCATGGGGTGTTTGGACTGGCAGGTGAGAATAAGCCTACTGTGTTGTCTCCCTGTTAAACTTTGTCCTGCAGACTAGAAAGCGGGTCAGCACTGAACTAAAAAGGAGTAAAAAGGAGGGAGGAGATTTGATGGATTCCATATTCAGAGAGGATAAGCCAAACACATGGGGCTTCTGGGAACAGAACCCAGGAAGTCAGTCAGGTCTTAGACCTGGGCTCAAAATTCCTAAGTGACGTTTCAATTTCTCATCTCCAGTTAGCACATGCATTTGACACGGAAGGATAAAAAGAGCGAATCAACAGTCTAGAATTCAACATTTCTTACCTGAAAACCCGAGAGCCACTTATATTTTGAAGGGCAGAATTAGTTTTGGATTTCCTGCCACCTGCACTTTTTCGTCTACACTTCCTGTCACCTGCACTGCTCATCTTGCCCTCAGCCCTTAGCCCAACACATAATTATTTCTGTCACAGGCTATGTGAACAGTCTAAGTAGACAGAGACTGGCTTTCCTCCCATCACTTCAGGTAGGCTTTGTCATCAAATGAGCTCACAGAAAAGCCTGCCAGAAACTCCAGCTACCTTGCTAGATTTGGAATTCAAAAGAAGAAGTAATGGAGCATTAGTAGTAATTGGTTCCAAATGAAGGCCCATGCACTGCACTAACCGAACACAGCGTGAAAGGGGTACACACGCTCAGTGCATGTGTGCGTGTGCGCGCGTGCGCGGGAGAAGGACAGTCATGATGAAGCAGTTTCAGAGATGAAGGTTCTAGTGTACTTTCTCTTCTTTTCATTCCCAATTCTCACTAACTTTTGATTGGTTTTTGTTTTGGAAAAAAAAATTCCCATTGCTCATGGCCTGTGTCTTCCAGTTGTACCATATCTCTTACTATAATTTTTTGAATTTTGAGATTATGATTATATCTGCCCTTCCCTTTCTCCCTTTCAACCATATTACACTCCCTTCCAGTTCATGGCCTAATTGTTACACACACACACACACACACACACACACACCCCTGCTCCTTTGGCTCTCTGTCCAGGGCTGAGGCCTCAGGTGCTATCCCCCTTCCGAATTAGCATGGCTCTGGCTGCCCTTTATGTCCCAGTAGCACCTTGTCCCCTAATCTACGAACACCCCTACGTTATCCAAAATTCTTCCCGGATTGGAGGCCTCCTAACCCCTGACTCTAGTATGTTCCACCAGACTTAGCATCTCTGTTTTCAACATGGAGCCATCTTCCTTGAAAGTAAACTCTGGTCTTGAATGTTAGGCTTTCTACGAGGCATCAGCTACCCTCCCTGTCAACCTCTCTCCCCTGACTTCTCACCACTCCAGTAGCAAGGGCTCCCACAGGCAGACTGACCCTCTGCTCCACAGGTCTGGACTTCAGCCATTGCCCCTCTCAGTCTGGTAACTCCTTTATCCTTCAGGCTCCAACTTCCTTTCCCTCCCCTACTCCATTTGGGTAGGGAACCACACTAAGATCCCCAAAGACTAGCTTTTTGTTTCAGCAGACAGAAACTGCTCAGTAAAGTAATCACTCTTTAGACTTAAGACCTATTAGCTCTGCTTCCTTAGGCATTTTTTTTTCTTTCAGTTTTGAATCAGTTTCTCCACTTGGGGAAGGGAGGCAGGGTAGGTGCTGATTGTATGGGTTGCCGTGGTCTGTCCCTCAGCACCCATAAAGATCCTTTCAAATGGGGACAGCCCTAGGTATTTCTTTATATGAACAAAACCAAGCTATAATTTTGCCCCTGATTAAGTTGCTTTTTATAATTAAGTGGGTGAAGTGATTCTTGCGGTTTGTCCTTAAGGGTACCCAGGCTTGATGTGTTCATGTCAACAGCGCCTCACCCTTGGGCTTTACTGAGAATGGGGAGAGGGGCCTCATACCTTTCAAGCCCTTCTTAGGATTTTCACAGAGGGACTCGTAGATCTGGAGCTCTGACTGCAGGGACAGGGAGAGCTGCTGTTTCTCTTCACACTGGTGTTGCAGGAGGGCCAGCTTGTGCTGCAGCCTGCCAAGGAAAGGCAAGGGTTCAGAGCCATGTGGGAGAAATGGGCTGGGAGACAACCTTTGCCTCAGTTGGCCTATTGGGCCATCACATTCATTGAGTAGAAAGTAAGTTAGCCTGAAGTCGGAGCATTAGCTCCCCATGCAGGCAGCAGTGTAAGCACACTACAGGCCCCTCTCTGCCCTACAGCTCTCTCCATGCTGACAGGCAGATGCAGGGCTTCCACTGGGATAGCAACTTGCAGTTTATGGAGAGAGTGATGTCATGCATCTAATGGGAAGCATGGGAATGTTCTCCTGCCAGTCTCTGACAGATGGAAACCTCTGTAAAAGAATCTCCTCTCTCTACTCTCATCTCTCGTAGTATAAAAAAACTTTTTTTTTGTGTGTGTCCCAAATAGAGTCTTCCTTTTGCTCCAAATGACCAGTGAAGCAGGAATTGTAAAGGAGAAACTGAGGTTTCCAAAGGAGGAAACTACTGATTTGTCAAGTCCCTTCTACACTGAAAAGTGGGCCATTCCATATCAAGGCCCCACCCACCTGGAGTTGTTTTCCTGGAGGGACAGCCTCTCCTCTTGGAAATGCACGATCTCATCCTGCTTCTCCTGCAAGTCTTCCAGAAGCTGCTGCCGCTCAGCCTTCTGCTGCTCCAGCTCCTTCTCCAGCTCCTGAAGCTGGGATCTGGAGGAGAGCAGAGCCTCCCGCAGGTGGTCCATTTCCTGGGAGTGTCCTGATGAGCAGGGCACAGGGGTATTTAAGCCATGGCCTAAAGCTCATTAGAAAGACAACCCCAGCAGGGCCTTTAATCCCAGTACTTGGGAGGCAGAGGCAGGTTGATTTCTGAGTTTGAGGCCAGCCTGGTCTACAGAGTGAGTTCTAGGACAGCCAAGGCTACACAGAGAAACCCTGTCTCAAAAAACAAAAACAAAAACAAAAAGAAAGAAAGAAAGAAAGACCCCAAACACATGTAAGGCCAGGGGAAGGGAGGTTCTGCGTGGCTGAGCAGCCTGGCTTAGTGGACCCTACATGCTGGGGGTTATGTGGGAGTGGTGTTTGTGGTGTCTGACCCTCCTTTAAGAACTTCTGCCCTTGTTTTTAGAGGAGACAGCATGTTCCTGAAGCTCAGTGTTGTCTAGGCACTCACCAGCAGCTGCTCAACTGCACACCTTCAGTCTTACCAAAGACCAGCACTGATTTCTTATTTACAATTTTTAGAAGATATTCTTTCCAGCATTTTGAAAATGTGGACAGCTGGTGTTGTCTGGCCATGTAGCATCTCTGGTCAAAACTTCTTGAAGATGATCTACGGGGACTCTTTATACAAGGCTAGTCCTTGGGTACAACTGTGTTCATTTGGGACTCTTCCTATTTCCTATCAGTGAGGCTGCCCTCTCTGTCTCAGCACGCACTGGTAGATTAATCTCTCTGCCTTGCCCTCATCCAGCAGTCTTGGTTATCCTCCAGCAGGGCCCCCGCCTCTCATGTCTTTCTGAACTGGTTTAGTACAAAAAAAAGTACTAAGGAGCTACCTTAGAAATAGTTCTTCTCGGTTTTTGCCTCCACAAGGATTCTTTCATTCTGGACTTAACCTTAATCCTTTCATATATATTGCTCTTAGACTTTTAATAGCTGTTCAATAGATATTTGTAGATAACAATAATTTGTTACTAGCTGTACATTGATTTAGTTACGTCAACTAATACTATGTAATTTGCCTCCCAGGCCACATGGGCAATAATGCCCACTTATACACGACCATGAAGTAGGGTTGGAAAAGCTCTAGATGACATGGACTCATAGGAGGACCACCAGAGAGCAGCCTGGGGGGACTGTAGGGAAAGGCAGAGGAAGGCAGGACAGGGCCCAGAGCTGCCCGGAGCTGTACTTGGTTCCAGGATGTATGTGAGAATACATACACACATGATCCCTTGTTTTGTGGTTCCAATCAACTGTGAGCAGACAGAAGAGGGTGGATTCCAAACTGACAGGACAAGCACTGCTCTTGGATGTGGGCAGGCTTTCAAAAGAGATAGGCTTCCCAGAGCCATTCAGTCTCAGAACCTAGGAGCCTGAGGGCCAGAGTTAGGCTCTCTTATGGCAGTGGTTCCCACCTTTCTTCATTCTGTGACTCTTTAATACGGTTCCTCATGTTGTGGTGATCCCAAACCGTAAAGTTATTTTTGTTATTACTTCATAACTGTAATCTTGCTACTTTTGTGAATCATCACATAAACATCTGTGTTTTCTGACGTCTTAGGCAAGCCCTGTGAAAGGGTCATTTGACCCCCCCCCCAAAAGGGTCTTGACCACAGGTTGAAAGCCACTGTCTTGGGGAGTAGCCCTTTGTAGACAGATTAGCAATGTAGATACTGGACCAGGAAATCTGAGTAGCTGTTAACTAAGTTTTTCTTTGCTTTCTCCAATTGGTGATTGCCCTGGTGAGGGGAGAGACAATCCTGGGAGGAACTATAAGTCTGGTTTTGGACACCCTACCTCTGGAAGCATGACTGAGCCGTGTCTGCAGGCTTTGATTTTCTTCCCTCAGGGCTCTGTTCTCACTGTAGAGCTGAGGCGTGGACTCCAGGCCCTGACTGTAGAAGGGAGGTGTGGGCCCTGTTCAGGACAACGCACACACATGTCCCATGTAACAGGTGCTTTTTCCACCCCCTCAAAGATCTGCTGTCCCAACCCAGCCACAATCTCTGGCCCTCAAGGCCTAGGATTAACTTGAACTAGATGGCAGAATGCGGAGCAGTATGTGTTTGTTTGCAGAGCCTGCAGTCAGCACTTGGAGCCACTCTGTTTGTATAAGAAGCTTCTCCTCCCTAACTTGCTGGGCCTGCTGTGTGGAAGGAGCAATTGCATGTACAAAGAGTGACATCCAAATGACATCTTGTGAGGTGGGGGAGGTAGGGACTAATGGCCTCCTGAGTGAAGTGGGTGGGGGTGGGTCTGGGTCTTCATAGACCTGCGTCTACTGGTTACCAATCACAAAGACACAGTGAACCAACCAGCTTCGTATATACAGACTAAGGACAAGAGGCCAGATCTTTGCCCGAGGAAAGGCAATCTCTGAGCTCAGAGTGCAAAGCAGAAATACCCATAACCTCCAACCCCACTTGACTGTGACAATCAAGTTAGGTAAAGAGTATCAGATTGATTAGAAATGTGTGAGGTTCCGCCTAGTGGCCTTCCCTTCAGTCGGGTCAGAGACCTTGCCTACCGTTTTCTCGGGCAGTTGAGCTGAGCCTGTGCTGCAGCTGCTCCCGTAGCCGGTCATTGACACATATGGACTCCTCCAGGCGCTGGCGCAGGTTCCGGATCTCACCTAAGTGCTCTTCCAACAGGTCAGCCCCTGCAGCCATCCCAGGACAGGGCAGAAGCAGGAAACACAAGGCTGGTTACTAGGGTGAGGTGAGCTCTGCCTGTGGACAGCCCAGCCTGCCCCTAATGTTGCCTTCCTTTTGCCCAGAGTGTCCTTCCACAGACAATCAGCTCCACTTAGTGAGACGGGAGCTTCGTAACTACAGGGTGGCCCCTTGCTAAGGAAAGTCCATGGGCCTCCATCCATGGTGAAAGGGAGTTCCGTATCACTGAGAAAATAACTGTCAGATCTAAATGAGCCCAACTGCCATCTGGAAAGGCGGATCCACCTCTTGGATGTGGCTTTGGGGGTGACAGGGAAGGCCTTACTGCCTTTTTCCCCCCAATCCCTTTTCCTGATAAACGACTTAATAGTTTTTAGCAAAATCTGTCCTTTTCCACCTAGACAGAAGGTCTAAGGTAAAAACCACATGCTTTCAACCCACCAAGCATAGCTAAGGGCTGATACTCGATGGTTTCACATGCCACTTTTAGTCAGGCAGAAAGAAGGAATCCCCTGCATGGATCTAGTACCCCAAAGGACGCAGGAGAAGCAGCAGGGCTAGGTTACAAGTGGACCGGCTCACTTCCGGCTTTCTCCTGGAAATTCATTTTCTCACTGTTGGGACCGAGTTGCAGTGTGTTTTTTGCCTTAGTTTACACCCACTCTACTTGGTGTGACTGGGTTTTGTACTTAGGACATATTTAAGGGGTAGAGAAGTTGTATCCTTTCTATTTATTTCTTGACTGAGGAGAGAAAGTCCGAGCTTTGTCCATTACCTGTGGGTTTGGAGTTAAGTTGGTACATCGAGGAGCTTGAGGACAGCTCCCCAGAGACGCTCCCTTTCTGAGGCCTCATCATGTCCCACTGGCCACTGCCACCCAGATATCCAGGCTCCAGGATTCTGCCCAGCTCTATGGTGCCCCTTGTTGGAGAGTGGGGCTGAGCAGGGTTGACGTAGTGGGGAGAGCCAGCTTCTGTATGGTTGCTGAGCAACGTAGATGTGGAAGCAGGAGGGGCAATGCTAACACCTGGGCAGATGGATACACAGTGAGAGATGATATCAGTGGCCAAGAGCAGTAAGGACATTGAGATGGCTGAGAATGGAGATTAGCGGTGGACACGGGGGTGGGGTGGGGGTGGGGGAGAGGTTAGTAACCCCCCCGCCCCCCAGTTCATCACAGAATCGGTTAGATGAAGACTCAAAGCCTCAAGCCTGATTTTCACCCTCTGCATTTCCGAGCAGGAGACACCTAGAGGCAGAGGATGGATGATGGAGAGTCTGAAAAACCCAGGGGCTCTACTCGTTCCTACTGTTATTCCTCACGATTGAATCCAGGAAAGTTCGGGAAGTAGGAGTCATCCCGTAGTTAGGGATAAAGAATGTGATAGGCTATCTGACTGGGCACACCCACAAATGGTAGTATCTGTTTGCCTGTATTTGCCATCACCCAAAGCTAAACCAGTCAGTCTTTCCAGGGAGACAGGGGATATGACTTTTCCAGACTGAAGAACTCTTTGTTCAGGCTGGAAAAAACCCTGTGTAAGAAAAGTTGTGATCTGGATTTCCTCCAGAGTCATCAAACTTTAAAGCAATGGTACTCAACCTATGGGTTGCAACTCCTTTGGGGATGAATGACCCTTTCACAGGGGTTGCATATCAGATACCGTGCATATCAGATATTTGTATCGTGATTCATAACGGTAGCAAAATTACAGTTAGAGAGAAGCAACCAAATAATTTTATGGTTGGGAGGGGTCACCACAGCATGGAAAGATAAAGACCATTGCCTTAATGGATCATCAAACATATCTTAGGGAGGGCAGTGGGACTCCTCTTTCCTAGGATGATGCTTTCAAAGACCCTATGAAAACATAGGCCTCTTCTTGAGCCCCTTAAGCAGAGGCAGGAATTCAGGTGATGTCCTCTATAGCCTATTTCTGATCTATCTAGGGAGTGTCTGAAAGGAAGGTCTCTAGGCAGGGCTTAGATCACTGCTTCTGTTTTTTAAAGCCAAGACTAGGGAAGGAGTGTTAGGGGTGATGCAAAGGGATGCACAGGGCCATAGTTCAGACAGTGTGGAAAGCCGATTTCTTCCAATGATTAGCAACACAAAGTAGACAGGTGGCTGCCTCTAAGCAAACAGGAATGAGTCTACCATATCCTCCAAGCACTTCAGACTCTGGGCAAGGATTAGTACAACTACAACCGCAACTGACAGATTGTCATCCTCAATTAAAACTAGTTCTCACATTGGGCTACCTGCTAGAATCACCTAAGGTAAACACACACACACACACACACACACCCGGGCTACCATAGATAGGTGTAAGATACATATTGAGCACTGGACATTTAGGAAGTCATCTCAGGAGATGTTAACAGACTGTAAAATTTGAGAAGTATTGTCGTAGGCCTTTCCTTTCTCCATTATTCTAGTCACTCATTAGGGTTAAAGTGGAGGAGACTAATGATTTCAGCATTTATACTTTTCAGTGGGGGCTTAACAAAGATTTCCTATTCCTTTCATACCTGGTGCTACCTTAGCCCTAAACAAGGCAAGGGTCATGAGAGATTTTAAGTCGACTGGTACCAGTGATTGGTATCCTTGTTATCCAGTTTCTCAGGTTGCACATCCAGAACCCCTGCCCTATAGCATTCAAAGATATCATGCCAGGAGCTCTTAGCCCCCCACCCCACACACATGGGAAGCTGCCATGTGCCAGGGGCTAATGGAAAGGTGATTCACAATAGACAGTGAACACTCAGTAATGGTCCTCGGAGAGGACCATGCCTTCAGATGAGAGAAGGAAGGGCTACAGTATTCTTTACAAAGGCTGGGGCCATCTAAACCAACATCAAGGCCCTGAGATGCAGCCCACAATGCATGGGGTTCTCCTTCCATTTGTTCCTTCCCACAAAGATCTGTTGACAGTCATAGAAAGGTACAGAAAAGGGGGATGGAGAGAAGGAAATAGAACCCAAAAAATGTTTATGCCATCTCAACACGGGACATGTTTGTTGGTGTTAGAACTGCTAACAGAATGGTCTTAGGTCATAAGTCCTAGACTAGTCTCTAAAGAGAAAGAGAAGCCAGCTCTAAAGAATCGCCAGTGTTTCCCCTGGGCTCAGCAGGGCATCTAAACTACCCCAGTGCAAAGGTATGGGGGAAATCATACACCAGGAGCAAAAGACAAGCTCCAACCCCATCTCTCATCTCTCCCAGTTGGCCATTTCCTCGAATCTAAGCTGCATAGGACTTTTGTGAGGCTCAGGCAAGACTATAGTAGTGTTAGGTAAGCCCTATACTGATGTCCTGGAGAAATCTGGTAACAGAAGATTTATTCCCTTAGATTTCATAGCCAACAGAATTGGCAATGTTTCCTGAAAACCTGGTATGGTCCAGTGGATTCTGTAAATCAAGCTGAGTGTACATTAGACAAACTATCCATTTTGGGGGTTAACAAAAAACAACAACAAAACCAATCAACCAAACAACCAGACCAAAAAACAAACAAACAAAAACAAAAACAAACCACCCAAGCTTATCCAAATGCCATCAGAGGCTTTATAGATTTAAACTCCAGGCTGTGATCTGTGGTCAGTAAATACCCCAGGTGTGGAGATCTGCTCTTGCTCACTCATGCTCTGTTACAGGCACAGAATGTGACTTTAGCATAATTCTCCAACTCTTCCTAGTTGTTTTTAAAAATCATTCTTTTTTTCTATACCTAAAGTGATCACGTGCATCTACGATGAAGCATCAGTGCACATACCTAGCAGATCCCTTTCTATAAACTGTGCAATCACTTAGATTAATCACCTGAGGGGTCAGAGGACAGAATTCACAGTTGTCACAGCCTGAGCTCATGAGTCTATCCATCTACATGTCCCATTTTCTTTTGGGGTGGGAGTCGAAGGAACTTTGAACAACAAGAAAAGAGGCTCTACCTGACACTCTGCCTCTAAATCTTGACACCATCCTTGTATGTTAAGCCGATGATGTTGGACACTTACTTAAGAGCAGTCTGCAGCAAGAGATATGACAGCCCCCCAAAGCAGTTGATGAATGTGGTTATATCTTTAATAGCTATGTCACCCCACAAGGGCAAAGCCTAACTTCTTTATCCCACCTGCCAATAAGTATCTCCCAGCCTGCCAGGGATGCATACTAACATACAGTGTTGGGCCAACTCTGTTGACAGTCTGTGAGTGCCAGGTCTCTGAATACCCCTGTAGCTGATGCGCATACTCCAGAGACAAGAGCAGATGCATTTCAGACAAGAAGCAAACGAGCTTTCCCTCCATCTGCTGCCTGTGACACATGCCTAGTTTTCCCCTTTGCCACCATCAAGCCAAAGCCATGCAGAGCAACTGCAAGGGGCCGCCACTCATAAGTACACCAAGGCAGCAACGGTGCTCACTTTCTCCCAGCTGCTTCTGCAGCATCTGCAGCTCTTGTTGAGCCTCAGCCAAGGACACCACCGGTGTCTCACAGCAACCAAGAAGGGGAGGCCCAGAGGGGCTGAAAGGCATGAAGCTGGGCAGAGTGGAGTGCATTGGTGCCTGGGAGAGGCTAGCCGGCTTGGGTATGGAGTTAAAGTGAAAGCCTGGAAATAAAGAGTTAGGGAGAGAGAAGACATCATTAGAGAGAAAGCAAGAGAAAAACAGAGAAGGTAGACCATTCCCTGATCAGACGTGTGCCTGTCACATGGCCCGCACTTGCTGTGGTGTGGGCTAAGCCAGCAAGGCCAAGTTATTCCTAAGAAGCAGCCTCCTCTTTATCCCTTTGGCAGGCTCACCTGCATATGTAGCCTCTGTTCAACATGCATACAGTTAGCTACAGAGGCAAGAAGGTATGACTCATCCCTACCAAATACCAGGATGACGGCTTATTTCCTCAAAGGCCCCTGTAGTGCTGCTCCTAGCATGTACCAGCGCTTCTCTCTGGGAAAAGACTATCCATTCCATTCATCTAGAACTATTTTTATTTTTATTTTTGTAACCGCATCAGGATCATCATGGGGAGGGCAGACTAGACCAGGCATTACTGTTAGGTATAGTGTGGGGATTTGGTGGGAACACATTTTAGAAATCCAAAGCAATGCGTTCACTCATAAGATGAGAAACAGCCATGCGGACATGGCTGAGTTAGTGGCCTGCAAAGCTGTCTGAGAGAACTATTTAATAGCTTTATTAGCTTATATTGAGTACCGGATGGGCTACATTGTGACATGGCTGTACATATATGTGGTATACTTTGACCGTATTCTCCCATGGGGGGTTTTTCCTCCATCCTTTTCCCGGCCCCCTTCTTCTTCTTAAGAGATTCCACCCCTTCTTTTTCTCCTTTTCTTTCTACTTCTTCCTTTGACAAGATCTTACTATGCAGTACAGACTAGCCTCGAGGCCTCATGAGACTCCTAAGTGCTGGATTAAACATGTGCACCACCAACCCTTAGTAGAGACAGACCTGCCTTAGTGTACAATGACAAACTCTGGGAGTCGAGCCCAGAAGTTTAAAAACCAAAACCAACATGTTTCCCTTAGAGATCCATGTAGTCCATGGGCGGCCAAATCTTTAGGAACACTGTGGATAGCTAATGTTTTAATCTGTTTCCCTTTTCCAGTGGGGAGCAGGGCAGAAATCAAGACTATCTTGAAGAGGAGGTCTGATGTATAAGACATGACTACATCTACAGTACATCATTGATCCCATGGTGCTGATACTGCATCAGAGTGATACACAGCCAAACTGCCTAGAGACACAGGCCAGGGATCTTTTAGGAAGGCATTGTTGAGTTAAAACGGCTGACCTTAGGCTCCCTTTGAGCTGAAAGCATGTAGGCAGGTTGCCTGTGCTGGGGCATCTCAGCTGCTGCTCACTCAGACCCAGAGCCAGAGCCCAGGCACAGGTATGGTAATATAGCCTTCTCCTCAAGACTGTGACTGAATTGCCCTTGGGAATGGTGAGGGTGGCAGAAAATAGGACCATGCTTTTCTGGGACTCAGACCTCATCACACACTACATGAAGGTAGCCAGCCATGGAGGAAGGCAGGACTGGCCTTTCTCTGGCATCTCTGAAGCAGAACTGGGAGCCATCAATAAAACCTCTGACAGCTCTGCTGAGATGTGAAGAGTGTTCCCCTTTCATTGCTGCTAAAATACATACGGACCATTCACAAAGCCATTGATGGTGATATAGGCAGCATTTAACTCTGAAGCTAGCCGCATCACCCACAGAAAAGGCGCTGGACTGGTTAAGTGGGTAATATGCATGGGATTAGAAGGTGTTTCTGTTCCTTGGCTATTGTAATCCTATAAAAATGCTGGCCTCTGCTCCCAGGGGTGAGTGAGAGAAGTGAAGGTGCTTATTTAAAAAGTCAGTCATTAGTCAAAACAGTCCACAGACTAAAGCTTACTACAAATGTCTGTCTTCGTAATTTTTAAAAACCAGACACAGATGGTAGGTGAGAACGGCCTCCTGATTTGGGTAGAACATGTTAGATTTCGGCTCCTAGCAGTTTCCACCCTTATCCCTGAAGGAAACCAAGCAGGCAGCTGAGAGAGAGCTGAAGCTACCGCCCCACTGGCTTGTGCATACCTGGATGGGCCTGGCTGGCCTCCTTAGGGGGATTCTGGGGAGTTGGCAAGCTGCTGGAGCTGCTGGACTTGCCCTTAAGCCCCTGAGATGCACTGGCTGCTGATGGGTTAGAAGACAACACAGGAGAATGACTCGAATGATGGATGGAGTCTACAAAACCCATGAAGGAAAGAAAACGAATGCTTGGTGTTCTACAGAGAACTGGAACCCAGGCCTTGTAGTATCCAGGAGAACCAGGGCCAGAGGCTGTCATGGAAGGCCCCAAGGACAAGGACCTTTGCAGTATTCATTTTCTTGCTTTCAGATAACTCCTTCAGTAAGGGAACTGCCTTTGGGGGACAGAGGGAGTTGAGAACCTGGAAATCCTGAAGGAGCTTGTGGCAGAGGCTGTGGGAGCCCACAGATACTCAGGGGCCACTGTGTAGGAACTGCAAGGACATACATAAGATGCTCCATCTTAAGAAGGAGGTCTATCAGACAGATTCAATGAGAAGTAAAGGTTAGCCACCATCTTCTCACCTGGAATTACATGTCATCATGTGCCTGGTGGCAGGACTCAGAATGACAGAATTACTCACAGAGTCAGGGACAGAGCAAGGATCTTAACCCCGGAGAGCCTGTGCTTGGGACTTGGTCCCAGAGCCATGTTCTGTTTAGCCTGCTACACACCAAAGTGGACTATAAGGCCTGGATCCCAAGGTCTCCTCTCAATCTAGACAGAGAAGGTACCACTCCAACAGTGGAGGCTACCTGAGTGACTGGGTGAGGGTTTCTTCTCTTCGTAGTGTGTATACTCGCTGGCTACATCCATGTCAGAGCAGGCTTCTATGTCATCCGACAGGAAGGACGTGCTGCTGGCAGAGCGGTGGGAGTCAGACATGGCACGGCTGCTGGGGGGTGAGAGAGACCTCGTATCCAGCTTGGCCTGCAAGACTTCAATCACTTTCTCTTTCTCCTGTAGCTCCCTGCTGAGCCTGGTGGGGACAGAACAGGCCACAGGTGAAGCCAAGGTAACCCCTAACCTTCACTAAAGCCCACAGGGAAACCCATGTATGTCAAGGGCACCATTCTGGGCATAGAGTGTATGTGTGCCATAAGTAGGCAGTGGCTATGCAATAGACAAGCCACATGCTGGCCTTAAGGCTTGGCAGCTTAACGGGTGCCCACTAGACAGTGGCGGTCTGAGGACTATTAGCATCTCCAATATGTATAAAAATCAAAAGGAAGCCTTGAGAATTGTGGAACAAAACATTGTCACAGCATCTGAAACTAGGACAAGGGGTGTCAACTGGGTGGCTCAAGTGTGGCCCTTTGTGTGTCGGTGACAGATGAGAAACAAAAACAAAAGCAGAGCCACCAACACCATGTCCCTTACCACAGGCATTTTGAGAAGGACTTACAGAGTCTGAGGCACAATCATGACACAGGGAGCTCAGACCAGTGGCCACAAATGTCCCTGAGCCAGTGAGTTCATGAGCATTCCAAACTGAATTATTTTCCCCGAGGGACTGCTGACTTCCAGGGGTCTACACCATCTGAACCTTTTTCTCTATACACTCTCATGGGGCCCTTCTTTCTCCAAGGGCACCGAGTGACTACTAAACTAGCTGTTATTAAAACCCAGGGCAGGCCGATCTTGCAGGGAAACTGATGAGGTAGGGAGCAGGTAGGGGAAGTAGACTCTGGATACACCCTGATCAGACTGCTTCTAGCTCACCATGCCTGAGACATCACTGCAGCAACAACAACAAAAAAATCATACCAAAAGAAAAGAAAAAATTTGGAAACAAACCAATGAGTGTTCTATGAACTACTGCGTTAATCTTGTCTACTTCCCCGCCTCATCTGTGAGCGAGGGGCTACCCTGACTGGATCCTTTACCAGACTGCCTTCAGAATTACCTGAGGGCCAGCGGCTCAAGCCCAGCTTCTTCTTTTTCACTCTTATGATCCTCTGAAAATCAAATGTAAAAAGTAACAAGTTAAATGGATTCCATGTCACACCTTAAAAAGCATGGGTTCCACTAGGACAGAGAACAGCGATTATGCCATACATGGGTTCAGGAAAGTTATTTTGAGTGTTCAAGTTATGTCTCTGTGTGTGCACGTGAATACATATACATATGTACATACGCATGGGAATGTGCATGCTTATTGAGGCCGGCGGGACAACCTCCGGTATTATTGCTCAGAGAAGCCATTTACCTTTTTTCCTGTCTTTTTTGAGACAGACCTTCTCTGAACGGGGACTCACCAACTAAACTAGTCTGTCTGGCCAGCAAGCCCAGGGGACCCATCTGTCTCTGGTTCTTCAGGGCTATGGGAACGAGTGTGTGCTACCATGTACAGGTTGTTTATGTAGATTCTGGGGATTAAACTCAGGTCTTCTTGCTTGCCAGGCCAGCACTATACCTACCTAGCTACTTCTTCAGCCCTGAGTTATGTCCTTTTCATCAGCATAAATTAACTATACAAAATGATAGACTTCATCATAAGACAGATGTACATAAGATACTTTGATCACAAAGTCCTCTGTTGCCCACACTTAGCCCTGCCCCTCCTGCTGGGCTCTTTTCTCTAATCTTGGCCTTCCTTTACTTGCTATTACTATTTTTAGATTGTCTCCTGACTCCACTTGTGAGGGAACACCCATGATAACACATCTTTAAGGTGGTGAGCAGGTAGCTCACCTAATCTCACTAGGGAGACTATCCCTGGCTCGGTGGTCACAACCATGACTTTATATGTTTAAATCCAGGCTAAAAACTGAATATATTTTTTTCTCACTGATCACAAGATACTTACTCAGCTGTTCTCTGGAATTTTCTAGCCTCCACATTCTGTGGCAGACTGTCTCCTACATACAGGGGCATGTAACTGTAAACTCTTTCCTATCAGCCTTTTGTATCTGAGATGACAAGTCCCTTTTCCTGTAGGTTGACCCACACTCATAATTTTCTACCCCAGCCTCCTGAAAGCATGCCATTATGCCTGGCTGCACAGCTGTTGCTGCCATGCTTGGTGCTGCTCACAGGAGTCCTGATTCAGAAATGGCCCTCAGGACATGGAGGGAACATGGACTCTGGAATAAAATGCTGTTGTGGACCAATGGTCACCTGAGCCTAGGACTGTGCCAGTGGCTGACTTACTTGTGCTGAGTTTGCTGGTGAGCCTTTCTGTCAGCTGACCTCCCTGGGCTAGTTGCTCCCGGAAACTCTGGCCCAGGTAGTAGTCAATGTCATTGCTCCTCAGGAGGTCCTCAAAGGATTTTACGGTATCTTTTGCATGCTGGGTGAGAAGATAGCATATCCCTCGACCTTCTCGTATTTTTTGACGAAGATATGATAGTTCTCGGGCCTGATCCTGAATCAAGGAATCGTATTTTCTAGTTCAGGAAAGACAAGAGAGAAGAAGAATGAAAACTGTGAATGCTAAGCTATGGGGGCTCCTTAGAGTCCTCTGTGAGAACATACCTAAGGAGGTCCTGGCTCAGAATCATGCTATCCATGGAAGGTGTTTAAAGGTAAATTCCCTGCTGAGAAACTACTGCACCCAAACACTTAAAGAATGCCATTGCTCCTGTAGGAATGTTAGCCTTATGTTCAAAACTAGACCATAAATCCTGTGGGAGTAAAGAAACCCTCACATTTTACCCCCCATACAGCTCCAATATAGGTGGACACACAGTAGATAGTCTATAAATATTTAGAATTTCTTAAATTCTAGACCTATCTAGGACCTTCTCTATCTTCTGGTTCACATCTTATCAGACGCATGAATTTCTTCTGTGCTCTGATACTGTGGCAGATGGTAATTACAGCCTCTCATGCTATATGCTCTCCTGGAACATGGCTTTGCCAGACCTCCACCAGCAAGAAAGGTTATTCTCTACATAGTTAAGTCTGGAAGGTTCTGTCCCCATGCTGACCTAGATAACTCAATGGAGGCTTCACCATGCCACGTTGAGGGGTAGTTCTTTACCTGCCTGGCAAGATCTACTTCCTGTCCTAGATACTAGCTTTCACACAGAAGCAACACCACCAAAGACTACCACGCCACGAGAAACCAAAGTCAGAGGAGAAGTCCTCGAGGTCAAAGAGAGAAGCCAGAAGCCTAGTCATGGATAAAGAATCCATGTTCACCTCAGAAAGGCCTTTCAGAGCACTCTGGCCTCAGCTTCTATCTGATGGCAGCCACACGGGAGACTCAGTTGAATCAAGTCAGCTCAGAGAATCATGAGAGATGGTAAAGCCACTGTCTTGGAATGGTTTGTTACTTAGCAATAGTCAGGGCAGAGGCTGAACTGTATGTCTGCTCAGTATTTTTCAGCATAAATTATCAGTAATCACGATAACTGAATCTAGCATTGAGAACTTACTATATGGTGGACAGTAAGCCCAATAACTCTCCTGGACTTGGGTTCCCTTTTCTCTTCACTTCACAGGTAAGCCGACAGACTGGGAGCTGTTGTGTGCTTTGCACAGCTCCTAAGTTGCAGAAGTAGGATTTCAAGTCAGGAGCCTGGGACTAGTTTCACCACTACCGTGTACCGCTTAACCACTGTCATGTTTTTAGCATCTGTAACAGGACAGCTCAGAGATCTGCCACCACCACCATCTGATGTGGTGCTGGCTGTGCCTGTCCCCGTGTTCCCTTAGCTCAGCCACTCTTTAGATAAGTCCTCTACCTGGATGCATTCTCCCTTACAGGAATGCCCTGTTCGGAGTACAGACTTAGACATCACTCAAGTTGAAGGCCTGAACAGTTCTCCCCCTTACCCAGGCCACGAGGCAGACCTCAGCTCTTCAGCCAGCTTCCCCTCTAGTCCAGTTTTGGGGAGCTGGGCCTCCAGCTGGGATACTCTCTGGATGAGATTCTCTAGATCCTTTTTGGCCTGGAGCCCTGGAGGGTAAAAAGCCCCAGTGCCATCTGACAGCCACCCCTCATCTTCATCAGTGACGCTGTGGGGGGAGGCTCCCTCAAGGGTTGCCACGGCTCTCAGCTTGCGGGGTCTCTCCAGACTCGATGAGTAATCACTTGTGGCAGACAGGGACCGGACCCGGCTCCTCAGGTTCTGAATGACCTTGTTGGCATTCTGTAGCTGGGCTTTCAGATCTCGGATGTCCTTCCTCAGGAGAGAGCTGTCGTCCGAAGTTCCTTGTGCCTGGAACTCCTGTTTCCCCGGCTTGTTCTCCAAGGGCTTCTTTGGAGGTGGGCTGACCAAGACTGGGTCCAGGTACCCCTGCTCAGAGCACAGCCCCTCCACGAGCACCATGGGCCTCAGGTCATTGTGCTCCTCACACTCTGAAAGAGACAGAAACATCTTGAAAAGCTGGATGTGTTTTTGTGGACACTCTGTTGATGAGGGCAGGCCAGTTACAGGAATAAGTACTGAGATAAAACTGAGAGCAGTGCTTTCTTTAGGTCTGGCTGTAGATAGACAGTCACATTTAGCATTTCTTGCTCAACAGCCTGTGAGCAAGGTATAGTCATTTTTTAAAATCTTGTTGGCGGGAGAATCCAAAATTCAGTGACAGGACAGTGAGTGGGTAAGCTAGCCAGTCACAGACCATGTACACTGAAGACCCAGAATTCAAACCTTCCAGTGTCCTGGGTCCTTAACACACAAGCCAGTCAGTGTCTCTTAAGTGAGATGTTAACAAAGTATGTATGTAAAATGACCACAAGGACTAAAGAACAAACTGCTTCTGTGGCATTTCCTGACAGTGAATGGTTTAAAACTATTAGGTCAAGACAGTGAAGAAAACATGCCTAGGAAAATATGACCATCAAAAGAAGTCAGGATATTTATTGTCACAAGCTGGGCTGGAGTGGTGGCAGCCAGGATAACAGGAGCGTTTTACAAATAAAATGCTGGTCAGGGTGCTTTTCTAGAGTTTATTCATTGACACGAGGAGCCAATGAGCTAGATAGCAGCTTTATTGCCATTTTAGCAGATGAGGAATCTGAGGAGCAAAGAAGTTCATCAAAGAGGATTTGTACCAAGCAGCCTGGTCTCCAGATCCCTGTCCTTAACTGCCCCTCTATACCGCCTCAGCTTCAGTTCTGTAGGAACCCTGTAGTTCCTAATACCCCTTTGTAAATACAAACCTTTTAAAAATTATTCTAAACTTACAGCTTAGATCTCTAATACATAGGCCTAGGTATTTTTTTATAATATCAGTTGGATTGATTTTATATATATATAATCAAACCGAGGTTCTCCAAAGTTCCTGTCCTTCTGTGGTCCTGGGTCTCCTTCAGCTCCTATTTCCCTGACCTCATTGATCATCATGGGTGGGAGTGGCCTCAAACATCCAAATGCAATATGTGACTCCGGGAAAAGAAGGTGGTCCCCACACACTGGGTACTCACCAGGGCTGGTGGTCTCCTCCCGTTCCGCTTCATTCTCACTTCGGCCACAAGTCTCATAGCCCAGGTCTTGAAGGTCCACCTGGATCTGTTTGCTGTCCTGTTTCACCAGGGATTCACCTGTGTTCAGAAAGAGACAGTGGGTGCTACAAGGTGTCTGGACATCCTACATGTCCCTCAACCTCAGTGGCACATTCCCTGGCCAACAAGTCAGAGGCAGACGTGGAGGGATGCCTTTTGGACTCTAGTGAGAGAAGATAAAGCCTGCCACGGCTAGTTGGCACTCTCCCCACCTGTGTGAGCCTGTGCTTGCCCACAGAGAGGCTCTCTTCTGAAATCTGAAGCTTAGTTGAGAATAGAGGCCGGCAAGTCAAGAGCTGCACGCTATCATGACAGGAAGCCCCAGTGGAACCATTAGGCCCCTCATCGACAAGGTCTTTAGTTTCAGTGGAGCTGAAGTGATTAATAAGTCTAAGGCATCTGGCCCTGCCTTGTCCAATAAGGTAGCACGATATCAAATGAGCCAAAATTAGACTAAGTTCATGTGCCTAGTATCTTTGTGAATAAAGAACGCTCCCTCAGTACAGCAGTTTCCTTTGGACAGTGCTGATCCCAGAGCAATAGTCATGACAGGATTTTGAAGAATCTGTTATGGTGCAAAGGAGGAAAGAAACCATCACATGGAGATCCAAGTCAGCTACCAACAGCCTGGAGATCAGCAAGCCCAGATGTTAATCTGTTTTGTTCCTATATTTTCACTGTGGCTTTAAAGATATGTTTATTTTTATTTTATGTGTAATGAGCGCTTTGCCTACTGTAACTATGTGCACCATGTCCATGCCTGGTGCCCTCAGAGGCCAGAAGAGAATGTTGGATGCCCTGAACTGTAGTTACAGAGGGTTGTGAGATACCTTGGGGTGCTGGGAACTAACTGGGTCCTCCTCGAGAACGACAAGTGCTCTTAAGCCCTGAGCCATCTCTAGCCCCTTCACTGTAACGTTAAAATCTTATTTTCTTCCTTTATCCTTATATCCATCCATCTAGAAATTGGAGTAAAATATTCACCACCACATATCTAAGATTGTAGTCACGGCTGAGGTGTTCACAGGTTGAGGTAGAAAGACAGAATGTGAGAAACAGTATGTGTGTGACTTCATGGAGAGAGGACACAGAGGTGACAGTGAGCTGGTGACACTCACTGAATATGGCTCTGTACTTCTCCAGCTGGTTTGCCTGGGCAAACACGGTGGCTTCTGAGATGAGCAACTTCTCCTGGAGATCTTGGTACCGTTGTCTACACTGAGCCAGCTGGGAACGCAGGTGCTTGGTGGAGCCCGGGAGGCTAAATTCTGACTGATGTCCAGAGTCTTGGGCCTGGGACTTGTTCTCCAGCTGCAAAAAGACCCAATCAAGGATCAGGACAGTCTGAGGTTACCCTCTATGTGGTAACAGTGACCCCTATGTCTGAATGCTGTGGACTGCGTGCATCCATGTGGTGTTTACCACAGCAGTTTACCATTTGCATGTGTTTACCATTTGGCAGTTCTCAGTGCCAATCAAGTCAGAAACAGCTTGTAATAAACATTTACTCAATTTCTTGAAAGAAAGAGTTGGAAATCTCCACTCCACCCTCTCTGTGTTCCCATCCTTTGCAGACATCAGTTTATAACTGCCATTGCAGTCTGGAACCTGGAATTAAATGCTCAGACACACAGGAGATAGCGTGGAACCCTTTCTGATGCTGAACAGGCGCCACCGATTACAGAGCCCCGCTAGTGGCGGCAAGGTGCCTTCCCCTCAGTACTCCCTGGCCCACACAGAACAGTTTAAGGGAAAAGTTGAAACCTCCGCCCACACTTACTTGGTAGCCATCCACTGAGAGGGCTGTCCCAAGCGTGAGGCTCTGGGGTCTGGCGCCAGGCCTTGCAGTCGGATTCTCCTGCCCTTGGTGTTGCTGCTTCCCGGAGGAAGGCAGGCCTGCGTTCATTCTATCCACCTCCCTGGCCAGGCGCAGGAGGAGCTCTGGAATCTCTTTACTGTTCCCTTCCGAGCTGCTCAGGACCAGCTGCTCTTTGAGGAGGTTGATGATGTTGTAGGCGCTCTTGAGTTTCCCCTGGACTTTCCTGAGCTCAGCCTGAAGGCTGTTCTCATTCAGACTCCCTTTGGCGACCACAGTCTCCAGCATCACCTCGCCCTTCTCCTTATCTTCCTCAACCTCCCATCCATCAGACATTGCTTCTCCCATCTGCTCCTTCAGCTCTGCATTCTCAAGGCAAAGGCTCAGCATGGTGTTCCTGCGACAGACACACAATGAGGGGCCAGGTTTGGCCCAGTCTGCAGCTCTTCAAAGACCTTTCCACCCACATCTTAGTGCATGAAACACCCAGAGCCACTCAAGTACACAACTGAACCTCAGAGACCTGTAAGGAGCCCTCACTTTATTTATGAGAAGACCTAGTGAGGGGGTGTGGAAAAATGGCTTTACCACACATGGTTCCATAGCCATTTGATGACAGCATTACCAAAAGATTGTAAACCAGACCCCCAGTCTGTTTTGTAAACCAGACCCCCAGTCTGTTTTTCTTTACTTAGCCATATAGTCTCACGTGCTTTAATATTTAGTGATCTCTGGAATACACAAGTAAGCTTACAATATTAAGGGTTTTTGTTTGTTTGTTTGTTTTTAAAAAAATCCTGCCTATGACAAATTTATATCGTGGATTTCATCATTGCCTTAGTTATCATTAGTTTTAAATTACTTAGTGATAAATTAGGGCCCAGGAATACAAATAAATAATACTAATCAGAACTGAAACAAATGTAGTTATTTAATTATTTGCTATATTTCTGGTCCATGCAGTCGGAGATGACGTTCTAGAGGGCAGATGTTGCATTTTTCCTATTCATTCTGTGCTTCTGGACCACCACACTTACGCTTGCCACATATATTTGCTGAAGTAATAAAACTGACTAAACTAAGAGTCCTGAGCTAGAAAACACACACGCACACGCACACACACTCACTCCCTCACTCACACACGCACATTTACACACACACACATACTCACACACACTCACACAAGGGGAGATTTACAGCCTAAAGAATCAGTACTTGGGTGTGCACCTAGACTAGATTTCTCAGACTCTAGAGTGTCAAGCAGACATCGTTAGGTATGGATTCATGGGAGAAATGAATGGGAAATGAATAGAACTCAGACTTCCAAAAGAGAAAAAAGGTATAGGTCCATTGCCAAAGTTGGCATGCACGAGGGAGAAAAAAGGAACATGTATAGAAAAGAATAGTTTCTCTTACATATTTACATTTTGGGGTGAACCCTGATGCTTTCACACTATAAACAAACGAGCTTCAAGTTTAACAATGGACTGTGTTTAAGAATGAGTGGAGGCTTTAAACAACTCCGATTTTCAGGTTAATAACTCCATAGCAAAATGAAAATAACCCGTGAGGGTATCTACACATGGTATATATAGAATTAAGGAATGCCCTGTTCCATGACATCACAGCTAACTTCACATACATAGATGCCTAAGGAAAACTTACATTTTAATTTTGGTAAAACTTAAAGAAAGAATTATCAGGATAATTCAATATAAAAGAACTGATATCTAGAATGACAACAGATTTAGTAATAAGTGGTGGGGGGCATGTGAGAAACATGTATGTACCCATGTGGAGCCTGGACGTTGGCATCTGGTGTCTTCCTCTACTGATTTCTACCTTCTCATTTTTAGACAGGTCATCATATTGAAACTCTACAGTATCAATGTGTTTTTCAACATTAAAATAAAAAAATCTCCTTATAGCCAAAGTAGCCAATTGACAGGTATTTGTCATTTTTATAATTTTCATGAAATGGCCAAGATTACTTGCTGAGGCCTGCAGGACCTCTGTGGAAAGGACCGTGTGACACAGCTCCTGCCCCTGGACCAGAGCTAGCAGGGCTTGGGCCTCCGTGAGTGTTGACAGTTGCTGGGTGTGAGGCTTGTTTGTATAATAATATACATAATTTGCTTTATGTTCCTCCTTCAGGAGCTGTTCTCTCTCTAAGGTTAATGACCCCATGATAATTAGAAGCAGCATGAGTCCAGGAGGCAAAAGTGTGTGTGTCTAATGTCCTTAGCAAAATGGTAAGCCCTTAAGGCTGGGGGAAAGAACTGAAAAAAATGAGTTTAAGAATATATAATTTCTCAACTATGCAAAATATAAGGATGCAGTATGAATTCACGGACCTAAAAGAACAGAGGCAGCTGCACTGTGAGCCAGCTTGTCAGCAAGGTATTAAGGAAGGAGATAAAGAGATTTAGGGAATGGTGGTCACAGGGCAAGGTCGCACCCAGCTAAGTTTATTGTTTGTGCTTACAAAGGCAGTCAGATTCCAGAGTTCAAGGTTAGCCTGGGACAGAGCAAGTTTGGCCCAGGCATGGTGGGGATGGTGATCTCTGAACAACATTCCACTAAGCTAGGTTATTGTCTGTGCTTACAAAGGCAGGTAGATCTCTGAATTCATTTGCCATTAAAAAGATATACTTGCTGTCTCCTCCTAAGAGCCAAGAGGCTTGGGTCATAGAGTGATGATTCACGGGATAATCAAAAGGTAACTTTGAGTAAATAACTGAATTGATATGTAAATAAAAGACTGAACTGTGGTCTGCAAGAGAGAGCAACCAGAGAGAACTGCTTGGAGAGTGGACACAGCTCTTTTAGAATTTTTCCAGCAGAATTTCTGACTTTTGATGAAAAACCCAAGAATTTTGTCTAGTAAGGTTTCTGACTTTGGTCAGAAAACCCATGAGCTATCCAGAGAGTTTTTAGAATTTTTTTCTAGCAAGAGAGCTGTCTCAAGCAGAGAGAGCTGTCTGGGGAGAGAACTATCTTAGAGCTGTCTCAAGCAGAAAGCTATCTTGGAAAGACTATAGAGCCAAGAGACTACAGAGAGGTGTCTAGAGAGCCATCTTGAGCAGACTACAGAACTGTCAGCCTGTGCGCAGGATTGTCTTCCAGTTGTTCTTTCTCCACTTCCAAATACACCTTCCTCAGGACCCCAACCAAGCTGAGGCTGGCTCTTAGCAGTTATTAAAGTTGTAATTCCACGATTCAACTTTTTTTTGCTATTGGGAGGGAGTTTAGTGAAAATGGTCAAGGTTGTATAAATCCTCCTCTGAGGAGTTCCCTTTTGGTATCCCACTTAACCTCCACCCAGACACTAGACCACAAACCACTTGCTAAGGTACTTTGCTTTTGCAGCTGATCTGCCAGTCTGAGTTGATTTGAGGCTGGAAGCTGCAGCCTTTGGTTAGCACCTCCAAGTGACACAGAAGGAGGCTAGGGAAAGGAGCCTTTGTCCTGTCTCAGCGGGAATTGCATGGAATGGAAGTCTCAGTTGAGGGGGAGGGGGACTTATCTCTGCCCTTTGTTCTCAGTACTTGTACAACTCTCAGAGTGTATGTTCACATGGGAAAAAAATCACTACAAGTTTGCACATAAATTCAAGTCGTAAATTGAATAACAGGTTATAACAGAGAATGCCTATGTGTTTATACACTAGGAGCAATTATCTGGCTTAACTTTCACCATTTGTTACTAGCTTACAGGGTCATGGAAAGTTTAAGATTGTAACTAAGCCATCCTTAATGTTTTGTTTAGATAAACCCAGTCAATATCTTATCTCCTGTTTTTACATCTGGGGTCCTATGGTGTGTATGTATGTATGTATGTGTGTGTGTGTGTGTGTATATATATATATATATATACACATAATCTTCTTTATGACCTTTGTGGAATGTACCCTAAGTTTTAGAAGTCCGTTGTTATCTCAGAAGCAGTTAAGCAGTCCTGTTATAAAAGGGACTTGAATGTCTTTGCCTCCTGTTGCCATTCTGATCAATGGTAACCCTTGCATGCTAGATGTCTGGGGTCTTCCTTCAGCAATTTTCAGAGCCTTACACCTCCTTATAGGCTCTTCTGGTTCTCTATACAGCAGTGAAGCTTCCTGGTAGGTGACTATGGGACCTGATCCAGAAGGCTGCACCCATACAACTAAGGTAGGTTCTGACTATTCATATATATCTGGACAGTAATAGTGAGCATTATTATACTGAATTAAGTGCAGATTGCTTTAGTAATGAAAGTTATTATCTAACACTATCTAATACTATTAACTTTCTCTAAAGAGTATATAGAAGCATGAAGGCATGGAGCCTGTGATGTGGATGTCCCTGGTGTAGCACCAATGTCTTGTGTACAGACAGGCAAGTTTTTGGCTGTGGTAGTTCATGATCTGGGGGAAAGTTGGGACATACCTGATGTGGGACACAGAGGAGAATCCTGCTTCCTCAATTTGAGCCTTTAGCTCCTTGAGTTCTGTCTCAGCTTTCCTCTTCTCCTCTAAGTGTTGGTGGATTTCAGCCCTCAGGTGGAGCATTTCCTCCTGAAGACACCTGTTACTGTCCTCTCCTACTGGGGAAGGGGGCTGAAGACATATGTTCTGGGTCTCCATGGTCCCCAGGCTTTTTTCCAAAGCCACCTTGATGAGCTGAAAGAGAATCAGGGTTTAAAGAAGTGAGGCCACTGGAGTTCACCCAAGAACATAAGCAAAGACAGCTCCTAACGGAAACAAAAGACAAGACAGAATGGTCTCCTGTTCGAGTCAGTCATAAGGGCCCCAGGGATTGGCTGGGAAGCAAGGATACATGTAATGAGTAGGAAGAACTTGTTACTGGATAAAGAAGAGAATCCAGAGATGGTTAGAAGCACACATGCACACATACACCCTGAATGCAAACAAATGGGGTTAACTTGGTCTAGCAGATGTCCATACTGCAATGCTTCTCTCCATAGGGGGTGGAGTCTCCTGATAGTCTGCCTCTGCGTCAGGGTGCTTTTCTGACCCTAGAGCATAGGCTCCTTGACTGTGAAGATCATGGTCCAAGATGCCAGGGCTTGATGGCTAAGCCCTGCCTGCAACTCAGACTCCAAAGAGGAGATGAAGATTCAGGGCTCTAAGGGGGCAGCCAGCAGCCAGTCCCAGAATTAAGGTCACGGGCAAAGCAAGGTCAATGCACCAATAGCAGGGGAATTACACCCTGATGTCACTGAGGATTGAGGGAAGCCACTCTACTGGGTCCCCAGTTTTCCTTTTCCATTATTACCCTTGTGCCAATGCTGTCAACTAAATTCTCTCTATAAATCTAAGCGTGAGAGAAGAAAACAAAGTGGAAAATTTCACAATGCCTTTCTTCTTAGGGATTCTCTTGATGTCATTCCAAAAGGTTTCACTTAAAACCGACCTTAGGGTACTTTTCCCCAAGTGGGAAGTTGTGAGTGTTTAGACTTTTTTATCATATACATGGGCCTTCTCTCTAGCTGACTTCTACACTTTAAAAAGGGTATTAGTACAACTCAGCGCCTGGGTGCGATAACCTACTATTTTAATGTAAGGGGTTCTTCCTCCTTACCTTTTGCTTTATAGCTCATATTGGCTTCAATCTCACTAGCACCCCAGGCCGTCCTTGAACTTTTGACTCTCCCGGCTTGTCCTCCCAAGTGCTAGGTTTACAAACAGGTGCCACAGCACAAATCTCAACAGTACTTCCCATACTTCCCAGTCACACTGGCTTCTCTTTTCTCTCAGTGATACCAATTGGAAGTTATACTCAATTTCAGGCCAATTTCGACTCCTACTCTCTACTGCCCCCACAGTAATTTCTGTTTTCTTTTATCTATCTTAATATTGTGAGTTATGTTTGTCACTTATAAATTTATTCTGGTTATACACAATCATACCCCAATTAAAAAACCATTGAAATAGTTAATGCATCTCTATGAATTATGTGGTGGTCACCTGACTAAAGATGATTCATATAATTATGTTTTATGCATTCATTTAGGTCACTAACATATTAAACAGAATAGGACCAGAATATACCAGGGCAAGGTATATGGGTCAGTGATTGATAGAGCAGCTTGGTGGTCCCAGAGCTATTGACCTTTGCTAGTCCTCTAAACAAAGCTAGGTCATACTTATGCTGCAGGTTTCTGGTAGCAGTCATACATAGCAGACATGTAATGCTATCTCGTACCACAGCAATTGAAATTGTCAAGTGATATGCAGCCATGTAGAAGAGTCATAGACACAGCTACAGGCATTCAATCCCATCTGGGCTTTCTGAGTCCAGTTGTGACCAGACAACAGACAATATCTGTCTCTAAGACTGCTGCCAAGTGTAGTCAGCAGATACCATCTCTACATGTACCAACCAGCATTTGTTTTAAAAAAAAAAAAATATATATATACATATATATAGATGTATATATACATATATATCTATATATGTATAGATATATAGATATATATATGATTAGGTACAGGGCAGGACACTTTTGAAGGCTTAGTACCATGACCTACACTTAACTATGTGATGTGCTAGGAGTGGTAGCCAGGCCTATAATTACAGCACTTGGGAGGCTAAAGCAGGAAGACTGGAAGCAAGGCTAGCCTGGGCTAAATAGTGAGGCCATTTCAAAGTCCCCCCCCCCCCAAAAAAAAACGAATAGGTAGGCAAAAATAAGTAAACTTCGTAATCTTTCCCCTATTAGACTTGAATAGGGACAAAATAATCACTCTTTTCTTAACCTGATGCTTAAAATAGTGTCCAGCTTTAATGAGGCCTATCTATTAATAAAATACCTTCCTGTGTGTGTTTTATTGATTTCAGCATACCCACTCTCTTTCAAAGGGAAACATTTTGACTCATGAAATACAGATGCCAGAAGGACCTTAAGGTTCATCTGTCCTGATTTCTCATTTTAAAATAAGGAAATAAGTCATTGCAAATGATTTATAGACCCAGAGGTGTCCAATGTTCTGATATGGTAATATGACATACTATAATCTACACATTTGCAGGGCTGCATTCACAGCTATTCTAGGGCCTATGGGACCACTGGCTGAATGCATCTGGTGAGATCCAGTCATCGTCCAGCCTGATTTGAGTTTTCACAGCTCTGAAAAAAAATTGTTTTTCTAACTTTATAATTTAAATATAAGAAAAGTGAATTGAGATCTAGAGTCTTTATTAGCTTTTACCATCTATGAAAAGCAAGTATTATCATTCTTTTCCTCAAATAAAACTCAGTGTGTGTGGTACTAGTGGGACTCTCTGGGTCCAATTTCACATCATAATCCTCTTAGCGGTTTTTCATATCACTTAACCCCCGTGTGCCCTCGCTTCTCTAGAATTTTAAATGTTTCGTAGACCTACTTCAGATCTGCACTTTTGCTTGAATGGAGCTGCTTGGCTTTTACCTTCTTGCTTCATATTTCTCACAGAGGTCAATTTTCAGACAATATTAAAGATCTTAGGAAGCCATCATTTCTCAAATCAGTGTTGGTCATCATTAGGAAAATAAAAAGTAGTACTACACCTCATGTGTATCAGAATGTTGGTGCAACACATTTTAAGAAAGACAATATGCAGGAGGTTCTGTGCTCTTTCCTCAGAAACACACACACACACACACACACACACGCACGCACACACACGCACACACACGCACGCACACACACGCACACACACGCACACACACGCACGCACACACACACACACACACGCACGCACACACACGCACACACACGCACGCACACACACACACACAC
>JADRCH010000111.1:290316-354600 GCA_019843965.1 Rhynchomys soricoides
CACACACACGAATAAGGAGAAAAGAGTAAGAAAGAGCTCTCATTCATTATTAGGACGGTAAAAAACTAGACAGAACCTCTCTGAGGTCCAGGATCTCTACTTGTGGGTACACTTCCAAAGCAGCTGGAGTCAGCTGTGAATTGATACGGACACCTCCAACACTATTCATGGATGCTACAACATGGAGCCAACCTGGGTGTGTATGAATGCCTGAGTAAAGAAAAATTAGTGAGTCTGAAAAAGAGGGGATATCCTGTTATCTGCAAAAATCTGAAGATCATTAGGCTGTATCTTACCCCAATAAGCCTGTATAAAAAAACACACAGCCCAGTTATTATATTTATAAGCTATATGTCTAGATTGGGCAGATCTATCAGTATACTAACTCATTCCCCAGCTATGAGACCCCTTGGGCAACCCACAACATTAGGCTAGGTGAAACAAAGCTGCTCACAGAAAACAAATACCACCCCATCTTCCTTAGTGACTTACATGTGGGATCTAACACAGCCAAGCCAACTGAAGTACAAAGAAGAACGGTTGGTGGTGGCCAGAATTTTATTTTCCTCAAGTAAAACTCAGTGTGTGTGATACTAGTGTGATTCCTGTGGTCCAATTTTAAATCACAATCCTCTACAACATGTAGGGAGGAGGATACAGTGGAGACCTGAAAAGTCATAAGGCTTCACCCAGACAGAAGGAATGGCCTTTGACATCAGTTGTTCAACATGGTAACCATAGTTAGCATTAAGTATAAAGATAATTAAGTAAATTTCAAATATCCCATCATAAAAAACTAAAAGTAGATGAAGTATGGTTGTATTGATTAACTTGGCTTAATTATTTCACTATATATGTGTATATCAAATCATCACATTGTACTCCATGTATTTAATTATAATTTGATGATAAAATATTATTCCTTTAAAATAGCTTTTCTGAAAGAAAAGGTCAGGTTTAGTTCCCTGTCCTCTTTGTATGTGGACTTGACTACCATAACCTTTTTCTGCATTGCAAATGTCCAAATGGACAGCAATGGCTGACTGCTCTCCAGTGTCTTTTGTGGCATCTCCTAGGCACTTATTACAGACTTTACATCTTTTTGAGATTGTAATTTTGTGAGCAATATATCTTGGGAAGATGACTATCGTGGCCAGGGTTTCTGAGGTAATTGACTTCCTAGAAATGAGGAAACAAACTTGGCTTTCTTTGACTCTTGCCCAGGAACACAACGCCAGCTGTGTTTGTTAGGGACCGTGTGTAGAGCTAAGTTAAGAGGGAGTGTGGAACCAACAATAAAGTTTATCTCCCAAGGGTACATTAAGAAAGAGTTCAGACGCTAATCTGGACACACAGTAGTTATGGCAAAGCAAGCTTTATTTAATTGGTAACAGGAGAGTCACAACTCAAACCCCACAAAAGATGAACTGAACTCACAAGCAGCTTCATATACAATGTCATACACCAAGGCTCTTCCTACTCAAAGCTAGAAATCAGTTTTCAAGAAAAGGTGATAGGAAGAAAATGGTGCTTACCCCAAAGATTTCTCATCCAGAGGGCATACTTGTCTGTCTAGTAAGAATAAAGCCCTGAAGGTTTGCTAACTTACAATTACACTGAGCACTTCCTTGTGCCAAGTACCAAGACAAGCACTGTGATGTGCCAGAGTAAACATCTACTTCAGGGTGGGCGTAGAAGGTACTGACCTTCTTAGAGTAGAGTCCGGTCATCTTGGTGTGAGGTTACAAGAAAGAAGACTGGGGAAGAAATGGCTTTACAAACCAGCTTGCCTGCAAGACTTGCAGCAGCAGGAATAGTTAGAGCACAGCAGTCCGAATCTGATGGTCATAATGTCAGGGTCTTCTGTTTATTTAATCTGATGCTATTCCTGCCCCACAGCTGTTATGGCCCCACCATAGTGTCCAGCCAACATCCCAATCAGTTTTAGAGTAGACTCCTGTCCATCCTGTATACTCTCTCACCCAAAGGTCCTTGATGAAATTGGGGAGGGAGGGGCAGAGACATCTGTGCACCCAGGCAGTGGTGTATGTAATTAAAACTGCAGCCCATTAGTCAGTAAGGAAGACTCAGAAGCCGCAAACCGAGAAGCACAGCTTATGAGACATGTTAGAGGGAGTAGAGGGTTGTCATGGTTACGGCAACAGAAAGGAGATCTTGATAGAAAGTAAAGAAACTCGTGATGATGTCTGGTGTCCCAGACAAGCTCCGGTCCTCAGGAGCCCCAAACGATGCCAGATCCTACTCAGTTAAGGTGTGTGCACACTTGGCCTCTTCTTGTCAGCTTAATGGATGTCTCCTGTTTTTTCTCACACAGAAAATGTACAGGCAGACCCGCAAGCCTCATTTCCCCTACAAGTGTTTCTAGTAGCCCCAAGGAAGATAGCACTAGGAAAGTCCAGCTTCTTTTTAGCAATGGTCCTCTTTCTCCATGGGCCATGGGCCTTTAGATGTGACTGTTAATTGTCACCAGGCAAGGGAGAGACACTCAATTCCAATGATCACCAAAGGTGACTTAAGCGCCAAGGTCTAGGACATTCAGTCTTGGCCTTGAGACCTTATACTTTCTCTAATGGTGGGCCAGTGCCAAATTCTGAGGTTTGACAGGGCTGGCTATTGGGTAGTCTATCAGAACACAGAGCAAAGCTCTCTTCTATTTCACTGAGAAAGATCCCTACCACGGAGGCATTCCAATCCTCTGGGAGTTTCTCAGCCGCACTCTCGTTAGGCAGGCTTGAGGCAGTGCTGTTCCCCAGATAGCCCTTCAGGGCCCCCCTGTCTTCTGTTTCATCTTTTGCTCATAAAAGCCAAAGAGGGGAAGCATCCATTGTCTTGTAAGTAAAAATTCTTCTGCAGCTAAAGCTACAGACAGTAAATAGGGACAAAGGTGGGTAGGGAGGGATAAGAAGCAGAAATAAGAAATAGGGGTAGTAAAAACAAATAGACTGAACAGAGGAAGAGCGAGGGAGAGCCGGGAGCAGAGCCGGGAGCAGAGCCGGGAGCAGAGCCGGGAGCAGAGCGGGGAGTGGGTTACATAAAAGATGTCTGCTCACGCCCAGCACATGGAGGCTGAAGGTGAGAATCAGATCCAAGACTGCGCCTTCCACCCTGGAAACCCTCACACCTGACACCGACTTACTTGCTGGTGGCTGTTGTGTGCAGCCTCCTCCTCAATGCTGTCTGTGAACTCCGTGCTTGTATCTTCAGTCTCATCGCCGGCAGCGGCACCTGGAAGAAAGTCCAGAAGAGAAAGGTGACTCCTTCACAGATGGCTCCCAGACGGCAGTTACAATTACACACTTTGCCTTCTACCTCTGATTTCTTCTGTTCTCTGTATTCTTGGCCCTTCAGTAGAAGGGAAGACAGAAACAAGTCTTCTCCTATGTCAACGTTCATTTCTTTCTAATACTAAGGCCAAACCTCAAAACAAACTCACTTTGACTATCCAGCTACACCTCGGAGACCTTTAGAGTGGCTGTTCCTCTTCCCTATGTCAGTGAATTCTTCTCCGTTCTGCTTACAGAGTAATGTCCTCTTAACATAGGGTGACAGTATCTCTGGGGCTCTGTGTCTCACAGAAGTCCAGATCAGGATTTGAGGCACAGGGTGACTCAGGGGCTTTCTAGTTTCTTCTTCTAACCACCCTTCCTCCACCACGTTTATACCTCCTCTCTCAGTGCTAACATCCTTGCCTGTAAGATTCTCTGCACTACTCTGCTTAAATGCCAGAGAGTCTCGTTCTTTCATGGTCTAGTGATGTGCTCATCGCCCCAGAGCACAAGCATCTATATCCTGCTGCAAGGAATGAGAAGCTGCAGCTAGAGGTCTGGGCAAAGATCCAGGCTGGTGCTGGGTAAGACAAACTTCACTGAGGATGGCCGTTTATCTGCACTGCTCAAAAGAGAAGATTGTGGTCAGGAGTTTATAATTAAATGGCCACATGTGGCTGGTGGCTACTAAATGGTACAAACATGTAGCAGTTATTCCTTTTAAAATTGATTATAATAAAAGATTATCAGTGAAATCTATATTAAGAACTGTGACCCATATTGCTGTTCCCCCCCCCCCAAAACATCAAAGCATATCTATTGTGATGCTTTTGTATCTCGTGGAGTTTGCCAAGTTAGGGAACATGAAGATCTAGTTCGGTCCCACCTCAGCAACCAACCTGTTAAAATCCTCTTTTATCTGCTGAGTGGCCTGGGTCACTTAAACTGGGTCACCTTAGACTCTATGGTTAGTCTAAGGTTACACAGCTGGTGCTGGCAAGATTTGGGCTAGTCAATCAACTGTCTGGACTCAGGATGGCAAATCTGAGTTTCTTATAGTGGCAAATCTGATTGCTTCTTCCATGACCAAAGAACTCCATCCTGAGCTCAGATACTCAGAGATGAAATGTGGACACAAAAGGTGCCATTCACAGCTAGAGTGGCCGTACTTCTTATGAATCTCAGGAAAAAGCCCAAACTACTTCTGCACACCCAGCAGAGAAGCGGGCATCTCACATCTACCTTCCAACTCTCAGTGCCTGCAAGTCTGCGCAAGTGCGTTTGCAATGGCTTGCTCTTCTCATCACCACCTAAGAAGTAGGTGGTGAGTGTACAGTTCTAAGAGCTTAAGGCCCCCAGGCTTCATGGTGAGTTCTGCTATCCTTTCACGGGAGAGCAGGAGTCTTTACGGTAGAACCATCGACCAAGAGGCGGCTCTACCACTCAGCATCTTTAGAGACCCACTGCAGTCAGCACACACCAAGATTTCCCAACTACTCCCTTAAACAGCAGGACCAGCTCCTAGGGTCCTGGTAAGTAGAGGTGAATGAGCATTTTTCCCTAAGCCTGAGCTGCTCCGGAAACCAACTACAACATGAATGGTAAGCCCTCGATGGCATCTGTATCGTGTGTATGTTAAGATAATGTGTCCCTGTCCAACAGTAGACATGGCATCTCTCCCCCTGCAAAGAAAATCAGTTTTCCTGCTCAGTGACAGATCAAGAAAGCAACTTTGCTCATGGCTTCCCCTTTGAGCTAGAAAATGACTCTGAGAAGCAAGACAGCTCTGTGAAGTCAGCATTCCCACATCACTCTTGCTGGGCTGTGGTGTCTGCTGTGCCGAGACCATGATCCCTAAGTCGTCCTGCTCTAGGTTCCAGGAGGAAGGTGGGGAAACTTTCAGCTGCTAGAACCACATTTTGACTACTCCTCTTTAAACCAGCGGGGCAGGACAGGGTGTCTTGTTTCTGGCTTCATCAGAAATTAGATACAGATAAAAGAAAAATATGCATGGGGCTAGAGAGATGCCTCAGTGATTAAGAGCACTGGCTGCTCTTCCAGAGGTCCTGAGTTCAATTCCCAGCAACAACACGGTGGCTTCACAACCATCTATAATGGGAATGGGTTCTGATGCCTTCTTCTGGCATGTAGGTGTATATACAGATAGGGCAGTCATATATATAACATAAATAATAATGAAAAAAGAAAAATATGCCCACTTACGCCAACCCTCTACAACATGGAGGCTTTGTTTCTCTCTCCCTTAGTGGCGCTTAATGGTTACGCTACTCTTTGCTAAAACTACAAATGCTGAAAATATGTTTGAGAATAAACCCAGAAGAAAGTAGAATAAAATGAGTGTTGTCTCACACAAGGTCCTACTTAGAGGTGGTCATTAAGATCCCTCTTTCTGTTATGATTTCAGGTTTTTAATGGATGATTTTTTTTTTTTTTTTTAAGGCTGCCATGTGGCTCAGCGTTAAGAGTCCTTGCCTACTGAGGCCTTTGGTTTGCCCACCACCACGCAAAACCAGGCCTGGTGGCACACACCTGTCACCCCAGTACTTGGAAGATGGAAGCAGGAGTGGCAGGAGGTGAAAGTCTCCCTCAACTATACAGTTTGTTTGAAGCCAGTGAGGCCCTGCCCTCACCCCCCACTTCCAAGAAAAGGCGAAAAGACTGTTTTGTAAAGGGATCCTTTTCCCAAGCTTTGTACAAGGCAACTGAGGACTACTTTCATAATTATCCTGGGATAGTTAAACTTTTTAGTTTAAGTGGGAGAGATCAACACTTTCAGAACTGACCATCTGCTCATTTTTGATAATGTATGAGATCCTCTGAGAGCTAATGACCTGCCCATTTCCAATAACCTTGCTTCTCTGAGATGAAGCTTTACATACGCATAACTGAAATACCATCACTCTTGTCTTTGAGCCCTCAGTGGATGCTCTCCTTGTGCTTCTTAGACATCATTCCTAGGCTCTGAAGCACACAGAATGGAGGCGGTGCCACACTCTTCGTGTGTACTTATTTGTTTTCTACCAGCGATATGATTTTACAAAGTATGCAGAAATGAAACAAGCTCTAAAAGGTAACACTTTTAGTGTTACTGAAAGTTTAAGCAGTTTGCAAACACAAGGTATTCTCATCAGTGAGGCAGAAACTCACTTTTGTGGTATTTTAAAATTGAAGATGGCATGGTGATGAAGAATGTGTCAGACCATCTGGTGGAGCCTGCTTTTGCCTCTAGTTATGTGACTTTAATTAGGGTTAGAAGTTGCTATCTGTTCTAGTCAGCTGCTGTGAACTTCAAATGACTTCAGACTTCAAAGGGTTTGCTGATGCTGTGTGCTTAGAGCCGTGCTTGGCACGCTGTGTAATCACTAGGTCTTACCCTTAAACAGTATCATTTTGCTATTGCTGATGAACTGAAGTGGTCCTTGGGCTGAGAGGTTGAGGGCTATTGAGGCTGGAGGCCATAGAACTTAACTAAACCTAGGCAGCAGGGCTCAGCTGTAGCCCTGATGTTCCTGATTTTTACCTGCATGCCTTTCTTTCTGAATTGCTTCATAGAATACGTGGGAAAGTCCAGGCTGTCAGGGATATAGGGTGATCCCTTTTGAAAAGCTGCCATCGTCACCAACATCAAATTAGAACTGCCTTGGAATGCCACTATGCATGAATCAGCTTCAAAGGAAATTTTATGCATTTTCCTTCTAATTCTTAGTCATGTGAAAACTGCGTAGGATCAAGGCATTCTCCCCAAATTCCACTCTGTGGTCATTGTTACCCTTAAGTTATTTGTAAGGGAACAGCAAGGAGTGGTACCTTCGCACAGTAACTTCAAACATGGAGGGGGCGCGTGTACCTTACTTTGACAATGAATGCGAAGTGCTGAAGCTCACAGTCAGTGTAAGCATGCTGGCCAACTCTTTCCCTGAGGAGCCTGCATGGCCCTTCCAGGCCCACCTCACTTTCCCAGGCACTCTGCCATTCGCCCATTATTGACATTTTCATGTCACCAACCAAGTCTTGCTGGCTCAGTATCATGCTCCTGCATGAGAAGCAATGGTAAAACTCTCTATAAAGCTGCAGTCCCTCCTGCTTCCATCCCCTGTATTGACTCTGCAGTTCCTCCTGCATCCATCCCCTGTATTGACTCTGCAGTTCCTCCTGCTTCCATCCCCTGTATTGACTCTGCAGTTTCTCCTGCATCCATTCCCTTCAGCACTGAATTGATGTCAGGATTCTTTACAGTTCTCCTTAGCTTCTGCGGAGACTTTTTTGACAGATGCTGGTCTTGGAAAATAAGTAGCAGAGCTCTTACCAGCAGCCAAGCCTCTTTATGATGTACCTCTGTCTTTCAAATGCATTTCCTAAGAGGGCTGTCCAGCGTGAATATTACTAAGCTGTGTTAAATGACTGAAAAGCAAATTATAATCAAATGGCTGTCCAGGGTACAGAATCCCAATAGAATGTTAGTGTCTACTTTTTTAACAGGTAAACTACCAGGACATGTATAAATCAGGCCAACCTGATCAGAAGACATGCCCACAATCTCTGTCCTATAAAGTGACTATCCTGCCAAGGAATTCTCCATTTGTGGTGTCTTTTCTTCAAGGAACAAGAGAAGCATGCTCTCGGAGGGACATGAAGAGATGGCACCACCCACTACATCATCTGGCCCTCAAATCAGCCTGCACTTACTACTTCTCTTGAGCAAGAAGAGCGAGAACAGATTTTTAAGGTTTACCAAGCCCATTTCACTGCTATAGAAAAGTGCAATGCTGTTTTTGTTTGTTTGTCTCGCTTTCTTGGGAGGAGAAAATTCATGTTTCTTCTTCTTTAAACAAGCATGCATGCATGGAGTGTGGTTCTGACTTGGAATTTTAGTACAATGATCAATAGACTGACTCCTATAAAGGAAAAGAAAAAAAGATAAAAGTTTTCCCTATCTTTTCTCACAAATCTTTAAGAATGAAACTGATAGCTTCTGTTGGCCTTTGATACTTTTTATTGGATCAGTAACAAGTTTTGGTGTGCCTCAACTCAATCATCTGATATGCCAACACACATATAAAAAGTGTAGGCTCCACAGCACAGTAACATGAAGAATGGGCTTTGAGTGAGTAAGCTTAACCTGGTGAGGAAAGTCCTGGAGATAACTGAGTGCCAAGTTTCCTGATCAGGTGTCATTCTTCATCTGAAGTTGTCAATCACCTTTTCTCAACAGCCCCCAGAATCTCAATGATAAGCGAGTAACATTGCTTTTTATTGTTAAATAATACCTCAAACATTGAAGTGCACGGCCTGGAGAACACGCTTGTCTATGTACGTGCTCCTAAAGCTCTTGGTTGAGCAGTAAATCTCAGCTGCACAAAGGAGGTACACTTAGCCGGGAACAGCAACTCTGTCTCTGCCAAGGTCTAGGGAACGGGCTCATGTGTCTAACATTCCTGCTTCTCAGACTGCCTTAGATCAAACATTCTGCGACCCTGCTGGGCATTCTGTTTTATTTTTCCAACTTAGCATAAGGGGGGCAGTGTAATAAAGACTCTGATTCCTGGAATTTGATTTTAAACAACGAGAAAGGAAAAAACAAGTGTACCACTTTGTGAGTTGAATTATTTGTACCTGAAATCTGGTAAGACCTTGGCTAGGTAGTTTTTGATTTGCCTTCCACTTCTCGCTCTCTGCTGCTGGCAAATTCTGATGCTAAGTTTTATTTGGAAAACTCATCCTGGCTTGTGTGATTATATAGAAAAACTGAGGACTTACCTTCTGTCAGTGCTCAGGGGGTGTACAGGTCATTTGTTCATTTTCTAATTATAATGAAACCATTGTTGTAAATGGCAGTAGAGCTACTTCAGTCCATACGCCAAAACAGAGTGAGATCTGAAACTCTTACCCTAGATGAATCATTGCCATGTTCAACCTACTCATGCATCTTTGGTTTCTGTTACTGAATTGCCATAGATGGACTTTACGTTTTCAGATGCTTTCTTTTCTCTAGAGTATAACTGGGTCTAGACTACCACAAGGAAAAGGAAAGTTTGCTGAGCTTCAACCAAAGAGAAATGAGGATACACGTGCTTGTATCTCTAAACAGAACACTAACTCCATTTGCTCTGGGACAGGACTCCAGTTACAACATGGCTTTCCTCGCATCATAGGAAGTCTGTCCTTTTCCTGCAGGCCATTTGTTGAAGAGACAGCTGAGGGTTTTGGGGAGTTCTGAATGTGAAGATTTTGTGACTATCTCCTATTAAAAGATCATGAAAGCAGAAAATTTTCACAGGGGTTTTCTGAGTAGGTAGGTCTAGTTTTCAGAACTATGGCATTCAAAGGAGTGTCTGAGCAACGGGATCAGAGTTCTGCAGTGACAGCTTGAGAACAACAAACTTGGCTTAACAGTCAGGTGCTTCAGACAGCCAATCAAATGTTCCTTCTCAGAAGGAAGCAGGTGTCAGTCAGACAGCCAATCAAATATTCCTTCTCAGAAGGAAGCAGGTGTCAGACAGCCAATCAAATGTTACTTCTCAGAAGGAAGCAGGTGTCAGTGCCTGTGTCCTGATGCTTCTCTTCCTGACCCTGAGACTCCAGATCTAGTGTGCAGATTACAACGGGGAGAGCTGAGTCAGTTTTCTTGAATTATTTTCATGCTCTGATCCCAGCTCTCACTACCTACGTACTGAACCAGGAGCACAAACACAGTGGTCAGATTTACACATCTCCTCCTCAGAAGCCATCTGCGTTATGTACACTGTAAGTCCAGCCTACCCAAACCCTTCTAAGGAGGCTCTTTCTGAAGGTGGAATCCTACGTGGGTTTCATTTCCTTTATCCTTAAGAGGTCTCCTTCTGTAGGTCATATAGCTGAAAATGTTTTTCTATAAACTGTAAATTTATACAGGATGATGGTGCGCTTTCCCTATGATTAGCAGCACTGAAAGTCTGCTGCTGTCTCTACCTGAACAAAGGGATGTGGGTATGGAGGCAGATGAAGCAGAAGTGGGGGAAAGAAAGGCAAGCATGCATCGTGCCAAAGCAGAAGAGGATGTATGAAAATAGGCCTGTTCCTTTCCAGAGGTCATAACTTGGCTAAGTTCTAAAAATGGGATGTCAGAAAGATGTTGAATACTAGAAGCCCACCAGCGATTGAATTTCAACAATATAAACCTGCAGTAGAGGATTTAAGCTCAGTGGTACAGCACTTGCCTAGCATGCACAAAGTTCTGGGTTCAATCCCCCAAAATCAGATGCACAGCAACAAAAGGAGAGTTTAGAGAAAGCATGTCAAAAGAACTTACATTTTATTCCTTAATGACTCTTCTTATAAGCCATTTTCAACCCAATAGTTCTACAAACTAGACCCACCTACTTGACCCCTTACAACTGTTACCCTGCGGATATTTCCCACTATTTATAAGGAAATATGGGACAAATGAAATCTATCAATAATGGATTTTTCTTAATCTAAGTCCTCTGGTTCTAATTAAACAAAGGTTAAGGGGAAGATCTACTTCATTATTTTTCTTTCAAGAAATTTCTTATTGGAACACAAACCTCTATAAGAACTTGATGCTTTAAATCTAAGTTTATTGTGATATTAAAAAATATCCAAACAAAGGCAGACAAATTCAGCTAACATAGTCCACACTCCTACAGAGAAATGAAGATTATAGCATGCTAAATCCAATTATATGATATGAATGATGTGTAGAATCATAGTACCACCCACCTGTGGCTCACACAGTACAATTCATCAGAATTGTGTTCGGTAGCCAGGTATCAAATTATTGCACAAGCATGTGGGCCCAGCACATTCCCTCCAGGCAGCAAGGTCTCCAGCCCCATTCTAGCATCAGGACCAGAAAGTCAGTACCGGAGTTTAGAGTCACATTTATGGAATCGTAGCAAACTCTTAACTTACTTGTCTATCAACCTACTGTTGTCAGAGGTTAGCAGATGCACTAATAATTAACCTTCATTATTATAATCACTGTGAATCCTTAGAACCCTAGCGTTACCTAGAGTTGAAACTTAATAGCAGCTTTGTAGAACTTTGTTGTCTATTGGTGAAGTTGAGTAAACACATTTCCTAATTGCCTTATAAATGACCTTACAGGCTGGTCTCTAATTGATTGACATGCCTATAGCTCAACTGTGCTATCCTCCTCTTCCTTGTTAGCTACATAAGGTTTTGTTCAGGCAGGCCTTAGAGGATCTTAGAACAGGGGACTAAGAACATCGGATGGTTCTGCTCATACAGCCTCTATCATTAATATTAAATAATTCCTTTCCCCTAGGGGCTGTTGAAGCTGTAATAGCATGTCCACGATAAGGAAGGCCATGGCTATCAATCTTTGTGAACTACTTCATCGAAGATTTCAAGGTGTTTCCCTGGTAAAACATTTTCTTTCTGTCCATTTCAGACTGACCGATACACATCTGTTAAAGACACAGCTGAGGTTACAGAATCTTGAAAAGAATTTAGAATGTAACATAAGCCATGTTAACACATGGATGTAACGTGCCATGTCAAAAAAAGAAAAAAGAAAAAAAGAAGAAGAAGGGGAAAGGGGAAGCTCAGCCTAGCTTAGGAAGGGGACTCAGTCTTTCTTGGGGCGCTGGCAAGCCTGGATTCTGTTTCCTTATACCCTTCAGCGCTAGGAAAGGTCCTGGGGAAGAATCCACAGCCCCTTGCAAGTAACCTGTTACTTTTCATATTCTTGACATTTAAGATGCTAGAAATGAACTACCTACCCTTTCTCTGTCATGTTGTCCCAAGAAGACAGAGATGGTGAGTAAAGCCTATGTGCGGACCTCTGAGGCCTCCTTCTGAGAGACCTGAACATGGCAGCGTCTCTCGTCGACTTCTTTCTCCACTATGAAGAAATACTCTCACCAAAGCAGAGGTCAATAAAGGATGCCACCCGGTTCACCTCCTAATGAGCGTCCAGGAATTATACCTTCCCTGCTCTTGGGATACTGGAAAATATTGCTCTTAAGGGGGATGCTGACAGGCAGGGGTGGCAGCCATGCCTCTAATCCCAGCACCCAGAAGGTAGAAGCAGGCTCATCTCTGTGAGTTCAAAGCCAGTCTGGTCTACACAGTGCATTCTAGGCCAGCCACAGTGATATTCTGTCTCAAACAAACAAACAAATAAAATATAAAAAACAAAACCAAAATTAAAACAAAACACCCCCCCTCCCCCAAAAAATGAAGAGTGGGAAATATCACATAGAAGATGATCTTTTTATCTAGAGAATTCTGATTTGGGAAACCATTTTTTAAAGTCATGTTCTGACTAAAGGCCATGCCTGTGGCTTGAAGAAACCCTAGGCCAGCGAAGAACAAGAGTTGTATAGGCTTTTAAGGACTAGAACGAGCCATCAACTGATCTGATTTCATCTGTGCCTCGACAGTCAACTCTGAAGCAGCCTTCGAGGACAAACTTTACTAGGAACACTTACGGTCTCTGCTCCTGAGCTCAGCCCATGTCCTCCCGCCTAGTTCTGATTCTCCTTAGTAGGGTTATACTACTCCCCAAAGCCACTCTCACGGACTCTCAATCTCTCTCCCTAAACCCAAAACTCATACTTGATCTCTTTATTTGATGAAAGATTGCTTTCAAAGAGCAGGACTTGATTGGATGGCAAAAATAATATACACACATGCATTTGATGACATGACATGGGACATGTGGAGTGGGAGGTGAGATGGGGGAATAAACTTTATTGGCCCACGGAAGAGGTAAAGGAGCGAAGACAGGCCAGGGAGAAGAGCAGTGCGAATGGGAAATTAAAATGGAATGATTTAAGATGTGCAGTATGCTTCGTGACCTCTGTTTAACTAAGGGCCAGGTCTGTGCAGGGAAGCAAGGAAGACTACAGCTGCTTCCCTTTGCTGCTACTGACAGTAGTCCTATCATTACCATTAGTGAGTCACACTAGGCTCAAGCCAGACACAACTTTCTCTGGTTAGTATAAACAGGGTTTCCATCCTGGGTTGCAGTGTGCCCCGCCAGTGCTCAGAAGGCATGCTTGGGACGAGCTCGTACACTTTCCAGTTCCCCACCTCCAATGGCGGCCAGGGTCTCCAGCCTGCTTAAGCGCTCCAGGCTTCTTCCAAGAACTTCTTCTAGTCGACTGCGTAACACCTGGGCCCCTTCCAGTTCCGCCTGCAGAGTTCGGTCTCTCTCAGAGCTGATTAAACATGCCACATGGAAGGAAACCGGGTTAGCCATTAACTACAATGAGTGCACACATTTCCCAAGGGCCACCTTTGTCACTCGGGCTATGAGACTTCCTAAGGTAATTCGTCTCCAGGGCACAGTAAGTGAATGAACGTAGCCTTTGTGTGGCATCTGTGTTCACTGCCAGGGGGGCTAAGCAAGGCCTGCACTTTTCTACAAAGCTTGTCCCTTTAGCTAGATTCTGGGTCACTTGCACACAAAAATATAGCAACAGAAGAGAAATTTCATTATGTGACTGAGAGCTTTAGACTGAAAAACTAAAAACCCAAGAAAAATTAAATGTCAATTGAATCAAGAACGGGCTGAGGCTGGGGAGAGCTGTTTTGTCACCTGCACCTCACTGACAGTGCTCTGAGAGACCAGTGCCAAGGACGAGCAGCATTCCAGGTGCTAGGTGACACCTTCCCTGGTTTCATTTTCCTGAGGTGGAAATAAACATTTCTAAAGACTAATGAGAAATTATGGGAAACTGAATAATAATTTTAAAAAATGTTGAAGGGACGAACAAGGCCAGGAAGGAAAGCAAGAAAAAAACCTGAAGGTGTGTGGAAAGGAACCAACACACATAAGCCAAAACTCAGAAGTGTAAGAAAACATGGCCATCGGGGTGCTTACAGGTGACTCTGGGCAGAGGCACCTGCAACACACACATTTCCTTCTCTGTCATTAAGCTGCCGTTAGTGCTGACAGCCTTACTGTTGCAGCAGAGCAGGCATTAGCAGGACACAGAACAGAAATGGGAAGGCGCCCACAGAGCGTCCTCTCTGTTTGCAAGGCACTCTTCCAGAGCCCTGCCCTGTCTTCTTGGGTAATCTCTGCAGTAGTGATGGGAAAATCTATTTTTGACTTAAGATGTAGACGCTGAGGCTCAGGCCAATCCACCCAACAAATCACAAAGTGGGTGGCCTCTTTTTCTCTCCCTTTAGCACTTTAAACGTCGTACTTAATAAAAAACAGAAGAAGGACAAGGAATGAACGTTGAGAGTAAGCTGGACAGGCAGCCCTCTCTTACTTCTCTGGTTGGGCATGGAACTTGACCAGGCTGCTGTAGAGTTGCCTCTCAGCTTGCAGGGCCTCGTTGAGCCGACTCCGTTCATCCACTATTCCTTCTAACATCAGCAGCAACTAAGGAAGGAAGAGAGGCAGCAATGTGGGAATAGCTAAACGGGACCTGAAGCCACGGTGAGTCCCGGGAGACAAAACACTGTATGTTAGCACACGCTGTGACCAACTGTCATTGTTAGTACTTCAGCTGTCTATAGTTTTCAAATCAACATTATACCCATTATCGCTTTATATCTTAAAAACTATTAGCCAATCTCAAACATGAGTGGGGAGTGGGGGTGGGGATGTAGAAACACTGGGAAGGAGGTAAGCTGCAGGGGTGACTCAAAAAAGAGAGAGTCTTTCAGGTGCAGCCAGGGTAGACTTTCTGGAGAACCTGGCACTGAGAAGGTTAGACATGGGGTAGAAGCTACAGAGGAACCTGTGCTCCAATAACTTACCTGTTGTCTCTTGTTCCCTGATACTTCCTGACCCTGGGATTCCACTGAAGCAACTTTTTCCCGAAGAAGTAAGACCTCTTGGGTCAGGCGCTCCATGGCTGGTATATCTTCAGGGTCGACCAGTTGCATTTGCAGGTCCTAGAAGAAACAGAAGCAAATGTAAATAAAAACTGTAACAACATTACTCAGCAGAGGAGCAAGGGACAGATCTTTCTGCTCTGTTTCAAGGCCAAAGGATTCAATATATTCCCATCTTGTGTGAAGCTGCCCAAAAGCTGAGCTACAAGCTAGTCCAGTGGTTTTAAAAAAGCTTTGAAAGACCTTTATGAGGTCTTCTTTTATCTGTATGTTCCTGGTCAGGGACTCCAAGTCAGCAGCCTGCACCTGCAGCTCTTCCTCTTGCACAGCCATCATGGACTGCAGGGCAGACAGTTCTATCTGTGGAGAGAGGAAAGACCGTCATGAGAGGCAAATGCTTGCTCATGTCATATTACAATCAGCCAGTACTGCAAGAGAAAACCGAAAAATAGTGCCGTGGGTCAAATCAATAAAGCATGAGTGTGGGACAAAGGCTGCTCTAAAAGAAACTGTAGGGGTGCTTTTAATAATGTCTTCTACTACTGTAAGCATCAACTTTAGTTAATGGCTTCACTGGGATATTTATAAATTGGTTATAACTAGCAGAAGCAAGAAGAAATGGAGTTTATGTTATGTAAATGCCTCTGCTAACACAAGAAAACATGGCAGATTTACAAATCCTGCATTTTATAGCCTTAATGAATTACAGCTGCTGACTCCATCAGGGAATCACCAAACCACGCCTCCTGGTGCAGAGCAAACAGCCAGTACAAAGAAACCTCACCACCAGTTACACTGTAGGCAAAGAAACCTCTCCACCAGTTACACTAAATTACACTGGAGGCACTAAGCTCTCAGTGTTGCATCCCTTCCCCCAAATAACAAACGTGCTAACAGGGCTAATTAAACACCACAGTAACAACCACCCCAGCTTCCCAGGGCAGCGAGAGCGCGCTGCTTAGGTGATAGGTGATGAGGACATAACAACAATTTCTGTTTCTCTCCAATGAGAAGAAAGGAGCACCTTGAATTTGGAGCCAGGCATTACATGTGGAGAACTGCGATGTTTGGAATATAAACCATTTGGAAGAACACCTAGGAATTGGTGAGCTGGCCTCCACCAGGATGCTTACCTGGCTTTCTCTTTCCTTCTTGGCCATGAGCTCGAGCTCCTCCTTGGCATTGCTCAGTTCTTTCTCCAGCCCTGCAAGTGTGTCCGAGTCTCCTAAAATGGATGCACAGCACTGGATTTAAGCACTGAAGCATGCAGTGATCTCTGCTGTCGCATTTCTGAGTGGCTTACTCTAGAACACATCTTGGCACTTAAGAAAAACCTGTGTAGCCATTTTAGTCTGTGGCAGTATTTGTGTTGGAAACCCCCTATCAAACCACATGCTCAAAAGAGTAAATGGAAAAGACCACTGTGTGTTCACCCAGCAGACTACACCAGGAAGCTGAGAAAGAATGAGCATGAAGCTGGTGGACTTACTCAGAGTTCAAGGATATTAAATCTAGATAGAAAAGACTGCATTTACTAGGGGAAGAGGGAAACGACACACCCACCCACCTAAATCATCTGCTTCAGTTTTTAAAAAACATGCTCAGGAATAAGGATAACTCAGAAATGAAACTGATTATCCTTAGTGGGTGAGCAGAAATGAGACAGAAGCAGGCATGTGTATGTGCCTCCTGAGTATACCTTTTTATATATTTAATTTTGGAAGTTAACACTTAATTTTTAATATGTAAGTTGCTTTAACAATGAGTGTGAAAAGAACTAAAAAAATCCATGTAAGGTTTGGGCAGTTTTTCTTGGAAGTGATGTGTCTCCAGATTTCAGAAAAATCCAAATTGGTTTTCTGAACTATCACAACATGTCCTGGCCAAATCTACTAGACAGCAGCAGAGTGCAGAGAAGCAAAGGGAATCTTCATGAAGCAAAACTGGCACTTACCTAATGTGGACCGGGGTATGCTGGCCTCCTCTCTGGCAGTCATCGAGGTGCTATCATCTCGAGAGGGCATCTGCATAGAACCCTGAAAATTGGAAGGGTTGTGGGGATCAGAAAAATACAGGACTCTGGTCAGGGTGGCAGGCTTGGAAAAGTCTCATGTAGTTTGCAGTTGAAATGCCCAGACTGCTGCCTCAGATGTAACAAGGACATGCAGTCGCCATGACTATCAACAGAGTCTCGAGTTCTTACTTGATCAGTTTGTTCTCCATGGTGGGGGTCGATGGAAGTCACTCCAGCTGGTTGGTTAGAGATGAACACCTGAGATGATGCCATTAATTCTTTCCCCCCTAAATACTGGCGCAGGGCCTGCAATTCTGAGTTTCTTTCCATGAAGGCCTGCACCATTTTTTCTGCAGCAGCCTGGTAAGAAGGAACCACAACGAACTTTAGCAAAGATATTATAGTAAAATAAATAAAATTTATTTCAATTTCCTTTAAAGATTTCTTTATTTTTATTTGATGTGTATGAGTGTTTTGCCTGCATGCATGTCTGTGCACCACATGTGTGCAGTGCCCTCATGGAAGCTGGAGAAGGTTCTCCAGAATTGGAGTCATAGGTGACTGTGGATCACCTGAAGGTTCTGGGAACAGACCCCAGGTCCTTCGCAAGAGTAGCAAATGCTCTTAATCATCGAGCCATCTGTCCAGCACCCACTACATGTTATTTCTTATAAGCCAACCACTTATTTAAAGAAAAACGAACCCTATGAGATGCTCAAACATCTTTTCTCCTGTCTGCACAGTCTGCCACAGCAGCACAGTGTGTGTGCACAGTGTACAGTGTGTCTAGCCTAGGTAAGACATGGGGGAAAGGCTCTCCAAGGTCTCTAGCAGTGATGTTGATGCTAAGGTTTGTGCAGAACTGGCCTGACAAATGGCTTCCTTTACTCTAGCTGTTTCTTCGGCCTCAGCTGTCTTTACCTCAACATTTGTAGGCTGTGCTCCTTGCCAAGCATCATGCCATTGCCCTGGCCTTTTCCATCTCAACTGCAACCACACAGGGCATGCTACCGACAATTCAGCGTTGAGTAAGAGCGGGTGATCACAGCGGCTGCAGTGAGGAACGCTGGGGAACGCTCTGTTGTTTACTGAAACTGTTGCCTATGAAGCAGCGACTGACCACAGGCCGTGAGCTGATTAGAGTGACCACTCACAATGTGTACACATATGTTACATGCCTCGAACACATATAATTTTTACTTGCCAATTTTACTTCAATACTGCTTAGGGGGAGAACGCCCTTCCAGTCTCCAAATCCTTTGGCTCTGCTTAGTCTTTCCCAAAGCACCTGCTGTGTCCTCGTGTGCCCCCTTGTGGTCTTCACTACTTTCTCCCCCTCAACAAGAATGTGCATATACTTCAAGAGCAGTTTAGTGCTAAATCCCAAGTACCCAAAGCTCGAGTCACCGGGGAGCAGGCACTCAGTACATACTTAATGAATTATACAATAAACACCTTTAGCAAACCAAGCGAATCTGAACCTCAAAGATCACCACAGCCTAAGTGGTCATGTTGTCAAACCGCCTTCAGATTTACACTGGCAGATCAGTGCTATGCCAGTCCTCACCAGAGAAGCTTCTGACCACTGCAAGTAGTGGTCAATGCGGAAACTCAGAACTGGTCAAGGAGCAGAGAGTAAGTGTCTCTGAGCTGTTCAGCCACAGATAGGACACGACAGGAGTACTGCTCTCAAGAACTTACAACAGCCCTCACTGTCCATACAAGACCCGCACAAGATCAAGCAGAGAAAGAGGAGGGGCATTTGAGACCAGCCTAATTGTCAATTCCTTGACAGTAGGAGGGGGGCTCACTCAGAAAATGGGTGCTGGTGGGAATGGGAGGTAGAGAAGAGAGAGTAAGGGGTAAGGATGACTAAACTCATTAGGTAAATGTACAAAACTACCTACCAATAGAAAGATTAAAACCATCCAACTAGTTTATTTCTAATCTCAGTTTCCTAAGATGATGACAACACAAGGAAGCCCTGGAACTTCTCTGGGACTGTTAAAGTACAGAAGGGCATTTACGGCAGCGAGACGGCTCAGCAGGAGAGACGGCTCAGTGTTTGCCATAGAAGCCGGGTGACCTGATTCTGATCTCAGAAAGGTGGCAGGAGAGAAACTACTCCACAGAGTTGTTCTGTGACTTCCATCCATGTACCATGGCACATGTGCCCACACATACATCGTGCACACACCCGGGCACACACACGATAGTGACTGTAAACATTCAGGGGTTGAGATAATAAATTGGAACTACATCAGTTCTAGAACCAATCTTCTCTGGGAGGAAACCAACTGTTTCCATGAAAAGCTGAGCCCCATCATAATTTCTAAATGAGAATTTTTTTTTAAAAAAAAGCCCTTGCATTTTCAGTATGTAAAATTTTGAGGTATGGGCAGAATCACTTGAGAAGTGCCAACATGTACTATTAAAAGTCTCCCTGAAAACATAACAGCACAAACAAGGTGTGAGGCCAGTGCAACCCTTGGACAGTGCTTTGTCCTGGCTCCATGTGCGCTCTGCGAGCCGCATTAGCATCATAGATTCTCAAACCTCTCCTATGTCACTTAATCTCCTGTTAAAAAACAAACAAACAAACTGTTCAGGTCAATCTTTTGCATGGGACACCAGAAAGGCTGACCTGAAAAAACACCACTGGAGCTGCTGCTGAGGTGCAAAGGCTGTGTAATATCTGTGACCTCCTGGGTGCCAGCAAGGTCAGCTAGCCTTGGAGAAAAAGCCGCAGGAGCCAGGAAAAAGTAGGAATTGATCCTCAAAACTGGGTGTGGTAGACCACGCCTGTCATCCCTGCACTTGGGAGGCTAAGGCAGGAGGACTGCCATGAATGCTGGGCTACGGTGTGAACCCTTATCTTTAAAAACAATGACTTTGAGTAGTGTGCACTGTTACTCTGAGACGATATAGCCTTTATTATCCTGATATTACCTTCTCTCTTCATGGCCTCCAAAATACAATTGTTTCCACTCAGATTTTATAAGAATTAAAAGAAAATGTGGGCCAGTGAGATGCCTTAGTGGGGAAGGGCTGCTAGCTGCCAAGCTGACGAACTCAGTACAACCCTTGGTTTCCAAATGGTGGAGGGGCAGAACAGATGGCCCGGATTATTCCTGAGCCTCCACACCTGCACCAGGATACATGCTCTCAACAGACAAACAATTAAATAAAGACAAAACATTCTAAATTTTAAAAGAGGAATATACAGACTAGATGTGGTGATAGACACCTGCAATCCCAACGTTCTACAGGCTGAGGCAGGAGGATTGCTGATTTGAGTTCGGACTACGTAGGGACTACAACAGTAAAACTCTGTTTCAGAGAAGGAGCGAGAGAGGGAGAGAGAGAGAGAAATGGGGGAGGGGGAGAGAATATGTGAGCATGCTGAGTGTAAATTTTCCTATATCTTAGATAGTAATATTTCAGGATTCCATTCACCTGTCTCTCAAAACCATCAGAGAAAACCAAAATAATACATACATGTATTGTCTAGGCCACTTTCCAGATGGAATGTTCAAACCTATTTCATCCTCACTGATGTGGAACTGCAGTTCATGAATTGAAGGAAAGAAACTGAGTTGACTGTAAAATGAGCGAGTCCAAGTCAAATGCTTCAGACATTTCCTGTCTGCTGACTATGAGCATCACTTCCTGTCTGCTGGTCACGAATGCATCACAGGACCCTCACCTGGCTCTGCATTAATGCTTACCTGTCTTTCCTGCTCCCTGGTGCCCATCGACTGAAGCAGCCCCTGGATCTCCATCTCATGCTCCACAGCTTGTTTGTTCCGATCACTCAGAAGGTCCTGCAGCACCCTTTCCTTTCGCTGCAGGCGCTGGCACAGTTCCTCAGCTACTTCACTCTGACCGGGTCCAAGTTTATGGAGCAAAGTAGCACTGAGATCCTAATATGAAAGGGACAGTAAGAATTTCTAGAGGACAGAATTTTCTGTACCACACGTTGAAGCACCCACCATAAAGGAATGATAAGGTTCTTGGGAACAGTATAATGTCTTTTATGGTTTTTGTTTCCTCAAACCTAGCACAGACCCATGACTTGGAAGGCTAGAAACACACACTCAATGAATGAATACAACAATGCAGAGAGACCCCCCAGAATGGCAGCTTATACAATCATTTCCTTATGTTTGGCACACAACAGTTAACGTCAGACGGAGCAAATGGGCACACGGCTCACTTACTTCCTCTGCGGTTTAACTTTAGGAAACGGGTACAAAACCACGGGCTAAAGGGACTGATGATCTGGGTGAGGCGGCACATGCCTCCCGCATGTGAGGAGGGTGCAAACTTAAAGCCAGCCTGGATATAAAGCAAGACCCTGTCCAGAAAAAAATAGAAGCGGACCAAGGAAACTGTATTCATAAAAGAGTAATGCCACTACAGCTCCCAGTCCACGCAGAAATACAATATTTGGTGCGTAAACCGTGGAGCCCTACAGGCTGTATGGAAGTGGAGATGCCTCTCTGCGATGCTGCTCTGACAAGTTACTTAACCCTCAAGCATCTAAGTCCTTGCTTTGAAAGCAGAGTGTGCCCTCATGAAGTTGTGAGAACTCACTAGGCTCTTAAAGCAGTGTCCAACCCAGCAAGTACATTGTAACTGTTAAAATACAGGTAAGTTACAATACAGATGTGTCTCAAGATCTAATAAATTCTCATATAGCTTCTCTGAGAATGATAAATGACATGCCAAATTTATAGTTGTAAAAGGAGATCCCAGGGGAAGGTAACTACTCGCCCAGGCATGGAATATAATTAAAGACTTGGGTTGCTGGCTCTCTAGGCCTGAGGAGTCCTGACTAGGGCTGAGCCTGTGCATCCCTAAGCCAACGCTTCCCGGTTAGTGGAGCCTTGCCTCTACTTCTTTGTTCCTGTCGTGCAGAGATGTCTGCAACTGCTGAATGATGCTCTCCTGTTCCTTCTGCCAATGGCCAAATTTGGTTTCCAGTTCTTCTTTCAGCCACTGGAGGTTCTGGCAGGTGGCAGTTAACTGCTCCACTTCCAGGCCTCTGGCCCTCAGGAGACTCTCCATACTCTACAGGGACAGACAGAGCAAACATGAGCAAAGGGGCAGCCCATACTCCTCAGGATAAGAAATCAGTCCCCCTTTAAGCACATGCTTTTAGGGAATCCCAGTACCCAGGAGGCAGAGGCAGGAAGATCTCTGTGTGTTTGAGGCCAGGCTGGTCTACAAAGTAAGATCCAGGACAGCCAGGACTGGTACACAGAGAAACCCTGTCTCAAAAACAAAACAAAACAAAACAAAACAAAACCAAAGACAAAAACAAAACAAAAGAGAGAGAACAAAAGAAAGAAACTGAGACCTACCTGACCCTTTCTGGAAGAGGAGAAAACACAGACTGTCATACCAGTATTTTTTTTTTAAATCTGGTTTGTGGAGAGGTAAATATAGAATGCATGATAAAATAGGATCGTGGGAGTAGTTTCTCTTAACAAAAACCAGACAGATGGTAGCGACATAGGATCTGGAAGAAGTATACAGAAAAGCTACAAGTGTACTTAAGAAAACAAGCCGTTGTGTGATACACTGGTATCTACATAGTATCAACAGGGAGAACACAATATAAAGTGTGTGTGCAAACACTTTACCCTAACAGTGCTCGTGGAAAAGTGTATGTGCATATCCACATTAATAGGCAAGGATGAGAAGTCAGAACCACAGAAGCCGCAACCACCATCCATGGCTCCCCATGAGTCCGTAATGTAAAGGGAAGAGAAGCTTCCGATTGCTGGTGGCGGATGGGTGAATGCTACTTCTCTCTGGTTTTTAACTTTGTTTTCCTTTCAAATCACATACTCTGGGTTACAGAGAATGATGGAGGGGCTGCCGCTTCAGGCCTAGAAGGCTTCGGGAGTGGGAAGAGTAAGCTGGGTTTGGCTCTTACTTGCATGGTAGCTTCATTGGCAGACAGGACACAACGCAGTCTCTCTAAGTCGTGGTCTCGGTCTCTCACAGCAAGACGGAGCTGACGCAGTTCCTTGTCCTTCTCCTCTAGAGCAGAGAACTTCTCATCTATAACCCGCTGCAAGGAAAGCAAGGCTCCTAAATACTGGAGGGTTCCTTTATTCACTTAGATCCCAAATGTGAGAACCGGAAGCTGAAACCCCAAAGCAGTCATTGAGACACCACTGCAGCTAGGACAAATGACAGTGGGGTGGGGGACTGGCCATGTACCTCCAGAGCGACAGCTCGGTCTTGTATCCGTTGCCGCAGTTTCTCAAGAAACACCTCGTTTGTGTCTAGAGTTTTGTCTGTGTTATCTCGATACTGTAGGAGCTCCTGAAGTTCCTAATGAGACAGGGGTACTTTCCTGTATTCCTTTACCTCTTAGCTGAATTTCTTCATTTTCCCAAGAAATTTGTTGTTTAGTACACATACACAAGTGAGTCAGAGATAACAGAGATGTAAACTGTTAATAATTCTGCAACAAATGGATTAGCGGGTGAGCCAGTCCGCTCAGGGAAACACAGGACACACTGTCTGCCTACAGGTGTCAGTAAAGACCTCACAAAAGATTTTGAGCTGAGCCTGGTGGAACACACCTGTTACTTATCCCAGCACAGAAGATGCAGAGGCAGGTGGATCTCTGTAATTTGGAGGCCAGCCTGGTCTACACACCTCTGGGTCAGCCAGGCCACACAGTTAGACACCGTCTCAGAACAAAACAAAACTACCAACAGCAAAAGGCTATTTCCCAAATGAAGATGTAGCATGGTGCATCTGTGAGGGAGTGGGAATTGTATACAATGGTATGTAAAATTATTTGCTCTGAAATTTAGAGGAGATTAGTGTCCCCAAAGCTTAGAGTAGGTGACAGAGCTGATCACGCTTCTTAGTGAGGCATTTTCCCTAAAACGTTCGTTCTATCGCTGAATTCTGTGGATGTTTCTGTAAGAGATCTCTCCTGTCATGTCTTCATGAAGCAGAGTGCTCGACTCAGGGGTGTTGTGCTGCTGAAAACGGCCTGTGCTGGTCATGTTCACATATAGTTAGTTACGTGCTGGATAGTATGCTACCCATGGACTGTATTCTCTACGCATGTGTATGTTTCCAACTTCAGCAGTCATATGTGGGCACAGGTGGGCCTTGAGGTGGTATGAGTGGGCATTTGGGAGCTCAGAGGCTGCTTTCATCTGAGGACTCACCTGAATTAGCTGCTCTTTGTGACTCAGACTGTGACTTAGGTGTTGAATGTTTTGTCCCTGGGTTCGAATCTCATTATATTTTTCTGCTTCCAGAATGTGGAGCTGTTGGCTCTTACTGTGCAGTTCTCCTTGGAGTTGTTGTAAAGCTTTTCGTAATTCCTGAAATAAACAGATCATGTTTTCACGGTAACCTTTTCACGTGGTCATTAGATGTGAAGGTCTTAGCACTTTCAAGGCAAGTTGGGCATGATGGAGTCTGCCCATAATCCCAGCCACTGGAGGGTCTGAGGGTAGAAGGATCGAAAATTCAAGGCCAGCCTGGGCAACATAGCTCCCCAAAACAAAACAGACAGAAAAAAAAACCTTTAAAGGCATATAATAAAATATAAAGTAGCAGAGAACACCATCCTTTAAGTTGATATAGAAAAAGTATAGAGAATATAAAAGTGTGGAGTAGAAAGTAATTTTAGTATCACAGTTCAGCGATACCAAGGCAGTGCTCGATTTCTGGCTTAAAAGGACAGCTATAGCATCTAAGTGAGGGCTGCACCGTAATCCTGATCCTTCCCTAACGAACTCAGCTTCTGAATCTGCACTATCACCTGGCAAAGTATCAGAAATTTTAATATTTCTAAAGAAAATCCAGGGCTCATAATTAATTTCTGAACTACTAAGATAGGAGACAGCACACAAAAAAGGATCTTTAAAATGCAGAAAACAAACAAACCAACAAATAACATGTGCTCCATGCTGACAAGATAGAGGACTTTAAAGATTGTATAATGCTTACATATATTTAATTTATGTGAGTAATTATGGATGAGAATGCTCTTCTCTACTTTACCCAATGACTTTTTCAATTTAATTTAATTAATTTATGTATTACTTACTTATTTGTGTGTGTCTTACTTATATGAGTGCAGGTATGCACGTGTGGAGGTCAAAGGACACATTTCAGGAAGTGGTTCTCTCCTTCCGGCATAGTTCTGGGGCGGAAACGCTTGTGAGTCAAGCATTTTCCTCTTGCTGAGCTCCCTCATCGGCCTCAGCTGACTTTATCCTCTCAGAATACCTCAGCAATCTCCTCCTTCATGAGGCTTTAAGCCCTCTGACTGCTTTCCTCAGACCCCACCCCCCCACCCCCGGACATAGCTATGGGAACATAAACCCGAGTCTTTGGGAGTATTTACCCTATTAACATTGGTCATGTGACTGCCTCTCCTACTAAAGTGTTAGTTAAGAGGCTGAGTCTCTGATGTCCACCTTTGTACTTCTAGGACACAGCCTGCTCATCTGGTGCATGATCCAGGGACAACAAACACTGACCACATTAGACTAGGCCACCGATGCAAGGGCTTAGGTTCGGCACAAACCATCCTGCTCACAAGTCATTGTGGGGCAAAGTCAGCACTGGGGGCAATAGGGCAGTTAATGATTTACCTGGTTATGTTTCCAAGCAGCTTCTTTCTGTTGCTCTCTCTCCTGTGCTGCAGCCTCCACAAACTGCATGCATCGCTTGCCATCAGCCAGCTGGCGTTCCTTCTGGCGTACCAGCCTCTGGAGCTTCTGTAGTTCAAGCTGGCTGCAGAATAGAGCACTCTGGAGATCAAGCAGGGCCACTTGTTGCTGAGCAGGGGCAATGCCCTCTGGGCTCTGAAAAGAGAAGAATCATAATCACAATCACAGGGAGGAAAGCATGGAGTCCCCGAGAGACCTGGGCAGCTAGGGCGGCCCCACTGCTGCCTGTGGCCCTCACGTACATGGAGCTGTCCGAGCTGGCTCTGGTGCAGCATTTCCCGAAGCTTTGCCATTGTGTCATTTTGACCTTCAATCACCTGGTACAGCTCCTCAGTCTGGAAATGAGAGGAAGATAGCATGCTAAGGTTAGCCAATGACTCGTAAATTACTTCTCTCTCCTGTGCAGATGTTAGTAACAGAAGCTTTCCAAAACACCTACTTAGTGGATGATTTTGCATAGTAAGATTTGCTGGTCTGACAATAGTGACATCTACAAAATAGAGAGCACTTATCTATGTCACCAGCATGACCGGTTTCCCCACAGGTCTGTGACCATGTAGCATCTTACCTCACTCTCCCTGCTTTTTAACATTTCCTTGAGGCTCTGGATTGTCGTATCTTGCTTCTGAGATGACTCCTGTGCAGATTTTAGTTCATAGCTCATGTCATTTAGTTTCTCTTGAAGAATCTGGATTCAGCAGAGAAACTTTTGTTAGCTCCATGATGACTTTTAACCTTAAGGGCCATCAAACTGTCCTGTGCATCTCGGGTTTAAAGAACGACTTAGGGCATATTGTCTTCTTTCCCATGCATAGTAATCATGAGACTATGAAGAGAGGCAGCAAACGTGCACTGATTCCCTCAGTGCACAAACACCTCGGTTCTCAAGCACTGCACACGTTCTTTATGTCAACAGCCATAGTATTCTCTTGACTCTCCCATATGACCAAGGAATGCCTGCTATCTCTTATAGGACAGGCTATTTCAGGTGGATTTCTGAGTTCGAGGCCAGCCTGGTCTACAGAGTGAGTTCCAGGACAGCCAGGGCTACACAGAGAAACCCTGTCTTGAAAAACCAAAAAAAAAAAAGTGTAGCCCTATACTTCTAAATGAGCCATTCTGTAGAGAACTGGGGATGCCCTGGCATTCATCTCCCAGACTAGAACACATGGATTCAGGAGCTGGAGGACAGCCAGTTCTGACATACCTTGTTGGTAGCCTCTGTTTGCTGGATTTTGTCCTGGAGTTCTGCCAGGTGGGAATCAGACACAGATGGCTGGGTTGTAGGGGTCTCATTTAAGTCTGGCTTTTGTTGCGTGGGTAACCCTTTAGGCACGGGCTAGAAGGCAGGGGGGAGACAAGCACAGTGAGTAAATGCAGCCAATAATCCATTGATTTTCACGTTCAAACTGGGCCTTCTTTTTCTGAAAGCTGGAAACCATAGTTGTGGCACAAATGACCAGGTGACTTCCTGAAGACAGTCCTGCTACTTGCTGAGGGTGCCACTTGACTGCCATCGGATCCGCCACACTCCTTCCCTCCCATCCTTGACATTCTCAACCCATTCACACAAACGCTACTTTGTCAGGTAAAACAAATAACTCAGAATTTAAAGACAAAGGGGGGTTTAATAAAGAACAGGGCTACAACCAAATATTTGCTTCATTCTATGCTTAGCCAGGAAATTAATGAAGGCATCAAAGGATCAAAGTTATATTCCAATTACCAGTCCTACAAGAGGCCTATTTGCGTGGTTGGTAAACCTGGCAAACTTTATTTTTTGATAAGGGTCATACATTAGAGAACAGCCTTTCTGGTCACCAAATTTCCTTAGCTTGTACTGCGGTTGATAAGAGATGTCCTTGCCTTTAAGAAATACACATGGGTGTGTCTAGAGTAAATGACTTGTTTGGAAGTTTGTTTGTTTTTTTAAAAAATAATAAGGTACCCAGATACAGAACAGGAGTAAAAAGGCAAAATGTAACAAAAATGGCAGCTGTCGTTAAATCATGGTAAAGAAGCATGGGAGGTTTTCATTTTTTTTTTTTAAAAAAAATTGTCTCTATAAACCAAAATTATTAAAAATGAAGGGGGAAAGTAAACATAAAAACATAACCATAACAGTCTGGATGGCAGTGTACTTTCTAAGAGCACTGGGTGAACTCTGTCAAGCACCACCTGAAGATCACAATGAGCTAAGATAGTGGGTACACAGGGAATTCCTGGCTGCATTAAATCCTCCCTCCTCTGCCAGCCCCTCCTCCTTAGGAAAAGTAAAGAAATGCTATTCATGGGTTTCTTTTCCTGGGCTTTCAAACTTTCTGAAGACCTTCCAGAGCCTGGAGTTACAGCTGACTTTAAATACCTTCCTGCAAGGGACTGAGCAGAGGAAGTGAGTTTTGTTACCCCAGAGCTGGTTACCGCTATTTCTAACGCTATAAAATACAGAGCTCTGTGGGTGGGGGGCACTATGCCTGCAAATACTTAGTTCTGGCTCCCATCAGTCTTGGTTTATTGAGGAAGCAAGTGGTCATACTAGAAGACTATTCATTTTGACAGAGCATATTAAAAAGGCTCTTGGCAGAGATGAAATTTATTTAGATCTCCAAAGGATGAGTAGGGAAGAATGTTCTAGGCAAGGAAGGAATGGGTACAAAATATCGGCCTTGTTACTTTTATAAGCAATGTAATCTTATACCTGACAACTCACACTGAAAAACCATTTTTTGTCTCTTGGGTTTTTTTTCTTCCTTGTTTTGTTTTTGTTTTGTTTTGAGATAGGGTCTCATAATCCCAATCTGGCCTCAAACCCCATAACCCTGCTTCAGCTTCTCAACTGCTACGATTACAAGCCTGCATCACTGCACCCAGCTTTGAATCACTGCTAAGAATTAAAAGGGTGCAATGACTTCAAGAAAAACAGAACAAGGATGTTTTACTGCCTCTACAAGCCCACTGCTATTTCTGAACAGCTCATTAAAAGGCTATTTTATCCCTGTTAAATGAATTGATCAAACAAAATCTTAAAATTAAAAGGTAAAATGATCAAAGAGGTATTGAGACATTGCCTCAAACATCAACAGATGGCAGGAAATGGAAACGATCCTCAGAGTTCTGAAAGTTGATGGAATGACTCACAAAAGCACGGAGACTCCTGACAGCATCCTCCAGAAGCCAGACTTCGACGCTTGCTTTGAAAAGAAACGGAGTGAAATGGGCCTGTTTACCCCAGTTATGCCTCTTGCTTATTACTACAGTACCTTCAACTTCAGCTCTCCCGCCACACAGATGTGCTGAGCACTAAGTAGCAGATATTAGGTTGGAAAAAGGAATACTGTGTAGGACAAAGTGAAGATCCTGCAGAGCTTGGGGTTGGTGGCTACATGGTAAATATGGAAAGACAGAGTAGAGGCTCCTGTCCGCTTGGCAATTCCTATGCAGTAACACAGAAAATCATGGAGAGAATTGGTGACTGTTACTTTATATCAACTAGAAAGAGCTTCTTCCTGAGACTTTATACCAACTAGGGAGAGCATTCCTCCTGAGACAATATCTGAATGGACATCTGAAAGGGAAGTAGCCAGTTATTCTAAAAGAAACAGAAACTAAGCCAGGCAGATAAAGGAGCTGATGGAAAGTGAGCCTGGGAAAGGGAAGGCCTATCTAGAAGGGCACATCGCAGGAGGCAACCACCGTGAGCCACCTGTGTAATTTTTCATTTTCTCATAGCTACACTGAATAAAAGTAAAATTTTAAAAGTGAACTTAGTTTTGACAAATTGTCTAAGCAAATATTTCTAAAACATTACCAATGTGGTCAATATAAAAATAAGATTTTTCAGTATTTGAAATTTGAGGTCTATTTTATACTCAGAGCACATTTCAACTCAGACTAGTCACATTTCCAGTGTGAAAGGGGGCACACAGGCTGGTGGCCAGCCTTATTAGAACACAGTGGACAAAGGGGAGGGAAATGGGGACCAGTGTGAAGGGAGGCACAGCTCAGGTCTTAATCTCCTGTACAGCAAGGATAATCAAGCTGGATTCATATAAACTGGATGAGACCTGTCTGCCGTGTTTTATATACCTACATTTTGGTTTTGGTGCTGTTGGGTATCGAACCCAGGGCCTTGTGCAGCTATGTCCCTGCCCTGACTGCAGTGTTTTCTAACGGAAGAGCAATCATATTTAAGTTTTTAGAAGCTCACTGCAGCTGTTCAGTGGTGATGGACAGTTACCCAGCAGAAGACGGATAGGCCAGAATACAGGTGAAAGGCGGCTGGATTATAAAGAGAGCAGTGGAAGAGATAAGAGCATGGGTCTGGTACAACTAATGTGCTGTTGCCCCAGACAACGGGAGGCAGGAGAAGCAAGGGGGTGACTCCCAGAAATACTTGAGATATTTGTTGTGGTGAATACAAGAAGTCTCTCCCGAAGCAATGTGGATTATGTCACACACATACCACAAGAGATGACTGAAATAGATACTTACAGTTCTAACGGACAAATAAAATCATCAGTGATTCAATGGAAAAGCAGTGTCTATTAAGACCTTGCGTTTTGTTTCCTCGGTGTAAAATCACTTTCCAGTAATGTTATGCTACAAATTTGAAATCTCACACACAGCAAGCACAATTGAAGACACAACTCTGGGGCTAGAGATATAGCTGAGCTGTAAGGCATGTTTACCTAGCATGCCCAATACCGAAGGTTTAGTCCCCAATCTCTAGTGCTGGGTATCAGGGAACAGTTTCAATATTAAAATGGCAGGAAGACGGGCTATTTATTCTCTTTAAATCAGAGACCTCAGAGCTCTGAAAGGAGCAACAAACTAGCCAGCGGCCTCAATTCCACTTTACATACAAGGAAATAGAAAGCTATAAAAGGTAGGCTAAGCTATCAGAGTCACAACAAAAGTCAAGAATTATCCAGGGAAAACTAAATTGCAGTTAGTGATACAGTTTTTATTCCTATAAACCCAGGGCTCCCCATAATGTTAGGAACATTCTAGGGATCAAAGGCTTGTGCTTAATGACTAAGACCAATAAAAACAAAACCAAATTAAACCAGGCTTGACTTCTACTTCCCCACCCAATGTTCTAATACTTACTTCAGCAGCTGTCTTAGAAGCAAGATCATTTACTTGTATATGTGTATATATACATACGTGTTTATATTCACATATACGTCATTTCTCTTCCTACATATACATAAACACGAGGACATATAAGTGGCAACTTCAAAGACGAAGAATGCCACAGGCAAGGAATCTGTGTCTCATGTGAATCATTTCAGCATGAGTCACAGGAAACTTCAGATTCTGTAAATGACTTACTTAAAACACGGAAGGTTTCATTTCTCCTTTCTTCATAATTTATTCTTTTATTGCAGAGAAAATGCCTTTTCAGAGACACCCAAAGGGCACTTACTAAGTTTCTCTGGGTCAGGAATGTCCACTAAGTTCTTGTAAAGTACCAAGCACATAATATGGAACACCGGACAATTTACAGAGCTGGAGGTCAGTGGTCCTTAGTTTAGTAGAATCAGGGTCACTCCCAGATACTCGGCTTCTAAGACCATGACCTAAGCACAATGTCCTTTTAGATTAATCATTCTCAAGTCAGAGTTGGTACACATGCTTTACCAATCTGAAAAGGGAAGCAGAGTCCAGGCCCAGTGTGCACAAGGCTAAGAAGCAGTGTTTTTACCTCTGGATTAACAGCATTTTCCTGGCATGTTCTGATCCTTACAATAGTGAGTCACAGATCTTACACTGCTATCATTTTCTAGTCTGCTGTTAATCATCAGAGACAAACAAGAACCATCAGCTAGCATAAAATCAAAGGCCCAGCCTATAACTAATATCTAATGTCTACATTTTCCAAAGGGCCTGATCTGCCTAAATACACAACTAAGGTATTAAGTGGGACAAATTCACCATAGTTCCCAAAAAGCAGACCTTGACATTGTAAGGTTTGAAGCAAAGGTGTGCTCTTTGAATTTAGATACAAAGGAGCCTGGTAGCTCAGAGCTCTTTGTAAATTGCTGTTTACTAAGGGACCACACCCCCTATCATAGATTTTCTACCTTGGGGCAGGACAATAAAAAAGGGAATTACTATCCAGAACAAGACCTCAAACCTTCCGGCAGATAATCTGAAGAGCCTGGGTCTTCAGGTGTAAAGTCCACAGAAGGCAAATAAGTGATTTGCATATATCAGTAAGCAAGACAGATATACTGTTGCTGTTTACCTTAATATGAGGAAGGAGAAGCAGGCATGGGATTGGAAGGGAAGCAAAGCTCTCAGGAAGACTCTTCAGGCTGGTAGTTAATACACATACAAAGGGTTAAGTGGGAGATTAAACAAAAGAATCCAAATGACTAACAGATCGGTTTGCCAGGTTTCCTTCCTATTGTAAGAAACGTTTTGCTTTCAAGTTCTTGTATCTACCAGCCAAAAAGAAAGCTACCCAATCCCTACGTTTACTATCCTTCCGACACGTGCTCAGAGAAACTGATAAAAGCTGGGCTGCCCTTGTCCCACCTGGCTGTGGTTTTACCCAAGAGCATAATAGCCCTTAAAGAGATTAAAAAACAATCTGACTTAATCAATTAGATTAAGATCCAGAATAAAATACGTATTTTGTTTACAAACACTTTGAATTCAGTGTAACTATTTCCCCCTGCATGTTTAGTTATTGGAGAAAACAGAGTAATTAAAACTCTTTCTTGAAGCTTAGCGCATTTTCTCTCACTTCCCAATGTCTTACACTTCACACAATAAAGAAAGAAGTCATGTGACAACAGAGAGGTCAAATCCCACTGGTTTAAAACTCTAACATTCACAGTTACTGTAACAAAGGGACTGAGGTTACAATTACCGCAGTTTACACACCTATTCAGTTTTCCTTATGGAAACCCCGAAAATCCTCCTAGAATCCTTGGCTACAGAGAGCGGGTTCTTGGTTTAAAATAGGTTAAGGTCATGTGCTTCAGGCAATGTAATTAAATGTACAGAATTAAAAGGTCTTGGCTGAAACCGGTGAGGGAACTTTGGCTCAGCAAGGCTCTCATTTAAACAAATTTTCCAACATTCTTAATGAGAGGTGTTCTTCAAAATCCTTCCCAACTCCAAAACTGGCTGAGTCTGGGCAAAATACCAAGAGATATATTTTTTCAATTAAATATGGAAAATCTTGTTTTCCATGGAATCTTCAGGTCTTCAACTTGCTGCAGTATTGGCCATGGTTGAGAGAAGAAAATAACTTAGTTCCCCATCGTGACCAGCCTAGTTTTAGATATTAAATGAGATTTACATAAGTGTTTAATTTGTAGTATCCATGTCTGGTCAAACACAGCAGTAGGGATCCATTGAAAAAAAGAAGTACCCAAGTGCTGGGCATATATAATGCTTAACATTTCACACAAATGAAAGTACTGATTTTTTTTTTCACTTTTTAAATAACACTTTCATATGTGCTGTTTCTGATAATTTTGCATAAATTTTAAAAACATTTCTTGTACTTTCTGCTAAAGTTCTTATTGGTATACAAATTTTACATGCAGCCTAAATATGCCTCAAAAATCTCACTTAATTGGAATCTCAATTTCATTCATTACCAGATTGTAAGTTTCTGGACCTCTGTTGACTGAGGACTAAGCTTCCCTAGTGACTTCTAGATTGTCTACCTTAGCAGTGAGTGGTACCTCTATAGAATGAATATGCCAGGATGTTTAACAAAGTTAACCGAATCTAGCATTTAGTGTTGCTATAGGAATGAAGTAGCATCTTCCAGGTCCCTGTAAATAGCTGAATTTAGCCAGGCAGTGGTCGCGCACGACTTTAATTCCAGCACTTGGGAGGCAGAGGCAGGTTGATTTCTGAGTTCGAGGCCAGCCTGGCCTACAGAGTGAGTTCCAGGACAGCCAGGGCTACACAGAGAAACCCTGTCTTGAAAAACCAAAAAACTCCTGGAAAAAAAAAATAGCTGAATTTAAAAGGGCCCTGTGAAATCAGTTGGGTGGGCATGAATAGATTAAATTGAGTTCAACTGCCATTCTCCAGTCATTAAAGTCAAAGGTGGGGTGAGTGAATTCTTCCTTAATAACCAATATCTTCTAGTAGGGCTCAGTAGAAAAGGCTGCCTGTGCAGTTTTCAGCTTAACTTTATGAGTGACAACATTTGAATCCCTAAGTATCTTCCATGAACAAGTCACCATTAGCTCTGAGATGACCATTAATTATAACAAACACTGCTCAAATGTTCTTTCTAATGCTTTTCTGATGATAGGTTTCACTCGATGTGCTAACCATTTTGAGGCATCTGGGGGATGAAAAGCTTAAAGCTCCAGGGAGAACTTGCCAGGAACTTAATTCTATTAAAGAAATACAATGGAAGAATATCATCCACAAATCTAAAAACAAAAACCAGCAAAAAAAATCAAGGGGTGGTATGGGGGATGGCTTCCAGTGCCAAAAAGTGAGACAAATGTCTTCTTTCTGCAGAAAAATAATCTTTATCTTTTGTTACACACAATTCTGACAATTCTAAACTGATCACAAGCAAAAAGTATAGCCAAAATAGGCTCAACCGTTAATTTTTTTCAAGCCTAGACCACTATTATCCTGGAGCTAAACAAACTATGGGAAACCTGTGGACAGCTCATCAGAAAGGCACTATAGTAGCCATTGTGTATACCTGGAACCCGATCGGCAAATACTCATCACAGAGATCATCCCACAGCTCCTGTAGGTCTGAAATCTCCCAAGGATAACTCACAGGTGTCCTGTAAAGGGGTTTCAAAGGCCTGTTAAGGAAACTGGAACTAACTCCATTTGTCATGATATGGCCAGGCTTGGCTCCAGGTAGGATGGATTTCACTGGAATAGGAAGCTTGCTCCCTCTGGGACTCTGAATGGGCTTATAATCAAGACCTTTAATCATGCTAAGAGCTAGCTCCAGTTTGTGGTTACACAAATGCTGTGGAGCCTGTTCATCAGAACAGTAGTCACACTTTACAAGGTCTTTTGCACTTCTCTCCGTTTCCTCATCTTTCTGTTGCGGAGGACTAGCCTGGACACTAGCATCCAGAGATTCCACAGAGGAACCTGGTGTGCCTTCCTCCATGCTTTCTCCATCCGGGGGTACTTTTGTGCTTGGTAAGTCTGTTGGCCCAACCTCTGACAACGCCGGTTCTTCAGTGCAAATGCTGGTAGACCACCTGCTAAAAGGGGCATAAGAAATACTTCTGGCCACTTTTCGAGGCACCTTACAAATGGCTTCATAGTCGGAATCTGCAACCCGCAAAGCTGCACAACCACGGCATCTCCTGGGTCGGTTTCCGGGCCCTTCGGAAGCATGACAGCTGTGTGAGTCGTTCATCTGATCCTCATTTTCTACCCAACACTCAAATCCTGAATAGGCAAAGTCTTCTTGGAGCAGAGCAGCGTACCTCATGTCTGGCAAGCCGGAAATGTCTACCGTCCCACTCCCCGCCTTGTTCTCCTCGCCAGAGTCATCGTTATTCTTCCGATACATACTGGCAATGCAGAACTTGAGGCGATCCTTTTCCAGGAGCAGCTTCTGTAAGCGCTCAAGAGAAAGGGCTTCGATCCTGGCAATAACAGTATCGAATCGATAGATGCGATCGAGCATGAAAGCACACTTGCTGCAAGCAAACTCGGCTTTGCCATCACGAGAGACATCTTTGCCTAGGACGTGCGAAAGCAGAACCTGGAGGTTGAGCTTGGACGCGGTATGGAAGATCCAACGCCGCTGATTTCCACACAGCTCCCGGGCACAGATCCTGCAAATCTCTTTCATCTTTACTCCTGGAGGGTGCGGAACTTCTTTGTAGCGGCCACAGCTGCGGGCTGCTCACCGGTCTAGGATGCGATCCTCTTCCCACCTTGACGGTCTGGGGATTGCATGGCCCAGTCCCAGGTCCTCACTGGGCAGGGGCACACCTCAGCGTGCGCAGGCTCTGGGTACCACAAGACCAGCCCCGCCCCTCGGGCAGGGGGCGGGCGCGGACGCAACACCAACAGGGATGCTGAGTGACAGGGCACAAGCTGCGCGAGGTGGCTGCCAGGGCCCCCACAGCTGTCTCTCCCGCGGGCCGCCTTGTCCTCTACGTCCTCCCAGGCGGGCAGGCTAAGCTCCGGGACAGTGGTGTCGGCTCTGAGCTGACGCAAAGCCCGGGAGATGAAGCATCAGATTTCAAGATGGCGCCGGGGCAGGCGGCCGTCCCAAGACTCCTCTGGGAGTTGTAGTCCGACCGCTGCGGCTCCACGCATGCGGGCTGGCGAGTGCCTCGCCTCGCCCTCAATCCAGTCTCTCCTGCTAGCCTGGAAAAGCAGACTTTGCTGGGAGTGGAGAATGCAAAGTGAGATATTAGGCCAATGCCTTGGCCGCTTTACTCGGATAACATCTCACCAAATACACGCCCTGATCCTTTCAAGGAATCTCCCTCCTTTGCTGGATGCCTTGAGACTCCTCCCAGGGTGGAGAAAATCCAGTCTCCTCCCTGTCTGTCAACGGCCAGTGCCACGTACGCTGGATGTGACTTGGCGGTGCCACTAGGTACCGCTGTGCCACCGCCTTCTGGGGCCGCCCCACCTCCTCTTCTAACCCTGTCTGTCTCTGGGGTCAGAAGGCCCCAGGCTGCAGAGATGGTTAGGGAGAGCATGATAAATTGAGGAGCGTTCGAAAGAGTTTGCCGAGGCCAAGCTAAGGCTGGATCTTACCTACTACTGGATTGATATAAGAAAAGAGACTAGTGTTTCTATCAATGTCGGTTGATGTGTGGGTAGCAGGCCTAGGTGTTTTGTCCTTTTATGGAGTGGTGAGTGGGGAATGGACAGTGTACAACACAGGCATCTGAGAGTCCAGCAAACATCAGATGACTGCATCTGATGATCAAGAGTTTAAAGATAACAAGAGAATGGGCGTTGTCAAGCTTCAGGCCTCCTGAAAGGAGATTATCACGAATTCTCTTTAAGGTTCTGGTAGACAACTTCTTTTGGAAATGGAAGAGGGGAGACAGACACTTCTTTGAAAGTGGTTCCAATTCAAGTTCTTCAGAATTAGGGCTGGAAATTCACTGGCATAGTTAGTGCCTGGTTTTACTACTGTATGTACAGTTAAGTCTCCCTACCCTTTCCTACAGAACTTCACAAACATAAGAGAACTTGGAGCAGCAACCGGATGAGATCCAGGTATCACAAACTGTGGCCAATAAGAAATTCACTTCCTGACTTTGGTGGCAAGTACCAGAGGAGCAACAGTGTCCCCAGCAACCTTTCGAACTTCCTCCAGAGCAGGAACTCATGTCCCTAACTAATGACTTTCATATTTGAAAATTGTGGGGCTGGGCCTGTTGTAATTGTTCTAATCACCTAAACAAAATCCTGTAGCATTGTATGAAACGAGACTTTGCACATATAATTTTATCTAAAGGCACAGATTCTGATCCTCTAATCCAGACCATAAAATGGCATTCCAAGTCAAAGCAGCTGCATTTTTTTTTATCAAGTTATGTAAATTTGAAAATAAAAAGAAACTGAGCATCGCTCTTTGAAATCCACAACAATCTATTAAAGGCAGAGTTTCTGGACTCACTATGACTGATGGACAGGTAGATGGACAGGCAGATGGACAGGCAGATGGACAGGCAGATGGACAGGCAGAGAACACCCTACTTCCTCCTGCACAAACTACTTCAAAATTATCCTGAAAAAATCGATAGTGAGCGCTCATAGCAGAGCCAGCCTTCACTTGGATCATTGATGTTTAAAATAACTTGATCAGCCGGGCAGTGGTGGCACACGCCTTTAAGCCCAGCACTTGGGAGGCAGAAACAGGCAGATTTCTGAGTTCGAGGCCAGCCTGGTCTACAGAGTGAGTTCCAGGACAGCCAGGCCTACACAGAGAAACCCTGTCTCAAAAAAAACAAACAAACAAAAAATAAATAAATAAAAATAAAAAATAAAATAAAATAACTTGATCATAGTCAAAAGATTAGGTAACAAATCTTGAAGCTTAAATAAAACTTAGAAGAAACATTACAATAAGTTTAATACTTTATGACCCTTATCATCATCTTCATCACAATTTGTAGTTAACAGTAGCTCCTTTAAAGGAAGGAAATAAAATGCAGTAGAAGAAACTAAATGAAGACATTTTATTCTCTATGCTACCAACCATTTGAACTTAGGTCAATGAATATTCATGTATCACCTTTAATTTTTACTTCATTGAATATTTTTTTAGATTTAAAAAATTGTTTGTGAATGAATGTTTTGCCTGCATGTATACATGTGTACTACAAGTGTGCTAGCTACCCCCAGGAGTTCAGAAGAGGGGGTTGGTTTCCCAGAACGACAGTTCCAAGTAGTTATGAGCACCATATGGGTGCTGGGAGCTCAACCCAGGTCCTCTGCAAAACCAACAAGGACTCTGAGTAGTTGAGTCATCTCCCTAGCTCTAACCTTTAAATTTAAGAAAGATGCCACAGGTAAAGCCAAAGGCTGTGTCAATTTAACATCAAGTTCTACTTAGATCTAAGCCATAAAGCTTGAAACTCAAGGGAAATGCTTGTAACTTCCATGATATGCATATAGCACGGGCAACTTAATATGAACAAAGGTTCAAGTTGGAATATAAAATTAATGATAATGGTTATATCTGGAGAGTAAAATGGATATTTATGTTTCTTTTCCATCATTTGTATTCTATAATTTTCTATAATAAATATATAACACTTTGTGATTTAAAGAACATTTCGTTAAAACAAGGTGGGATGCCAGGCTTTGTGGTACAAACCTTTAACCCAGGCACTTGGAAGGTAGAGACAGGCAGATTGATGTGGGACTGAGAAAGGTAGCTTGGTCCCCAGTTGAGCTAAGGTTTGAAGCCCTGGAAACCCTGAAGGGTTGTTAGGCGCTTTGCCTGTTCCCAGGCACTAGGCCCATGTTACTAGCAGCAGCTACACCCTCCCCCCCTGCCCCCCAGACTTATGGCCTTCAGTCACATATGGGCAATGCTCTAAGCCCCTCCGCATGTAGAGGACATGACCTGTGGTCAGATAGGCTCAAGACTGATTTCCATTTTGTGGGGGGTGGAGGGGGAGGCGAGTGTTAAAATACAGATCAGATTGCTTGGACCTAACCCTTCCTGTTTGTATTCAGTAAGTAGATCTGGGCTGAGTCCTGAGAATTAGCATTCCTAACAAATTCCAAGCTCTTGCTAGGGTTGGTGCTGCTGGTGCTGCTGCTGTCTTCTGAGAGCAGTGCTTTGAAAATTATTAAACTACAACTACCATAAATTGGATTCAGGAAAAAAAAAAAAAAAGCCCTTCAGTAAAAATATCAGAAGTTCTATGGATGCTGGAGACATGGCTCAGTGTTAAGAGCACTGACTGTTCTTGGAGAGGACGCTGGTTCAGTTCCCAGCACCCACATGACGGCTCACAACCTTCTGTAACTTCAGTTCCAGGTAATCTGATGCTCTCGTCTGCTCTCCATGGGCACTGCACACATGTAGTGCATAGATATACATACAGGCAAAACACACATACACATAAAATAATTTTTTCGAAAGAAACAAAGGTTAGAAGTTATATAGGTCAATGAAAAAAAAAATCTACCAAAACCTACTTATAAAATTAATGTTGAATTTTAAAAAGCTATACCCTAGTCAGGGATGGTGGCTCATGGTAGCATGTTATCCTAGCACTCATGAGGTTGGGGCAGGAAGATTGGCACTGGTTGAAAGCCAGCCTGGGTTACAGGGGGCAACCCTGTCTCAAGAAATGATAAAGAAAAGGGAAAAGGAAGGAGGGAGGGGGAGGGAGAGGGAGGGGGTATATTCCTATTGTGGTGATCAAGTATTCTTGTGTTAGCTTTTTGTTTTGTTTTGTTGTGGGTACCCTCCCCATTTAAGTATTAGCGTCTGAGAAGTTTCTTTTGGAACCAGTGTCATTTTGTATCCACTGTGTGGCAATAGAGCTGTTGCATTGCTAACCTCTAATTTTGGCTTAGGAGGGAGTTTCCAAAGAAATGAGAGGTGGGAAACCCCCACGTTCCAAACCAGCTGTGCTGGGTTTCACTGCCTTATCTGTTCTAATTACTAAAAGCTCTGCCCGGCCTCCAAAATGGTTCAGGCATATCAGATGAAACAAAAACAAACAAACAAACAAACAACAACAATAATAATAAAAAGAAATGTGATGTGTCCAAGGAAAGCCACAAAAGCTAGGCATTGTGACAACACACAAACTGGTACATGGTCTTCAGGTGCTAGAAATAAGAAACAATGATGCTTTCTACCAACTAATGTAGCACTGGGAAACTTGGAGTTTAAAAGCAGGAGACTTCCAGTCTGTCTACAGATTGCAGTCAGGCATGTTAGCATTCCTAACTAAGAGAAATAAGTTTCTCTTGGTTTTAATCTACACAGTGTAGCTTTTTCTTACCGTGGCATAAATGGTGTAAGACAGCACTTAGATCAGTATCTTTCTAGATAGAAGTAGTCATTGAGTGCATAAACCAGTGTTTTCCCTTTTCATCTCCATTTACTTAAATCATGTTCATGTTTTATAGACCCAAATCTTGGCTGTTCAGTGTAGTCCATAATGTTCCTTCTCTCTCTGTTACCTTACGTCTTCCCTGCGTAGTGATTTTCATAGGTGATAACTTCTGAGAGACACAGACTATCCTCATTGAGCTTGTGTTCCTCTTCAAGTGTCAGAGCCTCAGCATTCCACATAAATCCTGCTGATGACACTGTATGGGATCCCCCTCTCTCTCTCTTCTGCAGCTCAAAGTGACAATGCTATGGTTGCTTTTGCCAAGGTCTTATTCCTGAGACCTGTTACTAACAAAGGTTATGACTGGGAGACCGTGATGCTGAGTGAGGGTTTATATGTGAGTCTCCAGTTCAGCATTCATCAGCTTGACAAGAGGAATGAAAAGCTTCTCTTAAAAAAATCCAAAAAACAAAAAACCCCAAACCTCCTTATATGAAGTTGTCTGGTGCTGCCTAAGCTAAGATTCCCTGTGAGGGTTTCCTTCTCCTCCATGAGCATTCAGAACACATTCTTGCATTAGACTCCACGTCAGCTCTCTCCATGGAAACACTGGAATGTTTACTATTTTAGGAAATATGCCCGACTGTAAGCATTGCTGTTTACATTAGTGCAAAAGAAGCAAGAATGTAAAGGCTTGAGCATCTGCGGATCCGAGTGGGAAGTCCTGTTTGATTAGTGAGCACCCTCTCAAATCTGCTGCTCTGTGTCCACAATGAGATCATGTGCCTACGATGTGCTTATCTGTCATTAGAGAAAATATGGGAAAAATACAAAGCAAGAATTCTTTCAACCTCTATTTGCAAGTACATGATTTCCCTGCTTCCACAGCCCCTGGTTCTGGTTTCTTTTAAAAGCTTTGGAACGAAGTATCTCCTGTTCTGTAAGAACAAAAAATACCAATAGCTGGAACGGCTATCATATATTCCCTGTGACTATTGCTCCTTTCTCCGAGGAAAAGAAAGGGGCTCTGTTAACTGTCTTAACTTTCCCAACTGCCCAGGGAAAAACAGGTAGACGAGGTGCAGCAGCTCCTGAGTACCCTGTCAAAGCTGTGGCCCTGAATGAACACCCAGAAGGACCAGAGGCAAATCTGGAGGGGAGCCACAGTGGCTTGTCACATTTATAGAATTATAAAATCTTTGGATAAAGTTAATAATTATCTTATAGAAATTCATAAATATTGTGCTAAATAATTTTACTAAATGGATGTCGTGGGACAGAAAGGAAACACAGCTAAAAAGTTAGTACAATGAATGCAATCAAATAATAAGCTGCAGAAGCACCTGTCTTTTTAATTTATTTGTTTTTAATTTTATTTTATACATATGAGTGCTCTATCTGCATGTACACCTGTGTGCCAAAAGAGGGCATCAGATTCCATTACAGATGGTTGTGAGCAACCATGTGGTTGCTGGGATTTAAACTCAGGACCTCTAGAAGAGCATCCAGTGCTCTTAACTGCTGAGCCATCTCTCCAGCCCCAGAAGTACCTGTCTTAGCATGATGTAATACACATTGTATTAGTCATTTGACACATACTATTTAAGTTTATTGAATGTGAGCTCAGAGAGAGGAAGCCCTTCTTTGTCTCCTCCAAAGCTTCTGTTGCTGGGGCAGGCTGGCCCCACAACTCTGTAGTGGAAAGAGAAAGTGAGCAGCTAAGGGTGTGACAGATACTGTGTCTCAGAACAGCTAGAAGAAAACCATTTCCAACAGAGGTTATTATCATTTGTCCCATAAAAGTAGAGCTTGGAAGCACATCCCTAGAGAAAATGGCTGCTCTTCCCAGAGCCTTTGCTCAGAAACTCTAGCATGACTGAGCAGGGCACCAACTTGGCACAAATCTAGACACATCTGGGAAGAGAAAAAGAATGTCACTAGAAGATTGGCCTGTAGGGAAGTCTGCCAGGGCATTTTATTGGTTAATGATAATATTAGAGGGCCCAGCCGATGGGCTATCTGTGGGCAAGTGGTCCTGGAGTCTATAAGAAAGTAGGTTGAGCAAGCCATGATGAGCAAATCAGTAAACAGCATTCCTCCATGGCCTCTGCTTCAGTTCCTACTTCCAGACTCCTGCCTTGACTTCCCTCAGTAAAGTTCTGAGAGTTGTAAGATTAAATTAACCCTCTCCCTCCCATGTTGCATTTAGTCATGGTGTTAGTCACAGAAGTGGATTTATGCTGGATGCTTCAAGTGCTAGATTAATTGGATGCTGTTTTCTATCTATCCACTATGTCTATTGATTCTTTTACTTTTGCTTACTATGTACTTAGTAGATTCATTCATTCATTCATTCATAACTGAAAGCACAGCCAGAGTAGATCATTCTTAGGACCATACAGAACACTAAGAGGACTAAAGGTGTTACAGTGAAACTTCTTGTACTCACATGATACACACTGCACCCCCCTCCCATGCTGCCATGATCACATGGGACCTGCTTACAGATGGGAGCTAGGGTACATGAGCATTCTTTACCCAGACTATTTAAATCTAGAAGTGTATGGCCTGTGGGCTCCTCTTTCTTCTAAGAGCCACATGCCAACCACAGTAGTTTCAATTGTAAAAACTGGGAGAATCCTGGCAGGGATGTGGACACCGGCTCAATACTAGAGCATCTTTGTCCTTCAGCATCAGTTGGAGATTATGGGATGGTTTTTCTGGCAAAGAAGGGATTTTTTAGCCCCTGGAAATCAGGACTGAAAGTTTAGATGTGAAATGTTGGCCTCCTTTAGTGCACATTGTGATGGCAGACAGAAGTGTGGGTGTAATATACAGTGGAACGATGACATCAGCAGGCAGGAGAATGGCCACAGAACAGGCGTCAGGCATCTTAAATATCAGGGTTCAGCACGCACTATGCCAAGAAGAGAGAAAAGGTGGTTATGACTATCTTATGTTTTACTCCTATCTAATTCGCAGAATGCACTTGGTGAGGCAGTTAATGGCCATGGGCAGCTATACCTGGCTCTCATGAGGCTGCGCCATCATCTGCATTCATTAGGGCTGCATTTTCTAACACACCTACCATGTGATTTTTATTTCTCTTGCTTAAAAAAAATTCCTCACTGCTGACAACATAAAGTCTTATCACAGTATTTATGGGATTTTCTCAACTACGTATTTCAGCCTTCCGCCCTACTTATTAAGTGCTAGCTAACAGCAGTTACTTTTAATTCCTAATCCCTTCCAAGCCACCTTACACATCTCCACTGCCTAGAAAGGTCATAGCAGTTACTTTAATCATTCCCGGCAAAAGGAAGGATTTCTTTTGGCTCATAGTTTTAAGATGGAGAAGGTATAAAGGCCGGAGTGGTTCTTGCCCATGGCAGTGGGAGCATTAAGCAGTCCGCTTGCTTCTCAGTGGGATGGGAAACAGAGAGAACTTGGCCAAAGTGTGGGCTGAACTACAGCTGAAGGCCTGGGCCCACTGTGTCTACTTCAGCTAGCCAGGCTTTACCTCTTAAAGGTTCTAGAGCTTCTTAAAACAGTTCCACCCTGGGACACTATGGGGAGAAGGTGAAGTCCTGTGTGAGTGTGTACTGTTGAATATGTGTACAGCCATGGACGCCAGGGTCTCAGACTCAGGGAAATGGCAAAGCCTCCCCTAGGTCAGGCTCATGAGAAAGACAAGGACTTCCCCTCATCCAAGTATGAATGTTGATGAAAGATTGACCTTTAGCTAAATCATTTACGTAGGTACAGAAAGTATCAGCCATACTTCCTCACCCTGGGTGACTGCAGCCTGAGACTGCTCCCTTCAGAGACTGTATGAGAACAGCTAACTACTTCCTTGATCAAGCTGTATATAAAAAAATGCACCGTTTTCCAGGCTGCTGCTGGTGCTGCTTTATCCAAGAGCACAGCAGGCTTCATCCCAGCTTCATGTCATTGTGTCTGCCATTTCTTCCTTCTCTGCCACCCCAGGCAGGTCAAGTCCAAAGCTGTGCAGGTCTCAGCGGGAGACTAAGAGTTTAAAGCCATGAGTCTGCTGGAGACATTTCAGATTCAAACTGTACCAAGGGCCATCCCTTCCCCTACCCCCGCCTGGTGTACTCAGCCTTCACAGCCTGATTTAAGGGGTTTCCAGGTGATTTTCTCTTCAACTCCCAAAGACAGAGCTGATTGATCACAGACATTTGTGGGTCCCGTCAGAACCATGTTCATATTTCAATTCCTGTTTATTTTAGTATTACATGCCTCTAAAGCTAGCTTCCCTAGACTCTAGGACACACTAATGTGCATTTTGGAAATCTGTGGGGGTGGTGGGGCTTGTTTTAGTTGCTATGAGGAGGAAGAGGAGGCAAGTAATTCATATGACTTGTGCGGAACAACCAGTTGATTCAAATTTCAAATGACTCGAAATGTCTCACTGGCCATTGACAGTAGTATCCAAGATGTTTGTAATCATGAGTACTAATAGACATTTAATTTCCCATTAATTATTCAACTAAGCAAATCAAAGGAAGATTGTGCCTTTACTTGAAAATTCACCACTTTCTCACCACTTAGGGCATCATCACCTGTTACTTTGGGATGGCCAACATAGAGACTTGGGTCATGCAGCATCTGAAGCTTTAAAGATACTACATAGTGTTTCAAAAGCACATCAAGGCCATCCACTTTATGGAATTTAATTCACTTTCCCCCCATATTCAGATGCCATTGTGTCTTAGGATGTTGCACAGCCTTGTTCTAAGCATTGCTTTAGTGTAGAATACAAGTGATTTTGTCTTTTGAAATAACAATCTTTTGCTCTTAAAATCTGATAGAAAAACTGATACCCAACCAGTCTCTGTCCCTAGCATTACAAACCACACATTCAAGCTACATAACTGTTCTAGGTAATAAATAGAGGCATTCTTTAGAGATTAGGGAAATACTTAGGTTTCCATAAATTTAACATAAAAAAACACACTTTAAACTTGTAATGTTTAATGTGTGGCTTCAAATACATGTTTTACAGGAATCTGTGAGCTTTTAATCTTTAAAGTTACTTTATTTTTAGAATTCTTACATTCTTCAAAAGAAATGGCCCATAGTTTCTCCTGTAGCTCCAAACTTTCTACACTCACCATTGACTGTCCCACGGTACTCCAGACAAACCTGACCTACTTAAAGTGTTACTCATCTTCCTCAGGGGAAGGGCAAAAGGCAGATGGTCATAACCAAAGCAGATTGTTATAACCGCAGATTTTTGATACGTCCACTACAGTATGGATCACAAAAGCTTTCAGAAGACCATTTTTTCCCTTGTGTTAATGATTTAATCCTTTGTAAAAGCAACAAAGAATCACAGAGCATAACATGGGGCTCCTTTTAACTCAAGATGTTAAACTGCTCAAAACAACAATTAACATCTTTAAGAGTGTAGCAAAGGAGGTAAAAACCAGCCACAACTGACCAAGTATGGATTAAATAAAGTAGAGACTGTGTTTTTTGTTTTGTTGTTTTGCTTTGTTTTGTTTTAACTAGGGAGCATTGGGAGCTCCAATTTGGGGAAATCCAGAATCAAAAGGAACGTCCTTGGCTTCAACTATTCCATTATCAATGTAGGATGGAGCTCTTGTGATCGGATTCAGCTTCAATAGGGAGAAGGTGGCCTGCACTGATAATCATGTTTGTATCTGTCAAGCCCTCCACCAGATCCTCTATCACAGTAAGAATCCCTACCTCCACCCCTTACCACCACTGACCTGTACTCTCTTGCCAACAGACTAATCCTCACAAATTCTTCTACTACGCAACTCCATTCTATATGCTTTTTCCATAGCCCACTTAGAGCCATCTATCCTCTCAAAATGCATAAAAGAAAGTCCACGTGAAAGCCCAGTCCATGGATCATAAACCATGTGGACGTTGTTCAGCCATCCACACTGAGAAAATACTTCCCAGTGGTCTCTCTGTGATGTGTCCTCAACAGAGAGTCTTAGTCAAACTCTCTCAGGCAAGGGTTTGGATCTGGATTTGCCCTCCTGCCAGGTGCCTTCTATGAGTAGGTGGAGATTTGCTTCATGCTGGATACTCTAATGTATAGGACCCACTTTCAATCATGTCCTAGGAAAGCGGTACCTGGATCTAGTGTAAGGTCTGTGAGAATGCCTCCCTGGCCTAGACCTGGCTTTTGATCTTTATCTATAATGGGATTCAGGGCACCCAGAGACCCCCGATGGCTGTAAGATTCTGACCTGCTCTCCAATTTAAATTGCAGGAGTTTCCATTGGAGACTGTGACTTAGAGTGGACTCTGTGCCCTCCAAGTTGTCTTCTACATTACCCACCTCAGCCAGGCGCTCCCCAGAACTAGATCAGGGACAAGTCTGGGTATGATGGCTGAGGCCTAGTCACCCCGGGTCTGGAACATGGGGGCTAAGAAAGAGGAGAGTGCTGTGCTTGACTTGCACTGGCTGGCAGGCTCCAGCAAAATGCACATTCTGTGTGTTGTTAGCCTAAGAATAATGCAAAACTATGAAAATGTCCAGAAATTGTTTGTGCTGCTGAAGCATAGATACATTCCAGGGCTCACTAAGAAAATCTGGCTTCAGTAAATTGAAGGTCAAATGGAGGAAGGGCACCAGGCCTGTGGTTACTTCCAAGAACAACAATGCAGTTGATGTTGCAATTATTTTCTCCATAGTAGATGCATGCTCTTCATCATCAAAACCACATTCTATGTTCTAGGTAGTTAAAGGCACTCAGCATTGCTGGGAGAATTCTAAGACTGCCCCCTAATGCTCTGGTGAATGCCTTTATGTAATTACCATCCCTTTGGAGCACTAAAGGGCAAGATTTTCTTCTAAACAATATGCAAGGCAAACATGCTCAGAGTCTTAGCTTCAGCAATCGGACAAGAGAAAGACATAAACGAAATACTTAATAGAATGGGAAGAAGTCGGACTGTCCCTATTTGCAAATGACATCATTCTTTACTTAACAGACCCTATTGAGTCTATCAGAAATCTCTTGGACCTAATTAACACAGGAAAGTTGCAAGGTGCAAAATTAATATTTAAAAAGAAAAGAAAACACAATGGCTTGTTATAAAGTCTACACCTTGAAAAAGAATTAGGAAAATTATTCCATCACCACCCCTTTAGAAAGTAGGTATTTAGAAATAAATAGAACAGAGAAGTGAAAGGCTTCTAAGATAAAAATTTCAGGATATTGAAAAAGGAAATCAAAGAAGATATTAGATATTGGAAAATATTCCGTGTTCCTGGATAGGAAGAATTAATTTTATGATAATGTCTATAACACTAAAATTAACATACAAAATTGATGCAATAACTATTAAAATTTCCATGTCATACCTCACAGGTTTAGAAAAAATAAAAGTAGAGTTTATATAGAACAACAGAAGGACAGACAAAGCAATCCTAAGGAGTAAGAACAATCAGTGGTGGTGATATTACAATACTCCATCTCAAATTACACCCTAGACCTACAGTGACAAACACAGTTTGGCCTCAGCAGGAAAATAGACAGTTCAATCAATGGAACAGATTAGAGAACCCGTAACTAAAATGGCAAATCTATGCTTGCTTAATATTTGACAGAAGAGGCAAAAACTAGTTAGGAAAAAAGACAACCTATTCAACAAATGGTACTGGAAAACCTGGATTTCCACCTGCAGAGGAATTAAATTAGATACTTACCTATCACCTTATAAAAAATCAATTAAAAATAAATCAAGGACTTCAATTGAAAAACCCAAAACTCTGAAACTTTCAGAAGAAAACACAGGGATACTCTTCAGCATATTGAAATAGGCAAAAACTTTCTTTCTTTCTTTCTTTCTTTCTTTCTTTCCTTCCTTTCTTTTTTTTGAGATTTACTTATTTTTTACTTTGTGTGTATGGGTGTTTTACCTGGATGTATGCCTATGCACAGCATATATGAAGTGCCCACAGAGGCCAGAAGAGGGCGCTGGATCTCTAGTGGAACTGGAATTACATATAGTTGTTAAGCCACCATGTAAGTGCTGGGAATTGAACTTGGGTCCCACTAGAGAACAGTAGGTGCTCTTAACCATTCAACCATCTTTCCAGTTTCAAGAACATTTTAAAAAAGAACAGCAGCAGCACAAAAACTAACCTAAGTACCAAAAGGTGGGATGACATGAAAATAAAACATCCTGTTGAGCAGAGGAGACAATCAGCAGAGGTCACAGATGGCCCACAGGGTGGGGGGAATCTTTACCACTATACTTCACACAAGGGATGATATCTAAATTTTACAAAGAACACCAGAAATGCAGTACCAGAACCAAGGAAATAAAACTGCTAATCAGTAAATGGGCAAATGAACTGAATTAACAGTTTCAAAAGAAAAGAAAGAAAGAAAGAAAGAAAGGAAGGAAGGAAGGAAGACAAATGCCCAATGACTATTTTTAAAAGTGTTCCATCTCCCTAGCCATCAAGAAAATGCAAATTAAAACTATGATTAGATATTGCCTCACCCTGTCAGGTGGTTGTCATCAACAAACCTGACACAAATGCTGGCGAAGCCGTGGAGAAAAAGAAACACTTATTTACTATCGGTGGGGATGTAAATTAATACAGTCACTGTGGAAATTTAGAGATTTCCCCAAAAGTTAAAGACAGAACTACCATATGACTTGGCTATTTCACTTGGGGGCACACACCCAGAGAACCCCCATACCCTACCACTGAGACAGTCACACCTCACGTTTATTGCTGCTTTCGTCATTATGGCAAAGGATTGGAGTCATCCTAGTTGCACACCAACAGAAGAATGGATAATAAAAATTTGGTATACACACAAACACACCCCATATGTAATAGATTACTACTCAGCTCTAACAAAAATGAAGTTTAAAATATTGCAAAAAAAATAGATGGACTAATAATGTATAATATTAAGTGAGGTCACAAAATCTCAGAAATGCATAAATCACTTATCCTCTCAAATAGGTGGAATCTAGTCCATAATTATATATAAACAAATGTCATGTGGGTGCAGTATAGCAGAAAGAGATCAGAACACGAAAGGCCAGCTACGAAGGGAAGAGAAGAGTGGAAGGCAGGCGGTGTCACGAGTCATGACGAGGATATGAAGCTAACTGCTCTTCTGGCTCCAATTCTGTCGTGGATAGTTTGAGTTTAGGCGGTGGATAAGGGCATAAGATGTATTCTATCCTGAAAGTGTGAAATTTAGGAAGCTTTACACTTTCATGTTGAATGCTAATTCTAATTATATATTGTTTCATTAAGTCATATAAACTTTAGGTTTAATCAGTTTTGATATGTAATGCTTTTATTTATTTGAATTTTTTTTTTTTACAATAAAGCTTATTTTAAAAGCACATTATTTGTAGTAAATTTGTGGTAAAAAACCACTCGGCACTGATGAGAGAATTCTAAAATTTTCCACATAATTCCCTGGTATCTATCTATCCCTTTGTGTAGTTTCCACACCCTTGGAGCATTATAGAGAAAGATTAGCTTCTAAACCATACTATGAGGTAAGCACACAGAGGCCAAAGGACTTACACGGTCCTGAAGCTAGAGCCACAGGTGATTGTGAGCTGCCTGACATGAGTGCTAGGAACCAAAGTCTGGTCTAAAGAGTAGTGAGCACTCTCGACTGCGGAGCCCTCTCTCCAGCCCCATAATCAGTTGACTTTAACTAAAAGGTGGGCCTGTCCTAGTCAGCCGAGCCCTCAAAAAGAGGGAAGGAGATAGAGGAGCACCAGTCTTTGCTCTAGCCCATGATTGCTGCTGCCTTACAGAAATCAGTTCTGCCAGCGACACATGGAGCCTTGGACACACATCCTTTCCAAGGTCAGCCTCGAGATAAGAAACACTGTCCATACCTGGATTTCAGACTTCCAGAACCCCAAACTGAGACCCAGCTGAGCCACATGTGGGTTCCTGACACACAACCTCACAAGATAAAGATATGTTGTGTTAAAAGCTGAGCAGTGGTGGTGATTTATGTACCAATCAGTAACAACACGGTGCTTAAGAAACTACAAAGGTGCCAGGCCACCCAGTCTGAACCTTACCTGCACTTCCATGCTCCCTGGCTCCTCCAGCAGATGTAACAGTTGTTGTTTCTCTTGAGACAGCTGTTCCACAAGCCCCTCCTGGGCAGCCAAGCTCCGCTTCAGCTCCTCAATTCTCCTGGGCCAAAGAAATGGAGGGAAACTCTTTTTGCAATCATTCAAGCACTCCGTTATTTACCTGTTTCTACAGAGGCTCCTGCCACAAAAGCTTTCCTACTGGATATCATTGAAGAGCCAATCTTAATAGGAAATCTTGTCCAGAGAGACATGGCATCTTTTTTTAAAAGATTTATTTATTTGTTTGTTTATTTGTTATGAGTACACTGAGGGCATCGGATCCCATTCCAGATGGTTGTGAGCCACCAGGTAGTTGCTGGGAATTGAACTCAGGATCACTAGAAGGACAGTCAGTGCTCTTAACCACTGAGTCATCTCTCTAGCCCAGAGATATAGCATCTTTAAAGGGAGAAAACCCCCACTATCTGTACTAAAGGGGAGCAGCATGGCTATAATGCACTACCCCAACTTGAGGAACACGAAAAAGGCAACCCAAGAAAAGAAGACCACCCAAAACACCTACCTGTCCCTCTGAGCCAGCACCTCAGAATCTTGGTCAGGCTTCAGCTGGTTTCCCGATGCATCTTCCCTGTTCTTGGCAGCATCCTTCCACCTCTCTGAGAGCTCCAGATTACACCCTGTCTCCGTCTCCACGAGAGTCCCCATCTGTGTGGCCTCATTCTTTGCAAGCCTGGATTCCTGAAAAAGGCAGGAAAGCTGAGCAGGTGGTAAGTCCCACCCAGGTCAGGAGCTCTAAGACACAGGGACATCTGATAGACTAGAGAAGCAAAGGAGAGCAGACAGGCCAGAATAGATAGAATGGCCAGGAAGAGGCTTTAGGGGACTACTTGCCCTTGTCTTTGTGGCCTGTGGACACCCCTCACCTCCTGCAGCAGCTGGATCTTGTTCCCTAGGAGTTCATAAACGTTTTCTGCCTCCTGCTGCTGTTCTTCAACCTGGCCCTGGAGCTCTGCCTCATTCTGGCTGTTGAGATCCTCTGCATCAGCCCTACAACGACATAGCATTTGCTAATTAGAGTAGATACCAAACTTCATCGGCAGACTCAGATGACTCCAGCCTTTCACTTGGACCAGGGAGGAGAAAGAGAAAGCTTGCTCTGCACAGTTCCCAGGAGCCACTCTGTCCAACCTTTTCATTTGACCTTTTAGGACCTCTAGCTTCTTTGTTGCCTGTCAAGGAGGGTCAGCCTGCTGCCCCTAGACACCATGACTGCCATAACTTCAAGAGGAGGAGCTCATGGGGAAAGCAAGGAGTAGGCAGCTAGGATCACAGTCATGGACTTTCCTGTTTAACGGCTCTCCCAGAGGGATTTGCCAGCCACCTGCTTCCTTGCTGTTTGAGTTTTTAAATGTTCATTCCATTTAGGTTGCCAGGACACGACATCCATGTCCACAGAGATACCTTCCTTACAACCAGGAATGCATGGAGGACCTGTCCTGAGTCTGGGCCAGCTCTTCACAGTTCTATCCAGTGTTCATGGCCCAAGGCAGAGAACAGACATTTAATCTGCATACACTCGGGTTTTGGCTGCATGTGGCTTCTCTAATATCCCTAGAAATGGCTGACCAGGCACCAGCATGAGGGGATAAGGTATCAGCAGTTTATTTATAGTGAACAACAGCTGTCCTTGGATATCTGAGGATTAGAAATTTGGGGGCTGAATCAGGTGCTGAGTTACCTTAATTCCGGTTAGGTTTTGTTCCTGTTTTAAGTCATTTTGTGAGAACCACGAACCATCTTCTTGCTCTCAGAGTGAAGAACTATATTAAATCATAGGCTTAAAAACCACCACCAAGTCTAATGCACTTTAGTATTTAGATCAGGAGGTTGTCTCTGTGGAGATGGATTGGACTTCCCCAGACATTGTGCAATTCATTAGTGTATAGTGGGTGCTAATCAGCACCATCTCAGAGGCTAGCCCCATCTTCTGGTGTTGGTATTGTATAACTTTTGTGAAGTAGGAAGTGACAAATGCAAAGGAAGAACCCAGATATCCAACAATGGCAACGTTTGTGAATCAGCTTCTTCTTTGGTTCCACGTCCCTTGAGCAATTCGCCTGAGTCAAGGACTAGGAGCTTTAGAGAGTGGAGACTATGTATTTTTATTATTCTGAGATCAATTCTAGTCCCTACACCTGAGCCTTTCCTGTTTCAGAATACTATGCCACCTATATCATAGAAGGTATGAGAATAATATAAAAATTTCAACATGCATTGCTTTATTGCTATTCAAAGTTTTCTAGAGCCTACAACAGCAGGCAAATTTTCTTATGGATACCACCAAAGACTCGACCCTAGTAAGAAAACCCTTTGATGTATTATTTTGGGTTTTTTGTTTGTTATTTTTTTATTTTTTGTTATTTATTGCCAACATCTTGCATATACCTGAATATAAAACTCTGATCTTATTTAGTTATCCTAAAGTCCAAGAAATACTATAGATACAAAAGGTAGATCAGATGGGAGCAAACACATTTGGATTACAGGCTATATTCTAACACCATCATTTAAAACTGCCCTTTAGACTATGACAGAAGCCACACAATTATAAAATTAACTTTCTTTCCATTTACTGAGACAAAGTTTCATTGAGCGGTCCCCCTCAACATGAGTTTGCTATGGTTTGGCTGGTCTTAAACTCCTCATCTCTTGCCTCAGCCACCCCAGTACTAAATTCACAGGTGTGTACCATGGCAAGTGGCTAGAGTAGCCATCCTGACAGAAACACACAAAAGGAAAAAAAAATCAAGTTTTCTTCTTGCCAGACTCTGACCTTACTCTCCTGATAAAAGCAGTTTTCAAGAGTTTGGTAGCAACCCTCCAAGTTGGCTTGATTTTTTTTTTCCTGTGCTTAACAAAGCAACTATACTGTCACAGTTGGCTTCAGGTCTCAGCTTGACACACTTGGGAAAAGTAAATCTCAATGAAGGAATTGTCTCCTTTGGATCAGCCTGTGGGCATGTCTTTAGGGGTATTTTGTCAATTACTAACTGATATAGGAGGTAGGCGGTGCCATCCCTGGGCAGGTGGTTCTGGGTTGGATGAGGAAGGTAGCCAAGCAAGCCAGTAAGCAGTGTTCTTCCACCATCTCTTCAGGTCCTGCCTTGAATCCCTGCCCAGCTTCCTCACCCAGCTTCCTCCAGTGGTAACTGTTGCCTGGTAAAACAAACTCTTTCTGATCGAAGTTGATTTTGATCAACAATTTATCACAGCAACAGGAAAATAGGCAAACACACGTGTTTGCCCATGAGACTCATACTGTGAACATTTCCTTCGCATTCATGTTTCCTCTCAGCTTTTTCTAGCAAGAACAATATGGAGTTCATTCTTTTTAACAACTGTGTAATAGGCCACAGGACAGATACACTGAAATATCTTCAGCCACTGGCTTCTGAATGGATGATTGCTTCAAGTTTTCTGTCGTTACAAAGAAATGATGCAGACATATTCTTGGTTTTATCTTTTCATGACCATCTTCATTTACAAGGAACAGAGTTCCTCTAGGGATTATCTGATTTTTTTCACTTTAAAAGTCAATAAACTATACCAAAAATGATGTCATAATCCCTATTTTCACAGAAGAACATGAGAGTGACCATTTTCCCTGAACATTATGCTTTGGATCTTATTAGACTGGTCATCTCTGATAAATGCTATTTGCAATATCTCAACGTTCACTTTCTTCTGAGTAGTTCTTTCCTATTTAACAGGAAACTTACAGTCTAAGGTCTGGGAGACCTGCCCATCTGTGGCAAGGTGTATCTGACCACAGCAGACATATCTGAGTAACAGACACACCCAAGGGAAAGAGAACATGAAAACCATAGCTTCTAATCACAAATTGGAGCCTACATTCAAATGTGAAGGAGAAGGTTCAGGGCTTTGGTTCCAAACTGATTACTCTCCAGTGAGTGAGTTGGAGCCTGGGCAGGATGGAGCTCATGCATACACATTGCTCTACACAGAGCTCAACTCTCAGCTCACCAGGTTTTATCGAGATGCTGTTTCCTGTCCTGGAGTTCTCGTTTCAGGCTCTCCACTTCAACCTTCAGCTCAATGTTCTGAAAAGCAAACAGACATTCACTGTCATTAGTCACGGCTGCTCTCTATCCTGGCTCCTGTTTGACTTTGGCCTTGGTCTATAGCATCTCATCGCAATCATTATCAGAACCTCTGACATATGTGGAAATCCAGACAGATTAGCAAATGAACTCTAGAACTTCCGCTGTTGCTGATCATGCTTCCTGTCTGTCAGTCACTGCCTCTGGATAATTAACATTCCCCTAGACCATCATCTCTGTAAAACATTAGAGGACAGAATATATGGCAAAGCAAAAGTTTCTTACAGACATAGGCTACATAATATTTTAAAATATGAAGGGGTAGTGCACAGGTATGTGCAGGTGCATGTGCATGTAGAGGTCAGAGGGCATTAGGTGCCATCCCTCAGGAGCCATCTGCCTCCTTTGAGGTAAGGCTTCTCACTGGCTTGGAACTCTCTACTAGGTTAGGCTAGGCTGTGTGGCAACGGGGTCCAGAGATCCACCTGTCTCTGTGTCTCCAACACAAGGATTACCAGTGTAAGATACCACAAATGACTTTTTGATTTTATTTTACTTTTTGGCATGCTTACTGGCGATCAAACTCAGGTATCATGCTTATATGACAAGTACTTTCCCAACTAAGCTGTCTCTCTAGCTCTGGGTTTAATTTTTTTTTTTTTTTTTTAAGGAAAAGACTTTGTGTGTGTTTTAGAAACAATATCATGAAAGTTTGTTACGAGGTTGGACTTTTATAAATATTACAGTGAAAGTGGTTTTGATGGTAAATCTATGTAGGGAACAATCCTTATAAGGGTAGGGCAGCTTGTTCCATTTTGGACCCTGGGTCAAGGGACTGAGTGCATAGTTTACATATCAAAGCAGACCTGGCCTCCAGGTTCTCCCAGCATCCCTCAGTCTCTACCTGGCATATCCTTCCCCCAACCCTGAACTTTCCGGCCAGGGGTGGGGTGGGGTGGTGGTGGGGGGTGGTGGGCTGCTCTTCCTCCAGAGTCTCCTTCCTATATAATGCAGACATTTTGGTCTCTTCTCTTTCTCTTCCTAGTCCTCCTCCTCCTCCTCCTCCTCCTCCTCCTCCTCCTCCTCCTCCTCCTCCTCCTTCTCCTTTGCTTCTCTCTGAACATGAGCCCTTTATTTCTTCTTTTTCTCCCCTATTCCCCTCCCATTTCCCGATGGCAACTCCCCTGGCTTCAATCCTTGGGGCCAGTGAACTGTCAACCTGAGAGCAGCTTCCCAATAAATCTGCCTTTAATATAATCTAATATGGCTTGAATTGGCTCATTTCATTGTCAGAGAAATAATATCAGCAGCAACCAGCAAGATTTTGGCAAACAAACAAACAAACAAAAACGGAAATAAAGGTATGCCTGTAAAGTATGAACGAGGATTTAGTGACGCTTGCCCAGTGTTTCCCTGTAGGGTAAATAGTCTGCTGTATACGAGGAGTGAGAAATCAACACAGAAAAACATTAGCAGAACCAGAAAGTGGTTTGGTTGCTAACAGTACTCATTGCACAAGCATGAGGACCTGAGATCAGATCTCCAGCACCCACATAAAATAGCTGGTGTGGTCATGTATGTGCCTGTGACCCCAACATAGGGTTAGGAAGTGGAGGGCTGAGAGGGAAGATCAGAATGGAAGCACAAACTTGAGAATCTTGGGACTTACTGCCAGTGTAGCATGAATGGTGATATCCAGGTTCAGTGAGTGTCTTAGTCAAGGTTTCTACTCCTGCACAAACATCATGACCAAGAAGCAAGTTGGGGAGGAAAGGGTTTATTCAGCTTACACTTCCATGCTGCTGTTCATCATCAAAGGAAGTCAGGACTGGAACTCAAGCAGGTCAGGAAGCAGGAGCTGATGCAGAGGCCATGGAGGGATGTTTCTTACTGGCTTGCTTCTCCTGGCTTGCTCAGCCTGTTTTCTTATAGAACCCAAGACCACCAGCCCACAGATGGTACCACCCACAAGGGGCCCGCCCCCCTTGATCACTAATTAAGAAAATGCCTTATACCTGGATCTCATGGATGCATTTCCTCACCTGAAGCTCCTTTCTCTGTGATAATTCCAGCTTGTGTCAAGTTGATACACAAAACTAGCCAGTACAATTGACCCCTTGTCAACTTAACACACAAACACATCACTATTGAGCCTCAACCCTTACTTTCTTATTCATCCCCAAGATCTAAATAACTTTAAAAGTCCCACAGTCTTTACATATTAAAAGTTCAATCCCTTTAAAACATTCAATATCTTTTGAAATTCAAAGTCTTTAAAAATTCAAAGTCTCTTAACTGTGGGCTCCACTAAAATACCTTCTTCCTTCAAGAGGGAAAAATATGAGGCCACAGTCACAATCAAAAACAAAATCAAACTCCAACCGTCCACTGTCTGGGATCCACTCACAATCTTCTGGATTCTTCCAAGGGCTTGAGTCACTTCTCCAGCTCTGCCCTTTGTAGCACACACCTTGTCTTCTAGGCTCCAGATGCCTGTACTCCACTGCTGCTGCTGTTCTTAGTGGCATCTCATTGTACTGGCATCTCCAAAACACCTGCTGTCTTCCGCTGTAACTAGGTTTACCAACAGCCTCTCATAGGCTCTCTTCACGGTGCCAAGCCTCAACTCCTTTGTATGACCCCTTCAGTCCTGGGCTATCAATTGCAACTGAGGCTATGGCCTCACCAATGGCCTTCTGAGGCCTCTCACAGTGCCCAGGCCTCAGCTGCTCTTCATGACCACTTCATGCCTTCATAAACCAGTACCATCTGGTGACTCTTACATATTACCAAGTCCTGCTGCAGCATGAAGTACAACCTTGGCTATCTCTGGAACACAGCCTCTTTGTGCTCTCAGGAAACACTTCCCAGAAGATGTCACCTCAATGATGCTGGTCTCTTCTTAATCACAGCTAATTTCTTAGCTCCAGCTAACCAGCATCAATAGTCCCAGTAATGTAAAGTTTTCACTTTAGTAGTTCTGGTATCTTGTTAATCACAGCTGATTCTGTTAACCATAACAACTGTTATGGTTATTCAGCTGTTAACCATAACAACAGAATCTTCACAATCAAAACAGCAATGGCCCTGATAAGAGTCTTTAATCTTCCCTCTGAAATTTCACAAGCCAGACCTCCATCGTCTGCACTGTTCTCAACATTATCTTCCAAGCTCCTACAGAACATTCCACAGAGCTCTTAACACCAAATGGATCTCCTAGCCCAAAGTTCCAAAGTCCTTCCACAGTCCTCCCCAAAACATAGTCAGGTTGTCACAGGAATACCTCACTCCTGGTACCAATTTATGTATTAGTTAGGGTTTTACTGCTGTGAACAGTCACCATGACCAAGGCAAGTCTTATAAATAACAACATTTAATTGGGGCTAGCTTACAGGTTCAGAGGTTCAGCCCATTTTCATCAAGGCAGGAGCATGGCAGCATCCAGACAGGCATGGTACAGGAGGAGCTGAGGGTTCTATATCTTCATCTGAAGGAAGCCAGGAACAGACTGGGCATCCTCAGCCAGCTAGGGGGAGATCTCCAAGCCCACCCCCACAGTGACACACTTCCTCTAACAAGGCCACACCTTCTAATAGTGCCATTCCTTGGGTATGAGCATATGCAAACTATCACAGTGAGATCCTATTTCCTCCAGGGAATAAGATAGCATAACATTTTATTATGATATTTTAGGGAATATCATAATATCAGTGATAGAGGACAGCAGACTTCCTTTACTTCCTCAATGGGGTATGCACACACATACACATATACATATATCATACATGTACACATGTGGAATACACAAAAGGAAGCAAGCAAGCAAGCAAGCAACTGGTTTGTGAAAGCCATCCAGCAGCAACCAGCAAGAAGACTTGTGAAAGAAGACTGGAGGGGATCGATAGCCAATCAAAGGCTCACCAGTAATGTCAGGAGCTACACCCATAAAGTCTCACCAACATGTCTGTCTAAGCATGAGCTGAGCAAGGACAACTACCATAGACATACTAACACGAATGGAGAAAGACCATAGGCCTCAGCTCTACACAAAGAACTACAGAAAACTAAGAAGTGCAGAGATCTGGAGAAATACTCTTCCCCGAGGAAGAGCACACACCAACTGGTTTTCCAATACCAAATGATCAGTCCTAAAAACATACATACAAATAACATTACATCGACTGAGCAGATTGTCTTAACGTAGTTAGGACCTGCTGGGCCATGCTCCCAGCCGCTATCATGGTGTGTTAACACATAGGTCATACAAATAATATTTATAATTGTTACCACCAACAGTAGCAACACGTTCATCAGGGGACAGGGGCAGTCTGTTTTCTCTGATGTCATAGTATTTCAAGTAGATTTGGTACTCTGAATGTGATACTGAGAACAGGACTTCTAAGCTATTATCCCTGCTACCAGTAGACCCAATTGTAGAACTTATTCAATGTTGTTAATGTTTCTCTGTTCAGAAAATGACAAAGAATGGGTAAATGTGTTTAACTCTTCTTAAAATTTTTATTTTATTATTGTTGTGGTGTGTGTATGGGTGCACATGACATAGGGGGCAGAGGACAATTCTGTAGAGTTGCTTCCTCTCTTTCTACCTTTACATGGATTCTGGGGATCAGACTTGTGTCCTCTGGCTTTTGTGCCAAAGGCCTTTACCTGATGAGTCATTTTGCTAATCTGATTTAAGACTAACACAAAGAAAACTATGTTTTTGAGGTATTGGCAATGATGGTTTTCTGTCTGTTTTGTTTCAGTTTTTGTTATTTTGAGATAGGGTTACTCTTTGTAGTACTGGCTGTTCTGGACCAGGCTGAGCCCAAACTCAGAGATCCTCCTGCCTCTGCCTCCCAAATGCTGGGCTTAAAGGCATACACCACCACTGCTCAGCAGAATGATGCTCTTACTACTACTTAGCTGGCAATGATGTTCTTATCCCGGCCAACTTAACTAAGTCAGGTAAGTCTAGATGTTTGCCTAGTCATCTTAGACAGATAAGTAGAAAAGGCTTAAGAAAATAAAGTTTCACAACTGGAAACCCAAGCTAAATGCCTGGGATACATAAATAACCTGACCAGTTCTCTATCTCATGATGTCGCACACAGTCTCCAACAGGCAAAAACTGATCAGCAGACGATCCTCCGAAACATCTTTTGTAAATATTTTCCATGAAATCTGCACAGTCTAAAACCAAACCAAACACACCCACAAGGAATGCAGGAGCGTGGGAGGCCCTGCAGACACCTAGTGCAAAACTACAGAGCACCAGCTTCACACAGTGGCTAGCTAATCACTCTGGGCCTCAGTTTTCTTGGGTGGCTGCTTTCTTTTTCAGTGAAGAGAGTAACAATCATCTCACAGGGGATTTTGTGTAGATGAAGTGAGATGGTGCGCAAAACACACCCAGCCACCACCCGTGTGAAGTTGTTCACCCACCAAGGCTTTGGCATCTATCCACTTCAGGTCCTTTATTTTAAATCCAAGGAATTTGAAAGCCAGGAGGGTGGCTTCTAAGATAAAGACAGAAACAAATGCAGTTCTACACTGGCTCACTATTTCAGAGATCAGCTCTGAAAACAGTGCTCACTCTTGTCTGGTTTAGTTCACTCTGGGCACTGTACTTAGAAAGTGTTCTGTAGGGAGTCCATCCTTGAAAGTCTTCATGGAGGCAGCAGGTAGAATGGCCAAAAGCCAAAGTACTGAAGGCCGGAAGGAAGCTGGGCAAGGCTCCTGGCCTCCACCCCCTGTAGTCTTCTCCTCTGTCAAGGGGACTAGAGTGGCCCCAACCTCATACAGATATTAACACGACTAATGTATAAACAGCCATAGTACTGGCACACTGTAAACATTCAAAGAACATTGGCTATTGCCAGCAATGACAGTAATGGTTTGCCCCTGGCTGAGATGGCTGAAGCTGTGGTTCACAATCACATATTAGAATCTATCATTGTAGCATAGAAAGAAGAGGAAATTAGTACACTAAAAGCAGGGTGTCCTACACAGGCTCCCAGTCTGGACACTCTCACTTTAGTCTTTTGAGATAAGAAGTGAAGAAAAATTAAAAAGGGCCGGGGAGGGAGAAAAGAGATATAGAATTTTGAGTCTCCCATAATTTGTGTCGTGGTTTACCGTATTTGTCTACACTCCATGAGTAAGTATTTCTGAATAAGTTCTAGTCTAAGTCTAGCTTAACTGGGTCCCAAACTACACTTGCTTATCATATCAGCAAATCTTGTCAGCGCCACATTAAAATATCTGGGGAAATTTATGTACCGAAGAAAAGGGAGCTTCGGAGGAAGGCACCTCTTTTGCTATGTGCTCCCAAAAGGAATATCCACCCAATTAGCTCACGGAAAAACCTCAGTGCTGAAGCTTAAGTTACATGAGATAGGCACTAAACAACACCACGATGTCAGCATTTAGAATCAGAGGCCAGGGCTGACACACTTAGCAATGCACAGGGCTGTAATAACTCTTGCCATGACCTGCAGAGTGCTGAGTAAGATGAAGCCTCAAGACCAGAGTCTCAGCAGCAATCCACCTTAAACAAAGCACTCCCTAAAATGATTTCCCCGCCTGCATTTATGTCCGAGTTCAGCTGGGACTGAGTTAAAAACACAACAGACTGGTTAGCTGACTCTTTCCAAGTTCTCAATTTTAACTCTAAATGGATTTAAGTGCTCATAAAACTCACAATGTGGTGATCTCTCTTAAGAATACTATTTTCAAAAACTTCACTGTGGGAACAAGCCTGGCGCGTGGTGGAATGAAGCCCCACGTGTCTGTCCCAGGCACTGCGGCTCTGGGTAGGACAGGGGACATGCGGGAAGTGGCCTCGAATCTTCCCACACAGTCCGACGGGCAGGTGGGGGCTGTGGGAAGCCTATGCAGGCCCTGCCCGTGGGTGGGGGAGGAGGCCATTCCTGGGGAACTCGAGGCAGCTGTCTCTGTGGGTTCTCTAGCCCGAGGCACCACAGTCGCTGCACCGTGCCACAGACAGGCAGGCTAGATGGAGTGCAGCTGGGGTTCCCACAGGGACTGGGTCTCAGCAGCTTGGGGCACCGGACTAACTGCTTAGGCTTGGGTGAATGGGTACAGTCTGGGAGTGCTGGGAAGTCCTCGTTGAGCGATTAGACAAGGCTCCTTAATCGAGGGCCAGATCCCTCACTTCCCATGGTAGGTCCAGATGAAGAGACAGTCCATAATTCTAAGATGTTTATTTTCATGGTGTGGAGAGTGGCATGGATAGAATTGTACACCCCCTCCCCCTCCCTCCCCCCCCAGAGGCAAGGCAGATATAGTAACTGGGAAGGGTGGTGACTAAGCCTCTAGGTGTCTCATTAACATGGGGATGGCGTGGGGCTGTGTGGCCACGCCTCTACCTGAGGAGGGGTGGCACATGACTGTGACTGGAGCCAAAAGCCTCACAGGAGCATTGGCATAACGTTTCCCGTCCCTTGAAGATTCTGCTGGGTCTTCCAGAGTTTTCGCCTCTGCTCAACCGAGTGCCAGACTGCCTGTCACAGATCACTGCCCCACACTTCACCAATATAATTCATGACAGAATAGATCCAACAAATGAGCCAGCTAACAAGGGATAGATGGAGAAAGGAAAATGGTCTACCCAACAGCCATTACCCCCCTCCCCCCCTCCCCCTACCCCCACACCCACTTCCCACCAAGGACTGGGGAGGTGCTACTTTGTTTTAAAGATGTACAGGTTTGTTATGCTCCTGGGTGTTTTTCTATCCGTGCTTCCTTGTCTTTATTCTCCCCAGTGATAGATAAGCAAAGCCTTCTATTCCTCGAAGACACGCTATACTGGCTGGATAGGATCTTTGCATGGAATAGCACCTATTTAAATCAGGCAAGAGGCACCCTGGGTCCTTAGAGTTTCTTGCATGACCAGTCTCCCATGCTAAAAATTCACATTCCAAACTCTAGTCTTGTATCATGGACTGAGCTCTGCCGTCCAAGGCAGGGATATAGGAAAATGCTTTGAGATTAAGTGAAAAACTTTCAACCTGAAGTCTTTTAACAATTCAGGGCCAGGGAGATGATGCAGTAGTTAAAGTGCTTGCCTTGTGGGGCTGAAGACTAACTAGAGTTCAAATCCCTGGAAACTCATATAAATCACAGTTGGGTATGGCAGCTCTCCTGTAATTTTATCCTTGGAAGACAAAGACAGGATTTCCCCAGAGCAAGCTCACTAACAAGACTAGCCATATGGGTGAGCTCCGTGATTGATTGAGAGACCTTATCTCAATGAATAATGCAGAAGCGTGATGGAGGATTTCCTTCATCAAATGCAGGCCTCCATATGCATGGCCATGCACACACATACACACACATACACACACCCACACCCCACATGCACATACATGAAAAATGTAAAATTAAAAAATAAAAAGATTTTCTGTTTTAATCTGGGAACAGTCTCTGGGTGGTATTCTACACACTCGCTAAAGACAGAAGGGTAAATAAACTGGATTCCAGCCTCACCTTCTCCCTCTCATTTCTCCTCTCCCCTGTGAAAGGCCCCGTTTCACCTTCTATGGACTACACAGGAGCTCAGAGGCACCAAGGTCTCAAGATCTGATCGTAAGCGTTTGACAGGAAATTGAATAGGGACTGGATAACAGCTGCCATCAAGGAACCCCTTTTCAAACTCTCCGTAGATGGCTATGTTATGGTGCTTATGTTTTAAAACAAAAATCATATGACGGGTCCACTCTGACCCATTGCCAGGCAAGGTCAAGCGATGTCTGCAAGCTGCAGTAGGAAGTTGAGAACAGGAGAAGATAGAACATTGCAATGAGACCAGAAGAACAAGGTCCCCTGGGAAGTGTTGATGCTGTAGATATGGGACACAGTCCCAGTACATGGGACAGGGACAGGAAAAGCTTTTTATCTTTATGCACAGTTAGAATTTCCCATAAAGTCAAATGGGGTGTTTTCCCTACAAAAAGATAACCACTTGGATTCTTTGCATTTTTTTCTTTTTTATTTCTAGAATTACCTAGAGTCAATGCAAAGAACATCTGGCTCCTTGAATTGGCTCTTTTAAAAACCCTCTGAGTTACACAGAATGGTGGTGCTGAGTCCATTTCCTAGTATTGATGAACAAGAAGAATAAACCTGTCTCTCCTCAGTGGTGCCACCTCTTCCAAACACGAGGACTTCTATTGACCATGAAACCAATCATACAGTTGTCCTCAGATGCCACCAAAGTTCTGCCTGAGCCACCAGGGCTGTGGTGTCTTTTCTCCTTCTAAACCTGACCTTACTGGGATTTACCTCAAGCTTCCTCCTGTCTAGGAAACTTTCTGCAGTACAAGATGAGCATAATTCAGCATCCATGCTGAAGGTGGTGCCAGAGGACACATGGGCAGCAGGAGAAAGCCAGGAGTCTCCTGAGCAAGCCAGGACTTGTGACTGTCTAATGCCCATTTCTAGATTGTGCCCACCTCACTCTTCCTTGTGTCAGTTATTTTAAACATCTGACTTTCTCTCTAGGCTTTACCTGAAGTTCTTTGCCCTTGGTATCTCTCCAAGTTTAAGGAATGAACATTTAAAAAACATTTTGTCATCTGTTTTCAATTGTCTTTTTGAATGGGTATTAAACTGTAGTGTACTATATATATTGTGTGTGTGTAT
>JADRCH010000111.1:354610-366807 GCA_019843965.1 Rhynchomys soricoides
GTATATGTATGTACATTTGTAATATACTATATATATGATACATGTAATATAAATGTAACATGTAAAGATTGTAATATATGTAACAACATGTCAGTATACGTGATAAAATCAGTGAGTAAAATACTCACTGGAGATTAAAGTTGCCAAACTGAAGCACTTTCCTTGGCTTCAAGGTTGTGAGCTCAGGGAGTTCTCTGTATAGTACAGGGTAAGTCAGGGTCAGACCTCAGGGAACCTACTGCACATTTAGAGACAGGAGAAGCCAAAGAGGATCGGACCTTCCACAAACAAGTCTTTATTTGAGACAAAAATAAGTGCAGCAGAGATCCCACCCTGATCAATTCTGTAAATTAAAGAAACTCAAGAAGAAACATTTTAGTGGGAGGGAAGGTTAAGGCTCTTTTGAGACCCTCCCCCAGGTCTGTCCGCCCCAGTGAGAGGTAGCCGTTACAGGGTGGGCTTCCGCTCTTTAGAAAGGTAAGGTTCAGAACTGCTCCTCACACAGAACAGTTTCCCTTTTCAGACTTCTCTGATCACACTGGGGCAGATCATCTCTGCAGAGTGTGGTAAAGCATGCCCTGTTTTCATACAGGGTTTTATCCTCCTGACTGAGGTACAAAATGGCTTGTATGATCCCTAGAAATCATTTTAGTACTTTCTGAAGGAATTCTTTTATGAATAAAATTTCCTTCTATTGGCAAAATTTCTAAGCAAAACAGAACTCTAGTAGGTACAGGTATCTAGTTCTGTCATCAGTGGTGTGACGTTAGAGAGGCATCCCAAAGCTTTGTTTGTAAACATTTGATTCACTCAGATTGGGACCTTTCCCCTTTGCCTACAAAAAACATAATGCCACCTGCTCTTCCTGTGACCTCTGTGAATGTGAGACATCCAGGCAGCTGGGTTCATGTGCAAAACATTAAGTTTCTAGACTTTAACACAGTAGAAGACTTGGTTTATGAAGTACAACTCCTGCCTTCCCAGAGTCTATGTTCATCATCTTTCAGTTGTATACTAAGGCCCAAATGAGGCACAGAGGTTGTTCCAACATGGGACGAGTGTCCTTCTTTGCCAGGGAAGGGACAACAGTGCACTGTCTTCAGGAACAGGTCACACTGTGAAATACCAGGGTGGTGCCCGGCCAGAGCCAGCTTGAGTATTCAGTCTCCCAAGGAGATGGAAAAAAACAAGTGGAAAGTTTTCTTTCTACAACAGTAGGCCCTGTGTCCAAACTGTGACTCTCTGTTCAGGACACCATCTCTCAAATCCAACCTGCGTCAGTTCTTTCTGGGGTCCTAAAGCCATGCTGACTGGCTTTGATTAGATCAATACAGATGTTTACATCTGAGAGCACCGACACCCTAAGATTAAGTGTTTAGGTAAATGTGGCTAGGGATTGGTGTGTGTGTGTGTGTGTGTGTGTGTGTGTGTGTGTGTGCGCGTGCGTGCATGATATGTATAGAGACAAAGCTAAAGGGAAAGGGGGGGAGAGGGACAGACAGACAGACAGAGAAAAGTGGCAGAGGGCAAGGTACCTGATATGTGAGATGTCAGCATTTCCTTATTACCCTCCCCCAACCAAATACTTACTGAGCATCAAGCCTTGTATGTGCAGGGCTCTCTAACAGCTTTTAGATATAGCAAGTCTGACACAGCCCTCACAGAGTTTATAGCCGAGGTCTAACTAATTAAGTAGTTGATTTATAGTAGACTGCAATAAGCCAGGGAAAACCCAGCATCAGATAGCTACACAGAAATGTGCACAGGTGGCAGATATAAATAGCAGCAGATACACAACTTATTGTGAATTCATGTGACTCTTGACTTCACCCTCCAAAGAGACACCACTAAACCCGCAGACGATGTATCATGCCTCGGGCTGCTCTCCCTCCCAGCTCTAATTTGGGATATAAATATGAACTGCAGCTCCATCAAGGGAAGGTAAGACTCCAGTGCTGAGGCAGGAGCCTGGAAAGATGGCTATCAGCTGGGGTGTAAACTCTGACTCTCACACATTCTACTACATTGCAAGACAGAAAAATGCAGATTCAGCCATTTTCACAGCTACCTCTTCTCACTCTTCTAGAGATCACTTAGGGACTTTAGTACAGTTCCTTCAGGATTTAATTTCAGGTCTGTACAATTAAATAAGATGAAATGAGAATATTGACATATTGAAGGTATTCAATAATGTAGCTTCCACACAGTAGTCAGAGGCATGAATCACAGGTGAAACAGCCAATTCTGACCAACACCCAGTTTGGGAATCCAATTTAAAAAGATTAAAATGAGGTGTGCTTGGAATTTGATGGCGGAAGAAGCTATTTATGGAGGGTATATATATATATATATATTTGTATTTGTATTTTAGCTCATAGCAAAACTGGACAGGACACTCAGGGATCTCCTAGCTACCCTTTGCCCCATATATATATTGTTCCAAATCATAAGTTTACTTTTAATGAAAGATATATGAAGAAAAGTGAGGTGCCTGGGCTATTTTGACTCTGTGCCCAGAGGTTCCAAGATACATGCTGTCTTTCTCACACTGACCGGTATGTCACAAGCTATTCATTTTCTCTGGCCACTCTGTTAGCTTCTTGGTTAAGTCCCAGAGCCTCTGTTGATCTGCCCCAACCAAGCTGGCAAGTGAGAAGCCATGCACATAAATACCAATGATCTCAGTGAGCCTCTCCCCTCCCCAGTACATTCCTTAGCAGGACAAACCTCCCTGACTTGGCTAGAGTCTATGTTCACAAATAGGCCTGGCTGGGCTTAACTTAGTAACTTGCAGGCCCTTGGTAAGAGCTGGGGTGAGGCTGGAGCCCCTGCAATCCTCCAGGATACTTCACAGGAGACAGACGCCCAGTCCCACTGCAGGAGCTAAAAGGGATGCTCCCAATGATGTATTTCTCTCAGCTGTTAAGGAAGGCATTTCCCAGGAATCAACCCTTTGTTTTTTCTTTTATTTCTCCTCAGGCAGCAGGTATTAGACTTCTATGGAGTATAAAGACTATATTAAAGGCTGGGCAAACTGGCACATACCTCTGTTCTCAGCCCTCAGGCGGGCAGAGCTCTGTGAATTCAAGGCCAGCCTGTCTACATAATGATTTCACACTAGCCAGGTCTATGCAGTGAGACCGTATCTCAAAAAACCAAAACACCCCAAACATAAATAAATTGGCAAATACGGCTGGCTGAATATTTTTAAGTTCTTGATGGGATCTGACATGATCTGATGTTGTACTTTAGTGTCTGACTCCTGCTTTGAAAGCCAGGCCTGACCTAATGCAAATCCTCTGTTTAACAGGCAACTTTGTGTACTTAGGCCTCTCCTGGAAACCTGGGACAGTGGTTACCCCACAGATACCCCACAACTGGGCCACTCAATATGGCAGGCACAGGCTACGGAACCCTGGAGATGTAACAAGTGCAAACTGTGTAAAGACAGTTCACAGTGGATTTTTAATTCTATCACAAAAGAATATGCAAGCTTTAAAAAAATAAGAACTTTTGTTCTTTGATTTTATGTTGAACTTACAATGTTTAAAATATATTATTACCATCAATTTTACATGGTTATTTTCAGTTTTTTAATTATTTTTATTTTTATTTCATGTGCATTAGTGTTTGCCTGAGTGTATGTCAGGTGAGGGTGTCAGAGACTCTGGATCTGGAGTTGCAGACAGTTGTGAGCTGCAATGTGGGTGCTGGGATTTGAACCCAGGTCTTCTGGAAGAGCAGCCAGTGCTGTTAACTGCTGAGCCATCTCTTCAGCCCCCTCTGTTCAGTTTTTTAATATGTGGTGTGTGTGGCATCTATTACATTTCTTCACATCTGTAAGTACATTGTGTGTGGCCATGTTTGGTACCTTGCCATTAATCCTGTGGTCCAGTCAAAGCAGAAACAGTTACTGTATATAACTTATTAAACACATAATAACCTATTACCTCTTTGGTGAAGCATAAACAAATGTTACCACCTCACCACTCTGCTACTTGTCCTCTGCCCAAAGAGTGCCTTGTCTCTGACTGCCTGTCTCTCAGTATTGCAAAACAAGTTAAACAAGTGAGAGGCTTCCAGTGTCTACAAAGGCAACACCTTAACAAACCAGCAACACTCTGTTCCGGTCAGTCCCTCAAGCCAACCTACACCAGGCCTTACCAGTAAATTTCTATCTACCATCACTTACAGAAATGATTCCAGTTCATCAGGAATGAAACAAAACTGCTGAGGGACAACAGAGAGGTCATGGACCTCTCAGTGTTTCGACACCGAGTCACTGTGAGCATGACACCCCTCTCAGCCTCCACTTGCTGCTTCACTAGTGCATCCTGTCTACAGAAGCCAATGACGTATTTACCAAATGAGCAGCTGTTGCTCAAACTCTGTCAAGGATTTCCACTTCCTAGTGGCCCTTTTCTCAAGTTATTTGCTTCCTAAATCTACCAGGCCCTCTCGGTGCAATTCCAGGAGAGTCAGGTTCAGCTGACTTTTCCCAGTAGCCGGGTACAGAGGAGGACATAACAAGATGGAGAAGGCAGCTTCTCACCCACCTTCTGCACAGCTGCGTCACCTGCATAGTCTATGGGAAGATCTAAGAAACTTATACATTGAAAATATAATAATAATAATCTAGGTGCTGGAGGGATGGCTCAGCGGTTAAGAGCACTGACTGCTCTTCTAGAGGTCCTGAGTTCAATTCTCAGCAACCACATGGTGGCTCACAACCATCTGTAATGGGGTCCAATGACCTCTTCTGGTGTGTCTGAAGACAGCATACACTGTATATGTGTGTGTGTGTGTGTGTGTGTGTATAATAAATTAATTAAATAAAAAAATCTAACTGCTAGAGATTAAATGATCTGTGCCAAATAGTTATTCTGAACTATGGTCAGTTGAAGAAAATAGATGGAGAGACAAGATTTGGCACAGTGTTGAAGAAAGGCCCACCTGAGCAGGTATGGTCTGGGCTGGACTCTGATGGGCAGGATTTGTGCACAGAGAGAGAATGTACATCCCAGATATGAACAAGGATGCTTCAGCTCAGATGAGCACCCAGGAGGAGGAGGAGGAGGAGGAGGAGGAGGAGGAGGAGGAGGAGCACCTCACTCTAGGAGTATTTTTGAAAATACATTTGGAGGAACAAATAAAGAAACTTGTGACAGTCTTGTCTGTCACATCTACCCATGTGCCAATACCAACCCTCATAGACCCTTTCTCTGACCACAGATCCATTCCAAACCCGGGAAGTCTCATCTTCTCTCTTCCATTAATTTTTCTACTATCTACTGAAAACTTCTATTGCCGTGTGATGTCTGGACTCTCTTCACCTTCTGCTGACCCAGGACCCTTACTAGTTACTGCAGGGTTCTTTCGTTTCATTGGAATACAACTCTTTAATGCAACTGTTCATTTTCTCTTCCTCAGCGTCTTATCTGTCTTATCTCTCACTTCTTATGTCCACTAAAGTCAGGCTTTTGCCTCCACTGCTTCACCAAGGTGGCTCTAATGGAGATCATGGATGGTGCCAAAGCCAAAGGTGAATTTTTAGTCATCAAGCTCCAGAAGTTTTTTTTAAAAAACTTTGAGCCCTTCCTCATCTCAGTTTTGGCATTTTGTTTTGTTTTGGTGGTTGTTGTTTTAAATCTGGCTTTAAGGAGCTAGCACTTACTACTGGCTTTTCTTCCCACAGGCATCTTCTTTTCTTCCCTTTCTCCTTCCCCCCCAGTGCTTATCAATGTGAGTTGCCTGGGGTTTAATCCTGGTCCTTTTCCTCCTTAGATGCTCCCAGTCCCTTGGAGATCCAACTGAGTCTCAAGGCTTCCAATACCATCCCCATGCCAACACCACCACAATTTGTGCCAGAAGTCCTGCCATAGATCCAGCCACTTACTTGTAGTGTGAAATATCTAACAAATATCTCAAACACAAAGATTCTAGGATTGAATACTTATGCTTCTCCCTCAGACCTTCTCCATCTCAACCTTCCCCGTCTCAGTTATGGCAGCTCTGTCATTTCCATGGTCCTCATCAATTCTTGTTACTCTCTTAAATTCTACATTGAATCTGTCCATGTAAATCCCACTGGTTCTGCTGCCTTTCCCACTTTTTCCTATGCTGAGTGTTGCTTTAGTGTGAACATCAGCAGCCCGTGGAACAGACTACAGCAGATGTTTCCTGATTGCCCTCCTGCATCCAACCTAGGCCTTCTACACCTTGTTTACAAAGTTATAACCAGATTTTATTTTTTCCAAAGTCAGGGTCAACTGCTACTTGTTAGATTAATACTTGGTCAAAACTCTCACCACCCTATGTGACTCAGTAAAGTCTAAAATCATTAAAATGATTGGACCAGCCCCGGATCTTTGGCAGCCCCAGCTCCTCTGAGCTCATGTTTTTTTCCTTCTCATGCTGCTTTGCTGTAAAGACTCTTTTGTTGTGTGTTAACCTGGAAAATTCTTCCAGGTTATCTGCTGGCTAGCTTCCTCATCTTCTTCTAATCACTATTTAAAATCACTTTTTTGGTACTATCTTATAAATTGGAATACGTAGGCATTCTATGACCTATAGTTCCATGCCCAAGTGAAACAAAACAACATGGATGCTCATAGTAACCTTATCCTAATAGCCAATCACCCGACGCTCCCCATATGATTGTTAACAAATGGATAGACTCAGTGTTTGCCATCAATTTTCAGAGCACTAGCAAACAATGAGAAGGAAAGCACTATTGATACAAATAACATTAATGAACAACGGCAGGTTAGATGAAGGACATATGAGGCACTCTGTAATTCCTCTTGTATGGAATTCTAGGACAGAGAAGACTGACTTACAGACAGAAATCAGATCAGTAACTCCCTGCAGCCTGGCCGTGTAAGGGGGTTAGCACCACTGGGGTGTAGAGCGACTGGTCCTGGGTGATGGGAATATTTGATACTTTCATTGTGTAAAGGCTGCTACCCAGTTCTTAACACTTGTTAGGATTCACTGAACTACATCCTTAATTTTAAAAAAGAAATAAAGCCAGGTAGTAATATCAAGGACAGTTACAGGACAGAAAAAACTCTGTCTCAAAACAAACAAACAAACAAACAAGAATGAAAGATGAAACAATGGACAAAGGAAGTGGAAATGCAAACAGTCAAGTGCAGAGGGCAAGGAGCTCAGAACGAAGACCACCCGCGGAGGGTATTCTCCTTGCCTCCCATCAGACTGGAACACATAAATGCCAGGAAGTAAGCCCAGGGACCTGATCGTCCGCTGGTCACTCACTTGTATCTTTACTTCCATCCCAATCCTAACTTTACAAAACAAACAAACAATAACATCAAATGTGGCTGGCAGGGACGTGGCAGACTGGCAGGCGTCGGACAGACTGTAACGTGGGGCTCTCCGTTCTCAACTCCGGAGTTTTTATGCAATTCCCTTCCTTTGGTCCTTTGGGACTTGTTTCTAACCAACTGGATATGGCAAAGTTGAGGGAGAAATACACTTGGGAGTTTGTTAGTTTTTAGACCGTCATGGCTGGAAACAGAGGTTAAAGAGTCTCTCCTTTCAGACTTGTAATAAGTAATGATGGAGGGAATGCCCACAGGACAAGACACAATAGGTGGTTCAAAGCACTCCAGGCAGCCTCAACCTTCCTCATGCTGCGACCCTTTAATACAGTTCCTCATGTTGTACTGACCCCCAACCATAAAATTATTTTTGTTGCTACTTTATAACTGATTTTGCTGCTGTTATAAATCGTAATGTAAATATCTGATAGGCAACCCCTGTGAAAGTGTCATTTGACCCTAAGGGGTCGAGACCTGGTTCAGAACCACTGAGCTAGCTAGCATTTAGGAAGAAGCCAAGGGCCTCAACACTTCAGCCACAGGAAATAAATTTTGTTGACAACCTGAAAGAGCTCAGATAATTCTTCTCTAGACGACACTGCAGACTGACCAAGGCTGGCTGTTAGGACACTAAGCAGAGAATTCAGCTAAGCGTCCAACCGAAGGGGGCTCACAAGAGCTCGGCCATGAGGCTTGGACTCTGAACCTCTGAGAACTGTAATCTAGATAAACCTCTTTTCGTTGTAAGGTTCCAGCCTTATTTAGTTACAGTAACAGAAAAGGGACTAGTATACCGAGCCTTGTATACTGCTCTGCCCTTCTTTCTTTTTCTCCCCTAAGAGGATTTTCACTTTCACAGTTATTTACTTAGAACATTTGCTGTTCATTGTTCATCCATGATGAGGTCTTGTCTGCTTTGTGCATTAGTATTTATCAACCCTCTCCAGTAGTACAATTGCTGTGTGTGTGCATATGTAAGTATATGTGTGCATGTGTGTGTGTGTGTGTGCATATCTGTGTGTGTGTGAATGCACATGTCTCTGTATGTCAGAAGACAATCTCAGAGGTCATTCCTCAGGTACTGCGTGCACACGCACACACACACAGACACACACATGCATACACTCACAAGCACACAAACACACACACAAAACCCTAATGTGCCAGCTTAAGCCATCTTTTTTTTTATCTTGGCAGGGACAGGAAATGGCTGATTACTGCCTGTCAGGCATTGAAATGTACTCTAAGTCTGTTGTTCCTTAAGAGATGAAAAAAAGAAATCCCAATTCTACTATCCTTCTCAATTTTGTATTTTGTTGCTTGTTTCAGTCCAGGCCCAGGCCAGCCTTAGTTTCTTCTGCCTCAGTTTCCAAGTAACGGGGACTCTACAGGTAAACCATCACACCCACTTTATGATCCCATCTTCTGTTTAATTTTAGTATGGTTTGAATCACTTTCTGTTTCCTCTGAATTTCAGAGTACTTAAGCCTGGCAGGTCTCTGTATAGCAAGGACAGCCCTGGCTCGATTACATTCCATGAGGCAATTTCCACCTGATTCACAAGTCAAAATAAGGCCGGCGCCATCTTCTCTCCTATAAACCCTTGAATAAGAGGTCCACCTCCTCTTTCCACAGTCCTGGCAGAAGCCACCGTGTCACAGGTATCCCCTTAGGGAGCTCTTTCTCTTTCAGTCACCCTTGATACAAAGTGAGCTCACCACTGGAAAAACATCATTTGCATTTGAAAGAGTGGCAAACTTTAAATTCGAAATAACTCTTTGCTTATTAAGTGTAGAATTAGGCCATGTAGCTGCTGGGATAACAGGTTGACTCCCTGTACTTGTTAATGGCACAAGTGATCCTGTGGAAAAATAGGGGAAAGACAGCTCCTTCAGAGGCTGTTATGTGGCTGAGATTAAATATGGATAAAATGTATAAGCTGGAGCCTGGCATTCTCTGATCTCTCTGCTCCCATCCCTGGGATTGAAATAGGAAGTCTTTAGCATTTTGAGGAGACAGTGAGGCAGCCTGGGTCTAGAAACTCCTGGAGCTCCAAAGGTACAAAAGGGTCATTTTCTACATTTTCTACATTTTCTACATGACTGATTATTTTCTTTCATTTAGTATCTAGACCCTCACGCACTAGCTAAAGATTCTGGCTCCTTTAAGAGGTGGGAAGAAAAGAGAGAAACTAGGAAGAAGTTGAGGGCCACATCCCAAAGCCTGAGGAAGAATGCCATTGCTAATTGATAATATTGCCTTGAAAGAGCGCAGTTCACGAAGGTCTCTTCCTGTGGCAGACCTAACTTTCCCAGGTGAAGGAGCCCCTTCTGCTCTTCTCTCCACCTTCACAGACAATGCAGGAATGGGTCTCAGCTATAGAGTGCTCCGAGGCACCAATGGTTGGGCAGCAGGCTGGGGTTCCCCATGTCCCATGTTTGGAAGCATTAGAAAAATAGGGCTTAGAGCAGACACTGTTTCTCATTTCTTTGTGCCTCACAGATGCCAGGAAAACTCTGGATCCAGCTCTGGGCCCATTTATTCCTGGCTTGGGAGCAGAGTGATGATGGTGGTCCCCTGTGGTATCAAGTATGGACAAGACCAAGTTTGCATCTATGCTGAGCAGAGATACTCAGTTTGACAGGAGAGCGCCAAACAGGGATGTCAGGTGGAGCATGTGTGAGAAAGGCAGCTACCATGGCTTTGTGGAGAAGGACCCGAGACCTTCCAAGGAAAAGGGATGTGCAGAGGAGCTGACCTCAGGTCCTCTAGCAGGCCCACACTCTTTGTGGTAAAGATTATAGCATTGAGTCTGTCAGCTTTCTCAACATTAAAGATTTCTAAACCTCTCTTGGGCTGTTTGAGACCTTATGGGCATGAAGACATAGCTGCTACTTGGCAGCAGAACTTTCCAGAGGGCTGGAAAGAGAGGGGAATCTGGCATTACAAGGTGCCTTTTATTCCCTCCTAACTTTCTCAAGCCAGGTTTCCAAATAGCAGGTACGGGAGATGCCCAGTGAGGCCCAAAGTCACTTCTAAAGTTGCTTGGCCAAAAGCCGCCTGACTAATGCTCAGCTATCCTCAGAACGCTATGTGCCATGTCTGCCTTCCCGTGTATGATCGGATTAGCTGCTATCTAGCAAGATAGGGTGCACTCATTCCCAGTTTCCACCTGCCCCCATCCATCCCGTGCTTTCCCCATGTATGATACAGCCTCATTTCCACGTGCACTTGAACTTGTTTAGATGGGGTGAGACTAGCCAAAGTGAAAAGCAAAACCCACATAGCTTTTGAAAAAGCATGGATAAAGAATAAAGCCCTGGAGAGAGGCCGCACAGGCGGAGAAAGTATTTCCTTCTGACATCACAGTATAGCATTAGTCTTCCGTGAATGAGTCTAGCGCCTATTGTGTGTGTTTTATTTTGGCCCATTGACAGGCAAGGAAGAAGAAAAACTAACTTCTCGCAAGCACTGACATTTCTTGAATTTTTATTGTAGATTGAAAAGTTTGTTGTAAGCAACTTGGCCAGGAGCTTGTGTCTCCCGGATTTCAGTCTCAGCTTGACACCTACTATTCCATGCTATACTCAGTGAGGACATGGTCACTCCAAGGTTGAAGAGAAGGGTTTTATTGAAGCCACGAGGGAGAGTACAGCCAGAGAATCAAGCCCAGAGCAGGAAGAGAAGATAATAATAGACCAAATATGGCCGACAGACCGAACCAGGCCATGACAGGAGAGATGGAGACCGACAGAGGAAGAGGGGAGAGAACATGCAGGAGAGAGGGCCAACAGCCAAGAAAGCAAGCACATGGCTGCATGGAATCAGAAGCTGTGGGAAGGGAAGCCCAAGAGCTGGAGAGGCTTAGGGTAGGGGGTGGGGTGTGAAGAGCTGAGAGAAGCCACAGGTACTGAGGGAGCCTGGAGATAAGGGTACGCTTTGCTATGCTAATAGACACCTCAGTTAGCCAGTTGTCCTCAGTCTTTTGAGCATGATACATGTGACATAAGGCAAATGACCCTTCTGGACCTTGGTTTCCTTATCTTTAAAACAGAAGCTGAAGGCCCAGCATGTGGCAGCTCTCCCTAATATTTTTATAATGAAGTTTTTCTGCAAAGTGAAGGGCTCCTCTGGATTCCCTCTAGCTCTAAACAGTGGTTTTATGTTCTTTCTCTCCCATATTCCCTATTCAAACACACCAAGGTAGAGATTTCGCCCTCTTCCTTCTGCCTAGACAAGATGCTGATCAACAAAGCCTCATTTCCTGCTTATAACAAAGTGTACCTGAGCAATACTGAATCTCCCAAAATCAATTTAAAAAGACCCAGCTCTGCCCACGTTGTTTTACATCCAGTAGGAAAAGCTGCTTCTGAAAGCACAGGCTCACAAACCCCTAGTAACGGTGTTGCTAATTATAACTCTGCTACCTGGTAACAACGCTGGCTTCCTGGGCATTGGCTGAAGCCACCCCAGCCCCACTGGCACCACCTACCCTAAGACATCAGGGTGTGCGTGTGTGTGTGGGGGGGAGGGATGGAGGGAGGGAGAGGGAGAGGGAGAGGGAGAGGGAGAGGGAAAAGAGTCCTGCTAGGTATCCAGACTCACAGACCTCCTGGTGTGGGTCCAGCCCAGGGAGTTAAACACACAAACCTGGGGGCTCAGAAACAGTGGCTTGACCTAGCTAGGCATCTTATTCCTAGACTGTCTCTCCTCCTAGTCAATCATGAAGTCCTATAGGTATTTTATCCCCTAAGCAGAGGCCCCTTCCCTCTGTGCCCACTGCCTTACCCTCACTTGGCCCCCCCCATGCCCACTGCCCTACCCTCACTTAGTCCCCACCCTCTGTGCCCACTG
>JADRCH010000111.1:366817-379511 GCA_019843965.1 Rhynchomys soricoides
CCCACTGCCCTACCCTCACTTAGTCCCCACCCTCTGTGCCCACTGCCTTACCCTCACTTGGCTCCTCCCTCTGTGCCCACTGCCTTACCCTCACTTAGTCCCCACCCTCTGTGCCCACTGCCTTACCCTCACTTGCCCCCCTCCGTGCCCACTGCCCTACCCTCACTTAGTCCCCTCCCCCTGTGCCCACTGCCTTACCCTCACTTGGCCCCTCCCCCTGTGCCCACTGCCCTACCCTCACTTAGTCCCCTCCCCCTGCGCCCACTGCCTTACCCTCACTTGGCCCCTCTCTCTGAGCCCACACTGCCCTGGCCTCACTTGGCCCCTCCCTTTCGTTTGCTCACTCAGTCTGTCCTCCCTTTTTCTCTGTCTCATCTCACTGAATTCGACATTCCCTAACCCTAACCCTAACCCAGCAGGGGCATCTAGCATGGTCCCTGTAGTTTACAACCCATTACCAGCTCCCCTAAAAAGGCAGGAAAGACTGCACCCTACGCACCTGTATTTCAGTCTCATCCTGTGCCTACTACTTAAATCTGGCAACACAAAACGACTTGCGATTCTGTCCACACCCCAGCAATCCACTTGCCTCCAGCTTTTGCTGGTGGCAGACCCTCTTCCTTATACCCCACCACTGACTGAGTAACAATACTTATCCCTTTTTGAAGTTCAGGGGTCATCTCCCCAAAGAATCCTTTGTAGACTTCCCCTCCACCTTCTCTGTTTACTGGGGCAGCAGTGCCTTGCTTGAATTCCTTTGCACTTTGTCCATTTACCATCCATCCTACTGCTGATGCTTACTCATCTTCAAAGTCTTTTTTGTTTTATTTTATTTTATTTTTTGTTTTTTTCGAGACAGGGTTTCTCTGTATAGCCCTGGCTGTCCTGGAACTCACTCTGTAGACCAGGCTGGCCTCGAACTCAGAAATCCGCCTGCCTCTGCCTCCCGAGTGCTGGGATTAAAGGCGTGCGCCACCAATGCCCGGCCATCTTCAAAGTCTTAATGTCCAGCTTAGTACTGGAAATACAGTAGAAGCCTTATAGGAGATAGGTAGACCCAAGGGTCCCCAGGTTTGTCTTCTGCCTGCCTTTCCAGTGTCACCTTCAATCGCACAAGCCCTCTCTGCCTCACATTCCAGCAACACAGAATGTCTGGAAGTGAGACAAGCGCAGTGTTCATTCCTGCCTCTGTCTTTGTCCATTGCCTCTCTGGTCCAGAATGTCTTTACTCCTTCATGAGTTACAGATAGTTCTAAGCCACCATGTAGAGTCTGAGAATCAGGGTCTTCTGCTCTTAACTACTAAGCCGTCTATCCAGAGCCAACATTTGAACCCTAATCTACCTTTTCCTAACTGTGGAACCTTGGCCAACTCCTGTGAGCCCGAGGCTCCTAACATCTCCTTCCGTTCCCCAGATGTAAACATGCTGCAAGGGTGTTAACTAAATGAAAATGGTTATTACTGTCATGTGAACCTGTAGACACGTGCTAGGGAGAGCCTACCTTCTCCTCTACACTGACCTCTGTGGCTGCCATTGCCAAAGTTAATGCTTTTCTTCATATGTATAACAGAGTTGACAGTATTTTTCTATGCTACTGTTTGTATGTCTGTAATGAATGCTGAGTACATGCTCATGCACATGTGGATAAACAAATGTGGTTGCATGTATGTTTTTTATTTTACATGTATGTAATGTATGCTTCTGTACATGGACATGTGTATGTGGATACACATGTATGTATGAGTGAATGCTTGCAGAGTCCACAAAACATTTTCTTTATTAGTAGCTACCTTATTCTTTGAGATAGGGTTTCTCACTGAACCCAAGGCTCACAGATTTGGTTATGGTTGACTAGCTAGCAAAGCCTCTAGTCTCTGCCTCCTCAGTCCTGGAAGTGTGCTGCAATGACTAGTGGTTTCTTTGTATTTGGTTGGTTGCTTGGTTGCTTGGTTTTTTGGTTTTTGGAGACAAGGTTGCTCTGTGTAGCCCTGGCTGTCTGGGAACTGCTTGGTAGACCTGGCTGGCCTTGAACTCAGATCTGCCTGTCTCTGCCTCCAGAGTACTGGGATTAAAGACATTTAGCACCATGCCTAGCCATTGTTTGCTTTAATGAGATTAGTGGGGACAGAGGTCAGGTCCTCCTGCTTGCAGAACAAGGACTTTATTGACTGGGCAATCTCTCCCAGGCCCTTTTCTTTTCTTTTCTTTTTTTCTTTCTTTTTTCTTTTTTTTAAAAATTTATTTAGTAAGTACACTGTAGCTATCTTCAGACACCCCGGTAGTGGGCGGGCACCAGATCTCCTTATGGATGGTTGTGAGTCACCATGTAGTTGCTGGGATTTGAACTCAGGACCTTTGGAAGAGCAGTCAGTGCTCTTAACCACTAAGCCATCTCTCTAGCCTTATTTTTTTTTCTTAATGAACTGTTTAATTATTGTTAACTTTGGAAAATGTTTTAGTTGCAAACACTTTAAAACATGTGTATGACAATGAATATGTACCGTTAAAATTTTTTAATAAAGAAAATATGTGATAGGAAAGAGATAAAAGATTGTGGTAGCTAAAGTATCTTATTTAGTGTGTGTGCACACTAGCACACACGCGTGCACACACACGCACACGCACGCACACACGCATGCTCTCAGACACAGCATGCATTTCAGCATGTGGAAGCCAGAGGATGACACTGGCTTCTTCAACCCTTCTTCATCTTATTTTTTGAGACAAGGTCTTTTCCTGAACCTAGAGCTCACTAATTGGTCTAGACTGGCCATCCAGAAAGTCCCAAGAATTGTCCTGTCTCTGCCTTCTCAGCATTGGGATTGCAGGTGTATGCCCCTAGCCAAACTATTTATAGACAATCCCCTGGAAACTCAAAGCATCCATTTTACATGTGTGTTCTGCTACATGCACTCTGGGTGCTGACTCTTGAAGGCATCCATGTCTATTGATCGCACTTTGGGGAGTAAAAGTTGGAAGGAAGTAGAGAGTATCCACTAAACACAAATATCTAGTAAATATTTGTCACTGATATTTGTCTCCTTAGTTAAAATTTTCTTGGTGCTTCACATTAGGATTGCACAATTGTGCCACACTCACACATACACGCACACTCACAGAGAGGGAGGGAGGGAGGGAGAGAGAGAGAGAGAGAAAGAGAGAGAGAGAGAGAGTTTAGAGGCCAGAGATAAATATTGAGTGTCTTCCTCTGTTGGTACCCTGGTACACAACTTATTTTTCCAGAGGTCTCTCACTGAACCTCAAACTCGCTAATTTGGTTAGATTGGCTGGTGGTGAGCTGTGGGAGACGCCTAGTACCATCAACTCTTTTCATGTTGTCCCCCCCCCCCAAACCTCTGCATCCCCTTGACTGCCACTACTACCACCTTCCACCACCCCATCCCCAATACTGGAGCTACAAACACTGGCCTTATCAGAGTTTTTCTTCTAATCACTGGGAAGCAAATCCCAAGATAAATCCTGGAGCCTGATCTAATTCAAAACCACTTTGACTCACCATCTTGACATAATTTACATAATTTATACTTCTGTCTGCTCTTATTCCCAAGCCATTCTTTCTAATAGCTGTGTGCATCCAGATTTGCACAGCAATAGCTAAGAGATGGTACAGTTGGAAGAATGGCTGGTTCAAGTTTCTAGCTCAAATGCTCACCTTGTTAACAGCATCACTTTAGCTGTGCGAATGCAGGCATTCCGGCATTAAGTCAAACATCTCTTGATTACCATACATTGTCTACCGTGTTAGCTGCTAGGAGAAAGGCATTCACAAATAAAGATGATAGTAATAAAACCTGCTGCAGTTGTGTGCACAGAACCCCTGTAGTAATGAGAATGATAACACGCACCAGGGGTCATTATGTATTATTTTAACTATGGGACATAGAACGGACCGTGTAGCCCATTACACTCTATAGCTACTGTCCAACATGCTGTAGTACTGGATACCACAAGCGACTGAAGCACAACGTACTTAAATACCCAAGTAGAAGATCCAGTCCAAAGACAGTGAACAGTAATCTGTATAGAGCCTTGGCTGAGTGGAGCTTGAGGGGCTGGAAGGTGGGCGTGGTCAGTGGATGAAAGGGAAGTCACCGTGAAGGCCTGATGGGATACTCAACACCACTGTGGACTTTATGAACACTATATACTTGGGTTACACCAAATGTATCTTTAATTCTTTTAATTAATAATTAGCCCCAGCTTATTGTAACTACTTTATAAGCTTTTAATTTGTTTTATTTTGACTCTTTTGTAATAACAAGTTAAAATATAAACATACTATATAGCTGTACAAAAAGTTTTTATATTGTTAGTCTAAAAGCCTTTTTCTATTTTAATTTTGTTTCTTCTTAACCCTTTCTGTTTAAAAAACAAACAAAGAAACTAAGACAAAAGCACACATCGATCCAGGCCTACCAGAGTAAGTACCATCTCTATCACTGTGTCCTGTCTCTCCACCCCCACCCTCCTGCCCTGTGCATCCTGTCCTTCTGGAAGATCCTCAGGGCAACAGTTCTAACGGAATTATTTGTCATTTCTTACGATAAGTGACTTCTAACCACATTCCTGCAGGACCTGTCTGAGGCTGTTGACCTTTCCATTTCGGTAAGTCAAAGGAGATTACTTTAAACTGATGGTAAAAATTATAGTAGCCAAGCATGGTGACCCATGCCTTTAATTCCAACACTCAGGAGGCAGAGGCAGGCAGAGGTAAATCTCTGTGAGTTCAAGGCCAGCCTGGTCTACACACTCAGTGCCAATTCAAGGCCAGACTGATAAACACAGTTGAGTTTCTGGACATCAAGGGCTACCCTGAGAGACCTTATCTCAAAAAACAATAAATAATAATAATGGTAATATAATTATAACATACATACAGTAAACACACAACGAGGTAAAGGATGATCTTCTGTTACTGTAGAGCATCACTATGGTACATGATGCATGTACTATGCTTTTATACACACACACACACACACACACACACACACACACACATGCACCCCAAGATATCATTTAGAAACTTTAAAGGTGAGAAAACTAAAGAGGTTTAGGTCTCAAATCAGGCAGCTCCCAGCGTGTAAAGGAATGAGACACAGGGCTGGGCACATTTCTAGTGGCTGCACACTCAACTAGTAAGAGACGATGCAGGATTAGGTAATAAAAGTTAGCCAGTCAGCCATGACACCCCCAGAAATTACATACACAGCAGCTGTATCCAGCAACGCCATGAAGCCTGTCCTGCATGTAGTGAGTCATACCCATTTGTGGACCACCTGCAGTGTCATCTCTCTTTTCTTTGATCCACTGTCAGGAGCGATATGCCTTAGTGGTTACTCCTTAGCTTGATTTATCTAGTCAAAATGGTAGCCCACCCCTTTGCCTGCGGAACTGAACCTACAATTACTACTGGCTACCACGAGGGGGCAGTGGTCCCTAATCCCATAGGTGTATGTTCCTGTTTATCTGTGCTAAGGTAAATAGCCTATTAAAAATGTTTAGGGGCTGGAGAGATGGCTCAGCAGTTAAGAGCACTGACTGCTCCTCCAGAGGACCTGGGTTCAATTCCCAGCAACCACAAGGCAACTGCCAACTATTTGTAACTCCAAGATCTGATACCCTCATACAAACGTACATGTATGTAAAACACCAATGCATATAAAGTAAAGAATACGTTATTTTTAAAAGTGCTTATATGAAATTAAATTATTATTACTATTTACAAAATCTGAAACTTCAAGGATACTTTACTTAATATTCAACCCATAGTAGCTAGTTTCAAAGAATCAGGTTCTTTAATAAATGTATGGTTGGTATGATTTTTAATTTTATTTTCTCAGTTCTGTAATAGGCCTAGAGGAGAGAAACTCTAGAGTGCTTTTTAAATTTGCTTTTAGGTTGATAATTTTAGGCTTTGGCATAACTGTGGCTTTTGTAACTACGCTTACTGAAAAAAAATTGCATTTGGCTTCCTTCTCAATAAAGCGTTTATCCATTTCAGCCGCTCCCTCACCCCGGCTGGCTCTCTCTTCTTGTCTCTGCCTCTCTGCCTCTCTCTCTCTGTCTGTCTATGCCTCTGTCTCTGTCTTTCTGTCTCTGTCTCCTTCTCTCTGCCTCTCTCTGTCTCTGTCTTTGTCTCTTAGTCAACTACCTAAGGAAGACTTGCCACTTGGAAAGAGAAACACAAACCCTCTTCCCAGTCTTGTTCTCCCTGTTTCTCGGAAGTTGTCATGGTGGAATGTTTAACCATCTCACATCAAGACAGTAACTTTTCCCTCTTAAGTAACAAAATCTAAAATAAAAACCTATCCTTGATAGGCTTGCAGTCCGTATGTCCATAAGCATTGGCGTTCTTTAAAGAGTTACTTGTACAACACTCATGAACTTTTGCAGAGAGCCTAACTTCAATGGGTGTAGTTTTATATTTTTTACCTTTAAAGAAATGTTTGTCCAACATGAGACAAAAATCAAGCTAAGTACAGTTACAGATGTCACCAAGACCACTTGATTCACCCCATGGTTCTAGTTGCTTTACCGCCAATCAATCTTCCCAGTCTAAAGGAATCGTGATGGAAATAACAAGCGTGAGCATAAGATGCACCATTACGGTCATATCATAAAGAGTCAAACCCCTATCTCAGTTCTAAGACACCACAATAACTACCAGCAAGTGTAAAAGATTATTCTCTTCTTTAAGTGTGATGCTATTCAATTTACAAAGCAGTTGATAAAAATTTTATGCCATCTTCATGACTGTTATTTATCCATACAACAAATGTGTCTCAGTGCCTGTGGCATTATTCCAAATGTCAGTTCTGCGGAGGCTGGAACAGGTTTGGAGAAGCTATGTGGCTTGTCTCGTGGTTACCTGGGGCTCCTGGTGCAGTGTTTCCTGAATCCTTGGTTCTTCTGCCAAGACAGAACTTTGCTGTTTTCTATCAATCCCTCATCACTACATACTGGGATAGATTTTTTTTTCCACCTATGATGGTGATGTTAATGGCAAGCTTGGGAGCTGGAGAGATGGCTCAGTGGTTAAGAGCACTGACTGCTGTTCCAGAGGACCAAGGGTTCAATTCCCAGCACCTAGGTGAGAGCTCACAACTGTCTGTAACTCTAGTTCCAGAGGATCCAACACCTGCACATGCACATATGTACATTCAAAACAAGTCAAAACACCAATACAAATGAAATGAGAATAAATGTTTTTAATGGCAAACTGGGTGCCTGGACTCACTTCGATATTTGCAGCACTCAATGGATTGAGGCAAGACAATCACAAGTTTGAGGCCAGCCAGGATACACAGTGAGATCTCACCTCAATGTATTCTACCTTCCAACTAAAATGACACTTAACTGCAGTCTTTTTTTTTTTTTAAAAAAAAAAAAAGCAGGGTCTCATATAAGCCAGGTTGACTTCAGACTCTCTCTATAAACAAAGATTATCTTTTGCCTCCACTGCTGGAGTATGAAGGTTGTTGATATGCACCACTATGGCCAGATTATGTGGTACTGTGGCTCAAACCCAGTACTTCATGCATGCTAGGCAACACCCTATCTGCTAAGCTGTCTTCCCAGCCCTTACCTTAGCCTTTAGGGTAGTGTTTCTCAATCTGTGGGTCTTGACCCCTTTGGGGGGGGGGGTCCACATATCAGATATTTACACTATGATTCATAACACTAGCAAAATGACAGACACAAAGTAACAACAAAATACTTTTTTGATTTGTGATCACCACAGCATGAGGAGCTGTATTAAAGGGTCTCAGCATTAGGAAAGTTGAGAAGCACTACTTTAGTGGTTTCCAGTAGCTGTAACCAAATGGGAAGGGTAACGTGACAGGCAGGTTGACTAAAAACTGGGTGAGATTAAAAAAAGGAAACTCGGTGCTTTTAGGTTGCTGAAGCCACATAAACAATGGCTGTCTGCCCCCTCTGTCCTCATAAGACCAAGTAGAGATAGGTCACAGTTACCTGCATGGGATCCACCGGTAAGATGGATCCAGCAAAAAAATTGTCTCTATCTGTGACTTTTTGTTGTGACTCCTTGCCCATATCCTGTGGCAGCTGCCATAATCTAGTCAATCATGCTTCTCCAGGAGACAGACGGTGCCCTCTCTCATCCCACCCAGAGGATTCCTGAAGAATCATCTCTCCTTAGCCAGTGCATAGCAGAGAATGAGGCTAGATGATTCAAGCAGCCATCACCTGACTGAGGGTAAAACAACCCTTTCCCTTCAGGAATCCAGGAGTTTCCCCTTCTGCCTTGCTTTGGGGACAGTTCACGGAAAGATTTTCTCCTGCTATACAGGGAAGAAATCTATTCACTCTTCCTCCCCTGAGGGCCACACAGCCATGCATCCTACCTTATCTGCATTACCAAGCTGTCAAGTCCCCTGAACCTCTGGCAACTTCCTGGGAGACACAGTCACTACACAGCCATGGAGGAGATGGAGAGGAGGTTGGAGAGGGTCTCCAGGAGAGTAAGAAGGGAATATGGACATTTCGAAAAAAGGAAAGAGACTAAACCCCCTAGAATCAACCATTCCTCATTAACCAAACTGACCATCAACATCGCTCAGATATCACCACCGTCCCTTCTCAGATTTGCCAGTCCATACTAACTGAATTGACCAGATAATCATGTGTGGTCTCACAGCCCGGCTGTTTCTCAGATCCAAATGCAAGCTGGTGGCTTCTAAAGCCCCCCAGCCTTCCAGACAGGTCAAGGTAATGATCGTGTAGCTCTCTACTGTAGACAGGTGGGTATTTATTGGGAGCCATGATAAAATCGGAGGCAACCAGCACTAGACACCCACATACTTAAGATCCTCTTGCAAGAGGCCTGAGGAAATCAGCGTAGTGACTGGCCAAGAAACTTAATCCTTGTAACCCATCAGGACTCGAAGTCCTTTTCCCAACATGCTGTCTCATCTCATCTTCAGCTCTGCCAACCAGCTCACATCAATCAAGACAACCGTCCCTGCCAGGGAGATCCACTCTCCCTTCTCCCTCCCTCCACCGTTCCATGGATACCCCCTTTTCCCCATTCTACCGCAAACAGCTGCTAGGACTAAAATGTCTAATATTCTTGTTTCAAACGTGGATCTTGCCTGACCACCTTCAAATGAAAACACGATTTTCTCAAGGAGAAATTCTCCTTGGTGGTTTCTCCACACCACCTTACGTTCTCCCAGGAACCAGAGCTGGAAGAGGTCTTTAGGAGGATGTGTGGCCTAGTCACTTCCTCCAGGCACATTTTAAAATGCAAATTTCTAGACTTCCCCACCAAGCCCTTAAAGGTGAGTGTCTGACTTAAACACAGGATCAACGTCATAGCCCAGGTGTGCTGCAACAGGGTTTGGAGCATCTGGCTTTGCGTGGCCCCCTCCTGCGACACTGAAAGAAGGAAGAAAGCCGGCTCCAGGGAGATGAATGCGCCTGTCTGAGGTCACAGGGGAAATACCAGATACAGAGCCCTGTCCGTCGCGGAGCAGCAGGACACCAGTCCTACACAAGCAGTCCCAGGTGCGCTGGACTGACTGACTCACTCACTCACTCACTCACCCGCTTGTAGACGTCCTCCCGGCTGACTTCATACTTCTGTTGCATGCGCTCCTCCAGGAAGTAGATGCGCAGCTTGAGGCTGAAGTTCTCCTTCTTCAAGTCATTGAGGTGCTGGGACAGAGTGCGATACCCATTAGACATGGTGGGTGACCCATGGGGAGGAGCATGCCCGATCGCCCCCTTCACCCCAGTAACACTGTGCAGCCTTGCCGCAGCATGGAGCGGGCAGGCTAGGACGCTTCTAAGGCTGTGGGACCCCGGAGGCTAAGGCGACATGGCCGCTGTTGGTGCGCTCCAGGACCTGGGACTAGGCTCTGGACTCTGGGTGCTGGAGCGCAACACGCTTTCTTTTTTTACCTCGCAGAGATATTTGCGGAATCCCTGACGGAGGAACATGCTGTGTGAACTCAGACACAAGTGGCAGTAACCCGACTCCAAGTCAGGACAGGGCTGTCAGATATCCCCCACCCCCACCCCGCCACACACACACACACACACACACACACACACACACACACACACACACCCTCTCTTCTCCCCCCTCCCCCGCAACCCTACCCCCCCTTACCCCCCCGTCCCGGCTCAAGGGGGCAGTTAGCAGCTTTTTGGAAAGAGAGGGCCTGGCAGTTCCCCTCAAATGCTTCCCAGAAACAAGAAGAGGGTGGTTAAGGTGGTACTGGGGTTGTAAAGGCTGGAGGGAACTGGAAGAGAAGTGGCTTGGGGGTTGGGTGGGGGGGGGGCGGAGGTATAGACTGAAACTATGGAAAGAATACAAGTCCACAAAATGGCCCACAGAATAGTGACCAAAGCCAAGCAGCCTCTATCAGGTATAAATCTTAAGGTGCTACAGACCAGAGAGGCCTCCTCCAATTCCCTTAGTGATCCAGACCAGCATCTTCAGTCCTTCTCCTGGTCCATTTTCAATTCCGAGGCTGTAGGTTTTCAGCCTTTATTCCCATGCTCTCTGCTCCCCATATACATCACACACCCGCAAAGAAAGGGTGGACCTTAGCTGAGAGGGACTTCTACAAACTGTTTTTCAATGAGCAAAGGGAGGGAAGCCCAAAGGGTCCTCCCTCTGGAGTGTGGGAGTGCTTGGGGAGGAGGGGGAGGCAGCGAATCCAGGAGACCAGAGATTTCAGCCACTCACTGATTCCTAACTCCCGCACCTGCCTAATGGAGCCGGGCCATCATCACCAGATCCTGCTCATAAAGCAAATTAAGACCCTTGAGTGACAGCTGCAACATTAGCAGGAAGTGTTATTTATATCACATCACATGGGACTTTGAAGGTGACTGGGAGACATCCCCATAGCCCAGATCCCAAAAGAGGTTTTTGATTTGGTAATACCAAGTTGGAAAAATTACGGTTAATATCTGAGATAAAGGAAATTAAAACCATTTGTTTTATATTTAATTCAAGGATCCACTTGTTGCTTAGCCCACCTACTTTTCATATTTCCTATTCTTTCTGAACCTTGATAACGATTCCAGTGAACCTTTCCCAAGTATCTAGAGGTCACACACAGAGGTGAAGACAGCCCAGAGGAGCGGAGTGGCCACACAGTTTGGTCAAGGCATGCTAAGGTGTGTTCTGTACTGTAATCTTACAAATTTGTGTCTATCAAACTTTTTCTATTTTGCATTGCAATACACACACATATTCAATTATGCATGATAATCTGATATTTTCTATTTCTCTTTCTGATAGTGATCTGCTGAATTAACTAAGGGAACAGTGAATAAATCTTACCCCGTAGTTTGGAAAACATTGACTCTAAGAGAACCCAGAATGAAGGATGATTAGTTACTACTGGGACCTTAGCAGCGAATTCTTTGCCAGCAACTGAACGTACGTTTTGCCAAGAGAAACAGAAAGGGTTTGAGTAAGTCAGGTGGCTTCAGGGGTGCAGAATTAGAACTGTGTAATGGGATTGTCTACTTTTCTAAAACGACAAGATTGTAAGAAGAGAACAACATGTGTCTTACAATGATAAGACAAAAATACTTCGTGTTAAGAAATCTACTCATTTAAAAATCTGCACTTAAAAATTCTACATGTCCATTAAATCCTTAACTTTCAGAATAAATGAAGTTCATTGAGATTTAGTGACAATGAAGATAAAAGCCAAAACTCAAAACACACTTTTCTGAGCACTGTGGTATGTTTCTGTAATCTCAGCTTCTTGGGAGGAGGAGGCAGGAAGATTACTGCTTCCCAGAAGTTTGAGGTCAGCCTGGAGAACCTAATGAGGTCGTGTCACATACACACTAACAAACTTTCCAGGACTAGTTCTGTTACTAAATATCTGTGTGACTTGAGGGTGCAGCTCTCAGGACACAGAGCTCTTCTCATCTAGAAAGGGAAAGGCTGGGAACAAGTGGGGAATGGTTATTGTCACTTCCATTTTGCTCAAAGGGGTCAGATTGTAGACAGTATGTAGCTAGGTTTTGGCTGTCTACTTGAATCCCCTTTCTTAAATCACATACAATGATTTCATAAAAGGCTTTAATCAGAGAGATTAAAGTATATAAGACTTCAGGGTATTCCCCTGCAGCTGAGAGGTTTCCCGAACTTGTTTCTACTTCCTTTGCTCTCTTTCCACCCCCCTGCCCCTTTACTGGGTGGCTGGTTGGTTTGGTTTTGGCTAGGGCCTTCACATCAGTGCTTGTATGTCGGTAAGTTCTTACCCTTCTGGGTTTTCTTTCCTCACAGGCTTTCTCCTCTAAAGAGTGTAGTCCACTTTTAATGCTGTGCTTTTTATTCCTTGACCCCTAACTTAGTCTTCTTGCCCAAGACCTAGCCCATACACCCAAAGTCTTGCTAGAGAGCACAACTTGAATGCTTCATCCTCACAACCAACTTCATGACAAACACTTCTGCACCAGTCCAAGCATGTCAAACAGACTCTGCCAAAGCTGCTGTAGTCAAGGAAATGTCTTCAAAACTCAACTCTTGTCAGAACCCTTCATGGGCATCTCATCCATGTCTTAGGCTAAAGAGAAAACTAGACCACATTTCTTTCTTCTTTTCTTTGACTATCAGAGTCCCAGTGTGGGTAGGCTTTATAATGGCCTCTTTATAATGGCCTCTTTTTTTTTTTT
>JADRCH010000111.1:379611-396826 GCA_019843965.1 Rhynchomys soricoides
CCCCCATCTTCCCTCCCTGGCATTCCCCTATACTGGGGCATCTAACACTCTCAGACCCAAGGGCCTCTCCTCCCACTGATGGCCAACAAGGCCCTCTCAGCCACATATGTGGCCAGCCCCATGGGTCCCTCCATGTGTATTCTTTGGTTGGTGGTTCAGTCTCTGGGAGCACCAGGGGACCTGACCAATTGACACTGCTGCTCCCTCCATGGGGTTGCAAACTCCCTCAGCTCCTTCAGTCCCTTCTCCAACTCCTCCATCTGGGACCCCACGCTCAGTCCAACAGTTGCTGTGAATTGAATCATGGGTATTCCAAACTTTTGGGCTAATATCCGCTTATCAGTGAGTACATAGCATGTTTGTTCTTTTGTGACTGAGTTACCTCACTCAGGATGATATTTTCAAGTTCCATCCATTTGTCTGCGAATTTCATGAAGTCATTGTTTTTAATAGCTGAGTAGTATTCCATTGTGTAAATGTACCACATTTTCTGTATCCATTCCTCTGTGGAGGAACATCTGGGTTGTTTCCAGCTTCTGGCTATTATAAATATGGCTGCTATGAACATAGTGGAGCATGTGTCCTTATTGCATGTTGGAGCACCTTGGGTCCGTGCCCAGGAGTGGGACAGCTGGTAGACCACATTTCTTTAAGATACCTCACCTCTTCTTCAAGTCTCAGGTGGAATTCCATTAAAACCACACTTTCCCTACCCTGGCTGACTTCCCCTTTTGAACTCCCAGTCAGGCAAACTCTAGTTAGCATTCACCAAGTGTTCATATGCTGCCTTTCAATGTTGCTTTCACCCTCTCGGTGGATCTCAAGAGCTGAGATTATTTCGAATCGTTTAACTTCCCATGTAAACTCTAACCTCCCCCGCTCATCTTTGGCCATCCGAGTAAAGGACCTCTGAGTTATACGTCTGCTCTTACAGCCTGTGTGGCATCTGAAGACCACTTCTGCAGTAACAGTCATCCCACAGTGTGGCTACAGGCTGCTTACGATGATTTCAATCGTAGAGTAGAGTGGTTTGGGGACTGGCAAGGAATATTTTGATTCCGTGCCTGTATTCTCTTGGCTTTGTATTTATAAAGTACTTTCTAAAATAATTCGTGGAGTTAATGACCAGATATGTATTCTGTGTTTTGTGACATGATTTGCTAATCCACTTTCTTATCAATGAGTTAGCTTGCCTAGATTTTCATCCTAATGTAGATTTCAGGAGAATGACAGGTGCCAAGAACTTTCATACTTCAAACATAAAGGGCTAGGACACACTGGCCGCTTCCAGCTGACCTTATAATGAATACACCTTAGCTAACCGTGCCCCTCCTCCATGCCTCCCTGACTTCTCTAAGTCACACATTAACTAGACCTTCCTCGCTTCTCCGTAGTGCCAGACACTGTTCCTCCCCTTCCCTCACAGCCTTAAAATAGACCCCATTGCCCTTCTGGACAGTGTGAAGCCCATCCCTTCCCTTAAGACCCCAGTATACTCTCTTCTAGCATTAAATAAATCTTATGACCTCAAGAAAATAATCTGCCTCATATCTCCTATTGAATTTGAAAATTTTAAAAGTTCTTTTAATAGTTCCAGAGAAATCACACTTTCTTTTTTAAAGCTTCTTCTTTTTTTATTGCAAATCACTCCTTTATTATACTGATCTGGAAAGAGAGTTATGCCCAACGAGTTCTGAACCCACAGGGTAGGGTCAAGCAGCTGGAACATGATTCAGACAGTGAAAGACAAAATCTTGGACATGATCAAGGGGCACTTCACCTCTACAAACCAAGGCAAAGGGATCCAAACACAGCAAGAGGTTTACAAGAAGTTTATCCCATTTGATACGAGGAATGGCTTGTTTTCTGGTGACCACATAGGACTGTTTCAACTGCCACTAGCAACCTCGGAGTTGCTTTTGTGTGCTAATATACGTATATATAATTTTTTTGTAAATGTAAGACATAGACTTGACAAGATTGATCCCAACCTTCTAGGGTCAGCAGCTCCTCTAAGGTCAGAAAGTAGGGTTAAAATCACCATGAGGTTACTTTCACCCTCCACTGGAATGTCACCCTCCACTGGAATGTCACCCTCCACTGGAATGACTGTGCCCCCAGTGACCTAATTGCGGGAAGAGTGCAGGACAGGTTCCAGGGACAAAACTGGGCCACAGTTTCTCCTCATTGGTCACAGCACAGTTCCTCCCTGACTTCCTCCTAAGCAGAGCCTTAGTAAACAAAGAACTAAGAAAAACTGTAATTACTGTCTCTCAGCTCTCCTGGTACAGGGAGCCGTCCCTGGATGTGGACCAAGAACCTGCACCCCCAGAGGTGTTATTCTGACTAGATTCTATTAAGGGAGTAGGTACAGGGGGCAAAATACTAAAAATGAGAGCCACAGGTCCCCATCTGCAGCTACAACTTAAACTTAAGATCCTAAAGATGTTGTCAGTGTGGCAGGTGCTAGGAGGGTGCAAGAGACAGGAGGAGGCAGGGAGGGTATGGGGCAGGGGTCCACCTCCTGGCCTTCACTTCTTCACCTTGCCCTGAGCAGCCACGGCTTCCATGGCTTTATGCATGGTCTCCTCATCCCCCAGGAACTGCATGGGCTTGATGGGCTTCAAGTTCTTGTCCAATTCATAGACGATGGGAATGCCCGTTGGCAGGTTCAGCTCCATGATGGCCTCTTCTGAGAGACTCTCCAGATGCTTGACGATGCCCCGAAGGCTGTTGCCATGGGCAGCAATCAGGACCCTTTTCCCCTCCTTGATCTGGGGGACAATTTCTTCATTCCAGAAGGGCAGTGCTCTGGCAATACTGTCTTTCAGGCTCTCACAGGAGGGGAGCTGGTCCTCAGTAAGGTCTGTGTACCTGCGATCCTTGCTGATGCTGCTGTAGAAGGGATGATCAGGCTCCATGGGAGGTGGTGGGACATCGTAAGATCGTCTCCAGATCTTTACCTGTGCCTCACTATGCTTAGCAGCAGTTTCTGCTTTATTGAGACCTGTTAGACCCCCATAGTGTCGCTCATTGAGGCGCCAAGTTCTGACCACTGGCAACCTCATTTGGTCAATGGCATCCAGGACTGTCCAGAGGGTCCGGATTGCTCTCTTCTGCACAGAGGTGAAGCAGATGTCAAATTCATAGCCAGCATCTCGCAATGCCTTCCCGCCCGCTTGGCCTCCTCGTGGCCCGCCTGGCTCAGGTCGGCTTCATACCAGCCGCTGAAGCGGTTCTCCCCAGTTCCAGGTGCTCTCGCCATGCCGGATCAGCACCAGCTTGTAGGCAGCCATGGCGACAAGCAGAGGATGCGGCAGCAACTTAGGATCGCTGAGATTCTCTTCCGTTTTGTTTTTTTTAAAGATTTATTTATTTTATGTATATGAGTACACTGTAGCTGTCTTCAGACACACCAGAAGAGAGCATCAGATCCCATTACAGATGGTTGTGAGCCACCATGTGTTGCTGGGAATTGAACTCAGGACCTCTGGAAGAGCAGTCAGTGCTCTTAACCGCTGAGCCATCTCTCCAGCCCCCACGCTTTCTTAAAATGGTAGTTGTAGGAAAATTATATCTTGTTCACTTACCTTCCTAAGTGTATATGCCCATGAGAACTTCTACTGTGAGGTTTATATTAGCCTCACTGGTAGAAATGCCACTTGAACATTAATATTTCATACTTGTGACATCTAAATCTGAATTCCTGATCATCCCTAGGAAATGTTCTTTCCTCGATGGAGCCAATTCCAGTGTGTTTCAAGTCAAGATTTGGGGTTGGTGAGAGCAAAGCCTGTGAGTCGCTCCTGGCTCATTCTCTCGGACACCATCTCATGCGACTGCAAATCCCACTGTCTATAACACACGTATTAGAAATACAGATTGCAGGTGCCACCACCACAGCATCTCTTCCACTGTGTTCCAGGTCCCATGACCTCTCCCCTGAGTCACTTGAGTAGCCCCCTTTCCTGGTGTCCCTGCTTCTGACCTTGATGCTGATCATCTCTTCTGAGCACAGTGTCTGTGTAACCAGGTTTAAATGTAGCATGTTGCTTCTCTGCTGGAAGCTGACACCCTCTCCCTGTCTAACTCCAAGTAGATGGTGATGGTGGCCCTTAAAGTGCAGGCCCTGGTGCATTTGGGTCTCCTCCCCTTCCCTCCCCTCTGCCAAGTTCCCACCTGCACATGCTGTCCCAGTTACACTGGCTCTTGTTCTTTCTCAAAACCAGTAAAGAGTCTTGTTCCTCAGGGCCTCTGAGATGGCTGGTCCTTCAGTGTGGTGTGCTCCTTCCCTAGATCTCTGCCAAATCTCCTTCCTATGAAGCACCCCGTTGAAGACGAGAGCCCACCTCACGCCTCAGCCCAGCTCCTTATCACCCCAAGAATTCATTCTATTATAATCTCTTAGAGTCTGCATTGACCCATTTACCTTAATTTTCTCATCATCAGCATGCACTCTCCATGAAAAAACTGGGGTGGGTCTGCTTTACTCCCAGTACCAAAAATGAGACCTAGTATACAGGAGGTACTCAATACATGAGTGCTGAATGAAAGAACAAACTGATAATTACTAGTTTCTCTGTTCTCGGTGGGTTTGATTAGACTTAAATTCCATCTGCATCCCTGATGTCATTTCTCCTTAGAAACAGGTTGTTCTGTATATAAAGTACTCTAGCAAACTCATGTTAACAGTGCACAATCTGGACTTTCTACAAGAGCTCTGAACCCATGAGCATGTGAAAATTACAGCCCAAGGACACCGTGAACTCCACAAATAGGAAGAACGAACTGAATTAGTCAGGGGAGCTGTCCAGGAAGGTTCCACAGAGAATGAACAATTCTTCCTCCTTAAAAAAATAATCAGGTCTGCGTGGACGGAGGCAGTGTGGAGAAGTCAAACGTAAGAGGACAGTGGGCTCAATAGGCTCAGTCTAGGGCCAGCACCACTTAGAGAGAACCCTGCTGAGGAGACCTTAGCAGTCAGTGAGGACCTAAGAGTTTCCTCTTTGAGGCAGGTTCTGATGGAGAGAGGAATGAGACAGGAAAGATGGTGAGTTAGGGAGGGCCAGGGAATGCAGGTCAGCCAGGCTCTTTCCTCCCCCGCCCCCTCCTTCCTTCCTTTCTTTGTCTTTTGCTTTTTGCTTGTTTATTTACTGTTTTGTTTTCTAGCTTTGCAACCAAAATCCCTCCCACCGGGCTACATGCTTGTCCTAGTACTTCTGGGCCTCCAGCCTGTGTGTCTGGAGAAGGTCCACGTTGCTTAGGACATCAACTACAGGCTCTAAGCCTGTCCACTTAGCTCTTTCTTTTACCTTCAGTACACTTCAGATTCTTTACTCTTCTTTCAAAACATTTTCCTTCCAGAGATAAACAAGTCTCCTCTGTTCCTTCCTGAGTTTCCTCTTTCTACATCTTATATAATATATTAGTCCAGTCTTGAAATAAGACTGTAATAATGACTCCATCGTTGCCAGCAGTAGGAAGAGAATTACCACCCAGCTGTCGCATGTCATGCTCCATTAACATAACCAACTGTCAAGTCAGCCTTTAAAAAACTCGGCTTGACATTTGCTTAATCATATTCAGACCCCCCAGATAGCTCCTATAATAGAATTGCTTGAAAACATATTATTCTCTTAGCAATTTTTATCCCAAAAACATGTTCCTCGTCACTAGAATTGATTAATCATCTGAATAGACTCATTCTTTTCAATTGTAATATAAACTATTCTATAATTTAAACTCCACTAGCTGAATGTCAGTGATATTTCATATTTTGTATTGTTTGGGGGAAAACACAGCTTTAAATGACAAACCAAGAAATGGAAGAAAAATGGTTTTATTTTTAATATTTTAATGGCAGGGTTTTTTTTGTGTATGTTTGTTTTGCTCTTTTCTTTTTCTTAAAGTTTATTTATTTTATTTATATGAGTACACTGTGGCTGTCTTCAGACACACCAGAAGAGGGCATTGGATCCCATTACAGATGGTTGTGAAGCCACCATGTGGTTGCTGGGAATTGAACTCAGGATGTCTGGAAGGGCAGTCAGTGCTCTTAACCACTAAGCCATCTCTCTAGACCAAGAAAAATGTTTTTAGCATTCCTGTGTGATGTATTTGGATTACCTGAGATACGGCATGGACCAGTTTTTGAGGGAATTTCCAGAAAGGCTTAACTAAGGAGAGTAGACCTACCCTGAATGTGGGCAATACTACACCCACCATGTTCTGGGGCCTCGGTCTCACTGAGCAAAGCATCCCTCTCTGCTTCCTGCCTGTGGGTGGTATGTAACCAGCCACCTCGTGCTCCCTTAGCTGCCAGGGCTGCTCTTCTAGCAACACCCCCTCTCAAACTGTGAGGCAAACTCTCCTTCCTTCATTCTTGTCAGATATTTGGTTATGGCAACCAGAAAGGTGCCTACTATACTCCTGATAGCTAATTATCTACTTATTAAAAAACATTATGAGATCATATGCGAATATATCCAGATGCAACAATATGGAACTGTGCAAAAACCAATCACTTTAGAGCCAAGGACACTCAAGTTCAAATCTGGGCTTTGCTATTTTCTAGCTGTGTGAGTCAGGGGTGGGGGGGTTCAGAGAGGTTGAGAATGAAAAGCAGGGGGAGCGGGATGGGGGCGGGTCTGGGGCTGCCAGGAGGGCTGCAACCACATTTGACATTTGCAGCGGTAACTTCTACAGGGTGGCTACTTTAACAATTAGCTTATTATCCTTCATGCATCCTTGTGCTTGTGAAAAAGTTCATAAAAATAAAACTTCTCTAAAAGAAGCAAAACTAGGAAGTACAAGGAGGCAGGGGCAGGGGAAAACTTTCATTTTGTAACGATTGATTGCCTCTTTAGTAGCATTAGACATTGTGAATTTATGGCCACATACCATATGTTAGTGAGTTTGTCTGTTATGAGAGAGAGTAAACTTCCTGTCTGGAGAAGGACTCTGATGGGATCAATAATTGCTTGTCAGGGATGTTGCTCAAAGTCTTCACATCTCAGCAAGAGGGAACTTTTAAGATCTCTGGCCAACTTGGCTCTTTGGTGTTTAAATGTTAATTACTGTGATTCCTTAGATACAATTATACTGTATCTGTTACAACAATCGCCTCGCACAGGATTTGCGATTTAGGTAGCATTTTCGTGCGTGTCATTTCATTACATCTTTAACACTACCCTTGAGGTACAGAAGTAAGTATCAGGATGAAGGGGCAGGTCTGATGCTAAGGTCTTGTCCCCCAATTGGTTCTTGATTTGTCAGTAAAGAAAGCCAGTGGCCAATTGCAGGGTAAAAGGTACAGATGGGACCTCCAGGTCACAGAGAAAAAGAGAGATGTGAAGAGGGGAGTTTTCGCCATGCTTTGGAATGAGAAGAACACAGCAGCCATGTGAGGTCTCGGGAGGAGTCGGAGCCCGGAGCCACTACTATAGGCAGGTAGTCATGGATGTTTGGCAGGATCCAGATGGGATTAGCCACCAAGTTTAGGGCAGGTGGAAGAGACCGAGTTAAGAAATTGATACAGCATACTTTCCTAGGCGGAAAATAGTAGTGCCCAGCAACTGTGTCAAGAAAGCAAATTATAAAGAAACAAACTGTGTGTCTTTTATTTGAGGGGGCTCGTAGCTTGGCCACCTCCCAGAGCAACAGCAGATAGAAAGGGTAGCCGGGTGGGGGCTGGTGACAGCCGATCCCAGAGCAAAGGCAGTAGTGATGATGCTAGACCACACATCCTAAAGTTGGGCTGCTCCATATTGCACAGTTATCAGGACCTCAGCTGGGACACCTGTGACCTCGATGAGCCTATGACACACCTGTGACTAATGAGGTATTTCCTCTTCTGCCTCAGGCTTCCAATATCTTTCCAAATTGCATCTAAACTGTAAGTAATTGCCCCTGTGTCTTTGGAGGACCTTCTTGAGGCTGTTCATATTGTTTAAAAAATCCTTCTATTTTCAAGATAAATACACCAAAGTCAGCTCTCAGAAAATTCTACTGAGTTACCGTATGACTCCTCATTACAAATCCAAAGGGTTAATACAAACGGCTCCATAAAGCATGAGCACAATGCTCACCCCAGCACCATTCATGATCGTTCAAAGTGGGAATGTTCAAAATGTTCTTGAACTGACAAATGCACAAAAAACCTAGGCTATCCCTATAACAGAACACTATCCGGCCATAAGAATGATATACAACCACATGGGCAAGTCCTGAAAGCACTTACTAATGGGGAAAGGCGGGCACAGAGGCCAGATGCTGTATAACTCCGCTGTAGGAAATGCTCAAAGAATGGACAATCTGTGGGAACACTAGAATGGTGGTTTTCAGGGGCCAGTGGCAGAGGAAAACATGGAGAGGCTACAATGAGCCTGAGGCTTCTCTCTGGGGCATAGAAATGTTCTGGAATTAGGGGACAATTGACATCTGCATAACTGGAATTGTATACTCTTTGAGGATACATTTTATGTGGTACTTAACTGAGTTTTAATAGAGCTGCCATTCCAAAAAGAAAAAAGGAAGCAAAGCCAGAAGAAGAACTTGCCTAATTCTTTGTGTCTTAGAAAAGATTGTTTTATTTATCACAAATTCATTTATTGGTGACAGCTAAACTCAACTTACTAAGGCATGCGGCTTAGAATAGACAGCATCTAAATGTTAAGTGTTATTGGGGTTGGAGAAACAGCTCAGCAGTCAAGAGCACTGACTGCTCTTGTATAGGACCTGGGGTTTGGTTCCCAGCACCCACAGGTGACTCACAACCCTCTGTAACTCTAGCTCCAGAGCATTCAGCATCTCATGCCATCCTATAAGGGCACTGCATGCACATGGTACACATATATAAAATCAAAACCAGTGAATATGAAATAGTTGATCCTAAATGGATCACAGACTCTAACAGAAAGTCTACCTACATATCCTAAGTGGTCTTGATATCCATTAGTCATGATTAAGTTTTATCATAAGAAAGTTTTACTTTATTCCTCAGATAAAATGGTCCAAAACACGATCCACTCTACATTTTGACACAAGGAAAACATACCCACTAGGCAATCTGCATGAACATGTATGATATTTTCCCAGGACTAACAGTCTAACAGGGAAAATCAAAATCATGTAATTTGTTTTTGCATCATTCCTCAAACACTTTCACTGCAACACACAGTCCCTGCTCAGCATCCCAGATGCCAGCTATGAAATCTACAAGGACCTGGCTTGTTTTCCCTTTGAGATTGGACAATAAACAAATAAGAGATTGGAACTACCATATCATTCCTGAAGCTCCAGAGTCATTCAAATGCCAAACTATGAAAACCATTCCTCATTCTGCCTGACAACTCAGAAGCACACCAGTGCCCACACTGCAGCCTTCTCTGGAAATAGCCAGCCTGATGACAAGAGAGCTCATGCATAAGCCCATCTTGGGCAGCATTCTCACTTGCATAGAGGATGGGGATTCAGATGATGTCCCTTATGCCATCCTCCGCCACGCTCACACACCCATGCTGCCCACAGTCCTGGAATAACAAGGTGTCATCAATGCCCTCACACCAGAACTATATAAAAACAAAACAAAGCAAACAACTTCCCTGGCCGCCAGAAATAGATGGCCCAGACAGAAATAACACTGCCAGAGACAGTAAAGTGAATGGCTTGGCAGAAGTGACAGGCAGGCTGCAGTGATCTAGCAGTACTCAAGGACTCTGGTTCCAAACTAGATCCTCTACCAGTTTAATCTAGTCAACACTACCAGGGCTTGGGGTGAGTCCACAGTGGGCTCGACTCAGAAAGTTCATTTGCTGAGCTTCTGCAATAAAAGGGAAGCTATCAAGCAGTGTTCTTGCTTATGCCTCAAGGTTTTCAGTAACCTCGGGGCTAGGGAGGTGGTTCAGTGGGTAAGAGCACTTGATATGGAAGCGAGAGGACCTGAGTTCAAATCCACAGAACCCACGTAAAAGCCAGGTAGATGGCTATGCTTGCCTGTAAGCTTAGGGTTCAGTAAGAGACCCTGCCTCAAAAGTAAGATGGAGAACATTCCCCTCTGCCCTCTGCATGGGCACCTACACATACACACACACATCACCCACATCACATCAAGATTTCAGTTGCTCTTTTTCTCAGTGGCTGGCATAACCTAGCACAGCATGCCTACTATGTATCAGATACTCTTAATCTCCCCGTCTGGTAATGAAAAGACAGGATAGATTTTGCTGCTGAGTTCAAAGAAGCTGAGTTCAATGCCCAGCATCCACATGGCAGCTCATTATAGCCTGAAACACCAGTTCCAGGGCATCTGATACCCTCACACAGACATATATACAGCAAAATACCAATATACATAAAATAAAAATACATTTTAAAAAAAGGAGGCAGGGAGGCAAATCCGATTTCAACATCTTCCTGGAAAACCATTTTTCCAGTTAAGACTGGGAGAATGTTAAAGTCTTTAGATACCTTGAGGGCCATACTGACTTTTCTGTTTTCTTCACTAGACTCAACTCCTGTCCACATTCCTTGTCAACATGGTCTCAGGCTGTTGACTAACTCTAGTTCCTTCCCTCATCCACAGCCTGACTCATGCTTTCTCTTCTGGAAAATTCCTCATTGGTCCCTTCATATTCTGTATCAGTCCCTAACCTGCCTTCCTCCTGTTGAACAAAATTAAAATGAAGAGCAGCCCCAGAGAACCCAGGCACAGCGACATTTGGGGTTCCTGGGCAAACATAACCTTGATTTTCAAATGTAGCAGAAGCTTAGCAAATGGCTTTTGTAAAGACCATTATTAAGATCAGAACCGAAGCTCAACCAATCAGAAGTGTCAATCAACCACAATAAACCTAAGAAACAATGCAAATGGAGACTTTCTAGTGGAACAGATCAAGAAAGGAAACTTTGTGACTGCAACTAATCTAAATAACTTTGTTCAGTTCAAATCACTTAGTTCATTCCTGTATTCTCCTCGTAAGCATTTTCTTTGACATTTTGTCTCTGGAACAGGAAACCCCTTACACTAGAATGTTTTCACACTTGAGAATTACTTCAACAGAAAGTCAAAATCTTATTGTGTTTTCTTTTTAGACACTCTTTCAGGTCCCCAGTCAAGTGGAGTGTTCTCTAGGAATCTTCCCCTGTACCACGCCCAGATTCATTCTAAAAGCCCAAGCCACATAATTTGTCAAGACCCTTGGCCTCCATCATAGCAATGATTACATTACAGTGTGTTTTAATTTGCACACCAGACCATTGTGTTTGCTCTGTAGTTCTTTTAAAACTTGAATAATTTTATACGTGAGTTAGGAGTGAAACTTTCCGGAAGGTCCATGGAATGACTGCATCACATTTTAAAAGGAAAAAAAAAAACCAATTATGCTTGTGGATATTGAAAGTTTAGAATCTTCTCTTTTTATTTACTAATGTTCCAGATGTCTGAAGACATCTGTGGAAACGGAACCAGTATACTCGAGTTGCTATGGTAACAAAAGAATAAAGCCCCTTTTGAAAATAAAGAGCAGTTTGCCAGTAGCATTAATGCTTCAAGGCTGTGATTAGAGGGAAACTGCAGACCCTAACATGACCCAGATTCCCCTAAATTAGAAAAGGATACTCAACTGTAATAACGCAACTCCCTGAGGGAAGAATCCTTCCTGTTTTGGTTTAGTCTTTCTCCTTCTCTCTCCCTCTCTCTCTCTCTCTCTCTCTCTCTCTCTCTCTCTCTCTCTCCCTCCCTCCCTTCCTTCCTTCCTCCTATAGATTTTGTGACCCAAGTGGAAAAGTTTGCCAGGATGATTGCGACCTCATGAAGCTGATTCACTGTGGTTAGAGCCAACAGCCTGCCAGAGAAAACTGGCTTCAGTCTACAGCTTGAGATGCTGCTGGTGGTTTTGAGGGCATGTTCATATTAAAGGCATCATTGTTAGATAATAGGTAATCAGGGAAGGCAGCAGAGGCCTGCTCTTGATTTTATAGCCAAAGATATATAGACACCCATCTTGAGCACTTTTATAGCTTGGACCGTCTTGATCTATGTATAAAGCCACACTGTACACGATCACCAATGGAAGCCACTCTCTGATTAGTCCTTCCATCTCCCAAGACACTTCTTTCCAGAGGCATCGTTGTGGCTCTGTCACTTTAGACCTGCATGATTTGGGGCAGGTTATTTGAACTTTGGTCTCTTTGCTGGTATAACAGACATATTATGAATATCTACCTCCTAAGTTAGAAAAGTGAGCCAGAACTAATTGAAATAGCATGTTACAGATTTAGAAAAATCTTGAGCATGTAGAAAGTGCTCCAGGAACATTGTTCATTATTATTTGCTAAAGACACAATTCTCTTAATTAGTCCCAACAAAAAATATTCCTAAAAGTCTCTGTTTCCTTCCTTTCTTCTGTCTTTCTGGTTCTGTCAGTGCCTGAATGACATTTCCCCTCTTGCTCCGTTGTTAACACACAGATACCTACTTTAAAATCTGTCACCCTCACAGAGGCAGGGCGAGGGGAAATGGAATAGGGGGTTTCCAAAGGGGAAAACATTTGAAATGTATATAAAGTAAATATCCAAAAATAAAAATAAATAAATAAAAATCTGTCACTCATGATGGATATCAGGTCACAGCAGGAGAGCCACGAGATCTAAGGGAATAGTTGATCTTCAATAGTTTAACAAATTTGCTGGTGAATATTTATTGAGTACATGTCGTATACTATATGACACTAGATGCTATAGACTGGCTGAGGGCAAGTTCAGAGTCTAAATTAGAATATGCTTTATGATTAAAGAAACCATCCTAACAAACAAAAGGAGAAACACGATGCCATAGTCAAAAACTGAAGGTTAAACAAGCGTTAACCAGGTAGAAAAGAAAAGAAAGGCTTTCAGGCAGAGAAACCACCAGAAACAAAGTCACAGAGGAAGGAGACAGCTGTGCATCACACACACACACACACACACACACACACACACACACACACACGTCGGGACTTTGATTTACACAGTGAAAGTGTGAGATGATACTATGATATGAAAGGAATTTCCTCCTTAGCTGGGAAATCTGTATCAGCTTTAACAGAGGAGCTTAGAATTCCATTCCCAAGTGCGACCCTTCATTAGTACCTAATACACAGAAAGGAAGGCGGGGCAGTTCCTTTCTGAGCCCTCCAGGCAGTCACTATCCACCCCAATTTAATTCACTTATGTGCTGACTGAGTGTTGAGAATGGACACACAGAAAAGAGAGCCCCGGCTCATCCATCCACCTCCTTTTGTCACATTTATACTTTAACATCTGTGGTGGTTTGAGTAGGAATGGCCCCCATAGACTCACGTGTTTGAATCTTGGCTCATGTGGAATGGTACTATTAGGATGCATGGCCTTGTTGGAGGAAGTGTGTCACTGTGGGGACAGATTTTGAGGTTTCTATGCTCAAGTTCCGCCCAGTGTGGAATCAAAGTCTTCTCCTGGCTGCCTTTGGATCAAGATCTAGAACTCTTGCCCCCCCCCCCCCCCAGGACCAAGTCAGACTGCATGCTGCCACGATCCCCATGATGATAATGGACTAAACCTCTGAAACTGAAAGCTAGCCCCAACTAGAATTGCTTTGGTCATTGTCTTAGTCAGGGTTTCTATTCCTGCACAAACATCTTGACCAAGATGCAAGTTGGGGAGGAAAGGGTTTATTGAGCTTACACTTCCAGTTGCTGTTCATCACAAAAGGAAGTCAGGACTGGAACTCAGGCAGGTCAAGGATCAGGAGCTGATGCAGAGGCCATGGAGGGATGTAACTTACTGGCTTGCTTGCTTCTGCCTTGCTCAGTCTGCTTTCTTACAGAACCAAGACTACCAGCCCACAGATGGTACCACTCACAAGGGGCCCTCCCCCCTTGATCACTAATTGAGAAAATGCCTTACCGCTGGATCTCATGGAGGCATTTTCTCAACTGAAACTCCTTCTTCTGTGATAACTCCAGCTTGTGTCAAGTTGACACACAAAACCAGCCAGTACAGTCATGGTATCTCTTCACAGTAATAAAACCCTAAGACAGAGTAATTGTCATTTTCTCTGACTAATTATGTTCTGGCTCCACAGCACATCAGTGTTTACATTTTAGGTCTGCTGGATCTTACTTTGTGTCACACACACTTATCCGGGTACACTGTCATGTGAAGTTTGAGCTCTCTGAGAAGTTGGCTCTAGAAGTGGGGTTGCTCCCCCATCCACTTCAGACCCAAACACAGTCATGCCAATTGTCCTCTGGAGGCCCTTTTCTAGGATTAGCTGGGCCTCCCTAACTCTGTGACAGGGAGGGAGAGGAACAGAAAAACAGCCCAAGAGCGAGAACACTATGCCCTTCAGAGCAGCTAGAAGGTAAAAGGTCTCCAAAAGAGGTTACGATAGCTTGTCTTGTGTTATAAAACTCCCCACAGAGGGAAAGAGAAGCTAAAATGTATCTGTGGAAAATTCCTATGTGAGCAGCTCATCCATAGAGAAAGCTCAGGCAAAACCTCCAGCTGATTGACTCAGCCTCCCCAGCCAGTTTCTGCTGGATGTTAGAGCACCCGAGTTGATGGTGATATCTCTAGCTGTTGCTATTTGTTCTTTTACTGGAGATTCTCACCCAGTGTGCTCTGCCAGGGATCAGTATTGGGAACTCTTGGACCACTTTAAGGGGCTTCCCCACTTGACTGCTGCTGGATGTTTTGAGCATCCAATTTAGTCATGTTTGCTCTATCTATCTATCTATCTATCCATCAGTTTATCAATCTATCTTACTTGCTATTTTTCTCTTACTTTGGCCTCCTGTGTACAAAATAAATATAATAAATTTACTCATTCGAAACAAAATTATGACTATCATATATTGTGCAGGCTACTTTTATGTCAACTTGTCTGAAAGGAGGGGACCTTAATTGACAAAATGCTTCCAGAAGATAGGGCTGTAAGCAGGCAAGTCTGTTGGGCATTTTATTAATTGGTGATTGATGGGTTAGGGCCCAGTCCCCTGGGCTGATAGTCTCGGGTTCTATAAGAGAGCAGATTGAGAAGGTAATGAAGAGTGAGCCAGTAAGTAGACTCCTCCATGGCCTCTGTATCGGCTCCTGCTCTGTTTGAGTTCCTGTCCTGACTTCCTTTGATGGTGAACAGTGATGCAGAAGTGTAAGCCAAAGAAACCCTTTCCTCCCTAAGTTGCTTTGGTTGGGGTGTTTCATCAAAGCAAAAGTAATACAGAACATGTTGAAATCAGAGCAACTCCCTAGAATGCTTGCACCAGAAAACGTTTTCAAAGGAATCACATGATTGATGAACCGCTTGTTACTGAGCCAGTTCCTTTAATATTTCTTCCTTTCCTGCTCAGACTCTCCTTTCTTACCCCCCTTTAGCTCAGCTCTCATGGATTCAATCTATGTATACCCTTCGTCCTTTTCCCTAAATGTCCCCTTCATTTGGAATTTTATATCCCTGACTAGAAAACTTAAACCCAGCCAGTGTACAGCATCTGTAACAGGTAACGTCTGTGAGAACGCCCTTCCACCGTCCTTTAATAAGATTAGACACACACTCTCTGTATCTTAAATTATACGGTCCTTATTGTTATAGACCATATTGTTAATTGTAGTTATGTTGTTACTTTAGTGTGCTGTTAGTCACGAAATGTCTAGACTTCCTAACTTGGGAAGGAAGGGCAGGGACCTTATCAAATGCTTCTTGTTCAGATCAGGATGAGTCCCAGCTGCCCATTCCAAGCCTGTGCTACTTTGACATGCTTGACAAGCCCTAGAGGCATGAAGCCCTATCTGGTACAAAACCTTCGACATAGCTCTCTCAGGAAACCCCTACTCATCCTTTATCCCAAGGCCACGGAATATATGTTTTAAAACTTACAGAACATGTCCTGATATTTTTCCCATTTTACCCATTTTAGGGTAGGGCACTAGAATGTATCCTTAAGCATTCAACAGCGCTTTCTGAACTAATGATTCCTCTGATTGTCAAGTCCTCCCGTGGAGGTACTCAGATGTACAAAATAGATGCGCATGTTTAAGGGTAAACACACATATTAGCACTCCACAAACCAGCAATTTAGTTTTGCTATTTCTCTCTTTACACATAGAGGACAAGGGTTGATAATGCCTCTGGTTGGCCTTTTCCTTGAACCACAGCCTACCTGACAGTGCTTCTCAGAGTTGAGAAGTAAGGACTGATCCCTCATATAAGACCTGAACTATAGAAGCAAAGGACTCAGGACTTTCATCTATAACTCAGCCGACCTTGCTAATCCCCCAGCTCAGCCCCACAGCATCCAGCCATTCACCCCATCAGTGGATCTGACATTTCTCACTCCTCAGCTCCCCACTACCTCTCACCAGAAGGAGTTGCAACACACTTTGCCTTTCAGAGGTACCCTCACAGCTGCGATAAGCTCTGCAGAAGCACCTGCCCTTTGAGCAGCAGCAGATCCGACGGGCAGAGGAAAGGGGGATGTGCGGGTGTTCCCACGTCTACTCCCAACCCCATCATCACCCTTAGAAGTACCTGGAAGGATGTATTTGTGGTCCTAGGGAGTGTCTCTAATTATGAGTTGAAGAAGGACAGAGCAAATGCATGGTACCACAACTGCTTTTGGAAATGTGATTTTATAGTGCTATGTTCATGGCTATCCCTTGTGGACTAAAAGGAAACCCATTTGACAACCTATGTACAAGTACTCAAGAGATGCCCTCTCCTTGGGTATCCCCCAGGGGGCACCAAAGACCTGTTTCTTTTTTTTAGAACATGGGCATGAAACTTTCTGAGTGTCTCCTCTTGGGTGGTGGAAAATACAGGTTCTTTTGTGCAGACTTCTGCTGGCTTGCAGGGAGCTGGGAATCTGTACTGTTGTATTGGTTTTTACTCGTGGCCAAATCTATGGATATTTAAGAAGTCCATCCATTATCATCATGGTGGGAAGCATGGCATCATGCGGGCAGACTGGTGCTGGAAGAGCCAAGAGTTCAACATCTTGATCCCCAGCAGCAGGCAACAGGAGACTGGATTTGTTTCACACTAGGTGTTATCTTGAATTTAAGACCTCAAAGCCTGCCTGCCTCCACAGTGACACACTTCCTCTAATAAGGCCACACCTCCTCTAATAAGGCCACACCTCCTCTATTAAGAACACACCTCCTCCATTAAGGCCACACCTCCTCCATTAAGGCCACACCT
>JADRCH010000111.1:396836-407738 GCA_019843965.1 Rhynchomys soricoides
CACACCTCCTCCATTAAGGCCACACCTCCTCCATTAAGGCCACACCTCCTAATGTTGCCACCCTGCTATGGCTAAGCATTCAAAAACATGAGTCTGTGGATGCCATAGCTGTTCAAACCACACAGAGTCTGAAGCAACTTTACCTGATTTTTGCTAAAAAGTAAATGGCTCTTGTTGAGCTCCCTGATAGAACAGACAGTATCGAGCTTTCTGCCATTGTCCAAGTTGGCAACAGAGAAAATTGTCTTGGGCTCACTATGTTGCAAGTACAACTTTCTCCAGGTGTCATTTAACCTTCCTGGGTTCATCTGAAAAATGAACTAGGAAGATGACCAGTAAAACAGAATTCATCAGTACAAGCACTTGATCTTCCACGGGCTCTAGCAAAGAGCTAAAAGCATATATTTAGGGCGCATACACTCTTGAAAGGCTCACCATTATGAGAACTGAGCCCATAATCCTACATATAGATCATATTTTTAAAATAAAATCCTGACTCCATATTTCTGTCTCACCTTCTCAAAGTCTCGAAGAGCCTGGGTCTGCACCAGGGGGGGCTTCTCAAATGCTCTCAAGGAGTGTGCCTGCCCAAAGGTGATCTTCTCGGCACTTCTCCAGGTCTGCGACTGAACCGGAGGACCTCGATCTTTAGTGTCACTGAGAAAAGCTGGCAAGGAAACAGAACAATAAGAAAAATAGCATATGTTATAAAGGAACATGGCTGGTCTAACTGGCACGTTCCAGCAGAATCTCTGCAGAACACTAACCAACTGTGGATCATACAGAAAGAATTCACACACAATATCGTAAGTGTAACTTATTACTAATGGTCTCCGGTGAATCCTGAGACATGGCTTATGTCCATGCCTCTTTGTGACATGAGGACCATACTCCATCTCTGGCCAAGTAACATGGACTGTCCAAGAAATCACACAAGAATTACACTACACACACCAGGAAACAAGGCCTCACGACCCTGCTTTTCTGCTCTTGGCTTCTTGCCACCTCAGCATTCACGACAGTGCAGAGCTGAGTCTTCAGAGCAGGGGCACACGAAAGGATAAGTAATTGGTGTCCCCATCAAACATGACTCCAGAGGGCTACAGATGAGAGCACAGCAGATTATGATCTGCGGCTTAAAAAAAACGTAGAAAAAGAATCTTTTCTTGGCTGATAGAAGAAAACAGTGAGCTGCTATTAAGCAAACTATATTCTCTTTGCATTAAGAAGAATAAGAGCCACATGAACACACATGAGATAAGCCTGCCTCCATAGTGACACACTTCCTCCATTAAGGCCACACCTTCTCCATTAAGACCATACCTCCACTGGGCTCTGGATGGTCCTGACTTCAATTGAGAAGTTAGTTATGGCCCTGACTTCATTGAGAAGCTATCGAGACACAGGAATAAAGTAGACTTTAAGATAAATCATTGCCCTGTGCTCTTTTTCTTCCCCTCTCTCCTTCCCTTCCTCTGTCTCCTCCTGCCCCTTTTGTGAACCTGCCCCATTTGTGAACTTGAATGTTCCTCAGAAGCTCAAATGCCAAAGGCTCACTGGACAGCCTAGAGCACTTGTGGGAGGTGCAAACTGAGCCAATAGAAGGAAGACAGGTTTCTAGGGCCAAGTCCTTGAAGAGATTATTGGAATCTCTGTCTTTGCTGCTCAGTTGTCATGAGGTGGGCATGTTTCCTCTGCTATGGACTCCTGCTGTGAAGGGCTGCTTCACCACAGGCCAAGTGGGAAACAGAGTCAAGCAACTACAGGCCCCTGAAACCAGGAGCCAAAGGGAATCCTCCTTTCCAGCTGCTCTGAAGAAGCACAGTTGTGTTCCTATCACCTTCCTAGAACTTTTACATATGCTCAGCAGAGATTTAAATTCATGTGTGTTAAACAGAAAAGGAACTTTGAAGAAAAAGTAAAGGTGAATCTGTAAATTATGAAAGAGAAATGGAAACTTCTAGTCTTCTGGTAGAGAGAGGGAGGGCTAGGGAGTGAGCAAGAAAGCAAGAGAGGAGAGAGAGAGAGAGAGAGAGAGAGAGAAGAGTTTGTACTTGATTTTACAATTGAAACATCCCTGACTGGCACATGTGCAGTAGTGAGTACACTATAATTATGATAGCATTAGTAAGAATAGTAAATGAGATTTAGGAAGTGCTTATTTCTAGACAAGAATTTTGATCATTTAATCTTATCTCTGAGAGTGACATCTTTATTATACCCATTTTAATGGGGCATCAGAGTAGAGATTTCGTTTTGATGGCATAATTTATTTTACTCATTTGCACGCAACTTTAATCTCACAATCCTAGCCTCATTAAAAGTAGGAAGAATTCACAGAAGTATTTGCGTTATGATTGACTGCACCATGCTTTTTTCCCCTAGCACATATAATTACATACAGGGGATTTCCAACTCGGAAATTATATACTTCAGTGATGTATGCAAATTTGGAAATTCATAAAAATTTAAGGAGACTCCCATTATGGACTGGAAGAGCCCCAAATAGAGGGAATGATAATTGGCAAGAAATAATGACCAGATAGGGCATGGTCCACAGCATCCTTACCTGCTGCACTGCTTGTTCTGGGTACCATCTCTCCATCATCTTCTCCAAAATAATGTCTGTGAAATAAAACATACATTAATTAGTGTAATTAATGAGGTATGTGTCACAGGTGCCTATTCCTGAGATAGGAGACACCTGTGCACTGGTCTCACCCATTTCTTCACTGGTACTCATTAAACTCTTGCCAAAGGTCTTAACTGCTGTGGTGGTCAATGATGGCAAAGCGGAAGAGAATGTAACTAGTGTAAGGGCTTGGTGAGAGAGACCTTTAAGACCAGTAAGAAGGGTATCAACCCCTTGAAGGGCAGGAGCAAAAAGAATGTTCTATCAGGAGAGGGCCCTTAGTCAAGAAGGTCTCTGCTGTGTCAGAGGGACGCAGAGAGCATCCAGACCAAGTTGAATCTTCTTAGAGAATAAATAATAACAAAGGACCAAATACTTATGTTTCACATAGATTGTTCTGGATGTCGAGTGAGGCTATGTGAAGTGAGAAAAAAGAGAATGGTGTTCTAGTTCTCTTCTCTGCTGCTGTGATAGATAACATGACCAAGAGTTCAGGAAGGAATGAAAGGAAGAGCTTGGAGCAGAAATCACAGAGGAAAGCTGTTTGCTGGCTGAGGATCCCTTTGCTCTGGCTTGTGTTCAGCCAGCATTCTTTTATAGCTCAGAATCACCTGCCTAGGGGCGGAACTGCCCACAGCGGGCTGAACCCTCCCCATATTGATCAGCAATCAGGACAATTCCTCACAGCCTTGGCCATGGGCCAGTCTGAGCTGAGACTCCCTCGTATGAGGTGACTCTTAGTTGTGTCAAGTTGACAATGAAGAAGCAGCCAAGGGAGTATGGGATGGGGATGTGGTTGGGGGAGGGGCATAGATACCTCAAGTAAGAAGTGTGAAGGTTTTATAGGAAGAAGACAGTGGAGAAGGAAGCCAAAAACATAATGTTTAGACAATAATATTGACACAAAGGGAGCTGGGAATGTAGCTGAGTTGGAAAGTGTTTGACTAGCATGTGCAAAACCCTGGATTTGCTCCCCACATCCAGGAACAAAGGGTGGTGGCTCCTACTTGTGATCCTAGCACTTGGGGGCTAGCAGCAGGAGGATCAGAAGTGTAAGGCTATCTGCAACTGCATAGTAAGTTCAAGGCAAACCTGGGCTACATAAGATCCTGCTTCAACTAGAGAAAATAAAATAAAGAATCAACACACACACACACACACACACACACACACAAACAAGCAAAGTCCACTCATGGAAACATTAGTAATGGCATGATCCAGGAGCCAGGGTTTCATCTGCAAAGTACAGACAAGCACTGTCATCCTTTACACAGAGAGGACAAAGATCACAGAGAACAGTCAATAAGGACTTGTCAAAAGCCTACATGCTGTTAGGTGCTGTGTTTTGTTTGAGTTTTTGTTTTGGGTACTTTGGGAAGTACTGGAGATTCAGCCCAGGGCCTGCTGCCTGCTGTTTGCTGACTCAGTAAGCACTGAGCTATAACTCCCAGCCTCTAAAAATCATAGTTTCATTGAAGCTAAAGAAATAAAAACAATACCAGAAAATAACAGTAAACAAGATTCAACAATAGATTTTAGTTTACAAAAGGGATTAGTCCAGTGAGAATAAAAATATTTTAATTTTGCTTAGGGGTTTCCTTTGGAAATAGAAAGATTTCTTTTTTAGTATAGGAGTACTTGGGGACACGTTCTATAGAAGGGCGTGTAAGCGGAGGACATGGCCACTCGGAGGTGTGGTTGAGGGGAGGGTTTCTATTGTAGATAAGAGGGGAAGCACAGCCAGAGGCACCTGGAAGAGTCCAGAGCAGAGAGAAAAAGTGGTAGAATGAACATGGCCAGCAGACTTGGGAGGAGGGGAGAAAAAGATAGGGGGAGTGAGAGAGGAGACAAAGACAGAAGACCAACAGAGGGGGGACCAAGAGCACACATAGCCAAAATAGTAGGGTTACAAGGGAATGAGAGCCCAGGAGCTCATGAGGTTTAGCATGGGGAGCATGCAGGCGTGGGATGGGGTGAGAAGAGCTGAGAAGTGCCATGGGTACTTGTTGAGAGAGCCTGGAGGTTGCCAGCCATGTTGGTATGCTAATACCACAGAAATACAGTGATAAGGACTGGGCTTCTTTGGTAGAGGGGAACGGAGAGGGCACCAGCATGTGGGGAGTGGACTTTTCTTTGAATGTGACAGTGAGGGGACAGAGAAGATGGATGTAGGGAAGGGGTGGGTGTACAGGTAAGCAGAAGCAAACAAGGCTGCTCCATGGAGTCATGAGTAACTAAGGGGTCTGTGAGAAAAGACTCCTTGAAGTTGATAGCATCAAATGCAAAGGCCCTCCAGGGAGCAACTAGAATGCCAAACAGATGCTCAGTGTGCTGAGCAGAGTGAGGAGAGGGGGTCATAGACTGGATAAAGCCTTTCAGGACACTGAGATGCGTTGAGTCACTGGGGTTTTATGAATCAGAAAGATGAACAAAGTGGCTAAAGGTTTAAAATTGCTGCTGGCTACTGTTTGGACAGGCTGGGTGGGCACACAAGCAAGGCAGGGGCAGAGATGGTTGCAATTATTCTTCAGAGAGGTGCTTTGCTATTAAACTTATTATTCTTTAAGCTTTTGGGTATCCCCAGACAGTTGTAAACAAAAAGGACTCTGCAGACAATGCTTTCCAGGGCTTCTCCTTTTAGAAGCCAGACAATAGTCCCAGGGAGACAGAGGGGACTCTGGCATTTGTTTGGAAAGTGATGTTTGCCTCAGGGAAACATCACATAAATCTTCACTCTGTTAGCCAGATGGGCATGAAAGTATCAGACATGACACATTTGGAATGCCCACAACTGGAAGTTTTCTATTACCCAAAGCAGATGGCCAGCACCAGTCTTCCCAGCCTTCTGCCTTTCTTTGATCTTTATTATAAAGTCTCCCTTCAAGGGAACCACGCCCACACCATGGAAGAGAGGAATGTATGCACTGCTTTCAGATTCCTTACTGTCAAAGTGAAGCTGGAAAAAAGATGTCAAAACTACTAAGCAGAATTATGGTTTGAGATTTGTATAAGGGGAAATTTATCATTATTGGTTGCTACTCACTGAGCATGCTCAGTTCAAAAAGGTGGCTGTCCTGCTTTCAGAGGCCCAGTCACCCCTCAGGCCAAATCCACCCATCAGCCTCACCAGGGTGACCCACTTCTACATTCCCTTGAAAAATGAAGGGTCTACCTCCTCTCACAGGGATTAAGTTCCCCTACTCCTTGAAATAGAACAGACAAGTATTTTTCAGCTTGCCAACCCCTGCTCCTGCCAACCTAGTCCCTCACAGGCTACCTAAGGCTGATGCCCTGGTGCAGACAAAATGCAGATGGAGTTTCATTTCTGCTTTAAGACAAATGAGAAATCTCTTCGCTTCGACACACAATTCATTAGTGTGTGTGGAAAGCCTTGCTTATATGTCACTTTTACCTTTCTGGGCTTTTATTTCCTCAAATATTCACACAAGCAGAGTATGAGTTTCTGTTTTCTTATCTAGTTACAGAGTCTATTGTGACAGTTTGGATCTGAAATGCCCCCCACTCCCGACAGCTCCAGTGGTGTCGGTGCCAGAAAGTGACATAAACTCTAGGAGGTAGACTTTGGTTAAGGAAGTAGGTCACCCTACATATATCTTGTCCCCTACCGTCCCTCACTCTTTCCTGCTTCCTGACCAATAAGAGGAAGGCAGCTTCCCTCTCTCATACCCTCATTCTGTGATGCTCCATCTCACCAGAGGTCTACAATGAAGCCAGTGATCATTGACTTAACCTTAGCATTGATTAACCCAAATCAATCTTTCCTCTTTTAACTTGTTTTCGTTTAGCATTTTGTCTCAGTGATAGAATACTGACTAGTACAAAATTTCACAACAAAACTCATTTTAATGCTTTTCAAGGATCTAAGGTACTTTCCAGACATGCTCTTGCTCAATTCTCCTTGCTCTGGAGAATCCAGATTATAGACCAGGGGCAGCTTGCAACAAAACAGTGGGTACCTCCCCAATGCCTCACCTCCCCCACTCACATGCACACACATGCTTGCTGCCTGCCTGGATGGATCAATAACTGGAAGGATGGAAAGGCCAGTTTAGATGGAACTGAGTTAAAAGGCATACGTGTAATCTCTCAGGAGAGTTTTTAAAAATCACTTTAGCTCTATTAACAGCTCAAGTTCTCTCTCTTAATGCCAGACAGTAGGCACTCTCCACTGCTGGAAAAAGGTTAGGGAGGAATTGGATGCTTCCCAAGGGAAGGAAGGAACCCACAGGGCAGAGACACTGAGTATGTGTCTAGAGGGTCGACATTTGAGACATCTGATAAACCCAAGTGCAGAGAGAATCAAGGGAGAGTAGAGACAGACCCCAAGCCTGCACACACACACACACACACACACACACACACACACACATGCACACACGCATGAATCAAATGATAAGATACACGGTATGTTCTTCTGTTTTAGCCAAGACTAAAAAAAAATATGTATATCCTTTCTCCTAGTTTCTCAAATCAAACTGGTTTTAGATTTAATAACAAAAACCAAACAAAACACAAGTCCAGGAATGGCTCAGGTTCAGTTAGCATGCTGTTCACCAGGGCATTGATAGCTCTCCCACACAGATATCCATATATAATCATTTCCCTGAGATGCTTTGATCTTTTCAAGACAAATTCACTTTCCTGTGTAAGTGAGGAATAACCCTACCTTTCTCTTTCTCCATAACCTCTTTTTTCTGTTAATAATAAGACGATTCCATGAAAATCACATGTGCTGGTGACTTCCCAAGACAATGTTCTGTTTAACTGGAAGAACCAAGAATCTCCAAGCACAGCCCACTCACAAGCTGTTCACTTGTTTGATTTCTGTGTGCCATCTCACCCAAATTTTCTTGATCAGCAGATAAGTAACTGGTGAGATATTAGACTCAAGCAACTCATCAAAACTTCGTATCTTACTGTGGTTCCAAGGCCATTAGGTTGGAGATTATCAGGATGACTATCTGCTACTCTCTGACACTCTGATGCTGTCAGACTGAGTGATGGCTCTTATAGTCATTTTTGGAAATGGTAGTCTCATTTACTTGAAGGAATATCTAAGACGCTCAAGAATGCTTTGCTTGAACACAGCTCCTTTGAAGATCCAATATCACCCTGGCCCACTAGCATAGTTTCTCATGATACTGGTGAGCAAGGTGGGTGCCTGGGATCCTTCCTCATAGCAAAGAGCAACACTGTGATGGGACCCACTGTGATGTATTTCCTACAGAGCAGATGGACCCTCCTTTGCCAACTGTGCTCTTGGTATAATCATCTAATCCCATCGATTGAATTTTTAGAGTGAAAGGAGTCGCCAACACGTTACCCATCAGCTTCAACAAATAGTTTCTTTGTTTTTGTTTGTTTGTTTGTGTGTTTTTTGGTTTTTCGAGACAGAGTTTCTCTGTGTAGCCATGGCTGTCCTGGAACTGGAACTCACTCTGTAGACCAGGCTGGCCTCAAACTCAGAAATCTGCCTGTCTCTGCCTCCCAAGTGCTGGGATTAAAGGCATGTGCCACCACTGCCAGGCAACAACTAGTTTCTTAATACATGAAATAATTATATCTTAGGACCAACCAAGATTGTGTCCAAACCCACTTGGAAGGGGTTGATGCCGGTCCAGGTTCCACCATCCTCTTCTCTCCAGCCTAACCTATCGGACTAATTACCTTAGGGTTGACATGGAAAACTACCCCAAATATGGCTGGCTGTTCGCAAGCTCCTTCCCCCAGGCCATAGGCTTTGAGGCAGTCCTGAGTATCTTCCTGGACCTCACTCCACCATTCACCTATGCTCAGCATCTCCAAGACAAAAGACAAAGACTAGCTTTTCTATCTTTCTGGTTCATTTTTATAAACATATTTTAGAAGCAGAAAAGTAATATGTTTGAGCAGAATGTAGGGGACTTTATTGCTATTTTTTACAGGAATTTTGTATGTATGTTGGAGTATATGTTCAGGTAAGAATGGCTTGTGCATATGTGTGCATGCACGCGTGTGTGTGTGTGTGTGTGTGTGTGTGTGTGTGTGTGTGCCTATGGAAGGTGGTAGAGTTTTTTTTCTCTATTTCTTTCCATCTCTTTTGGAGGAGACAAGGGGCAGGGGTTTTCACTGAAACTGTAACTTGCTGGTTTGTTTTCCTATACAGCATGACTAGCAAACTCCAGGAATCCTCCTGTCTCTGCATCTCTGGCTGGAATTGCAGGTGCATGGCATACAGCACCCTCGGCTTTTCCATGAGTGTTGGAGATCCACCTGAGGCACTCATGCTTACACGGTGAGCATTTCCCAATGGAGCCATCTCCACAGTGCTGTATGTAGAGTTTCCAACTTCACAAGCATTTGTGGAGAAGTCTTTTCATGCAAGGAACTAGAAATAAAATAGAAATTACGGATCTTGTCATCCTATAATAGATTCTGAGAGCAAGGCACGTGGCTCAAAGATAACTGTGAGAAAAGTGTTTAAAGAGATTTCAGAACAGAGATGAGGCAGAAATACGATCTTCACGGGAACAGATATCTAAGAAAGCAGAGAACATGGATTGAATGTAGGTCTTAAAGGACAGCTGTAAGTTTGTAAGGCAACATGAGAACAGACTAAAGACAGGAAGATGAAGGATGTGCTCAGTGGTCTGGTTCCCCAGCCTACCCATAAATGGCTCTCTAGGGCTCATTCCCAGTTCATGAGCTACCTTTCTTTTTCCTCAAGCCTTTCTCCCAAACTCTTGACTCTCAGATGGAAACATTAATGAAAACCAGAGGCAGAAAATGCTTTGTGGTTCCTCTCACATACTATAGTCTTACCTGACCACTTCAAACATCATTGTGGTTTATATCTCAAAGGATCGAGAAAGGTCAATATGCCAAATTAGCCTTGGTCACCAGCTTGTGGCACTATTGGGAGGTGGTAAAATCTCGGACAGGCGGGGCTTTGTGGAAGGGAGCAGTTATAATGTGTGCCATATGGCGGGGATATGAGTGGAGAAGGACTTGGATTTCTTCAAGGAGCTGGCCATTCTGAGTTTGAGCATGGTCCAGTGAGTATCTGGGCAACGTTTCCCCCTTTGGAGGGGTGGAGAGGTCACAGGGGTGGGGGTGGGGGACTCAAATAATCAATAAAAATTTTATATTGGAAAAAAAGAAGACCTCAGCTTGCTTTCTCTCTTTGCCTTGTAAACACCATACAGCGAGCAACTTTTCTCTACCATGTACTCCTGCTGTCACCAGACCTAACACCCCTGAAACAATCACCAGTTAAAATTACTGAGGCTGGAGCCATAATAACCCTTACCTTTTTAAAGGCAGGTTAGCTCAGATACACTGTCACAACAGTAGAGTGACTAACACAGAAAACTGATGCAGGGAATGGGGTCATTGACGTAGCAAAGTCTGATGATGCAGATCAGAAGCCTTGGAGCAGTTCTCATGAGCACTTGGATCAGGGATGCAGTCCATAAGGACAGTGCTGACAGGGTTCCTGGAAATAAAGACTTTATTGGGAATTAGAGACTGTCTAGTTCTGTCAGATAATGTGTGCATGTACATTTTATCAATGGCCTGAGATTCTGTGAAGGATGTGTTTAAAAGCTTCATTGTCTCAGTGGGTAAGTTTCAAGGCAGTGCAGCAGTCATACTGAAGCATGGTAATGCTGGCAACTTCCACCAAGGTTTACAGTGTGAACTGGGACCAAAAACCAACTTAGGAAGATCTTAAAATTTTATACTTGTCCAGAGAAAGAACAGATAAACTTGTAAAGGGTTCCTGAAACTGCCAGTCATAATAAACCTTTCTTTCTTTGAAGTTGACTCATCTCAGGGATATATATATATATATATATATATATATATATATTGACATTTGCCACTACATAAACTTTGAAAAGTAATTTTTTCAAATGACTTTTTGCGTAAGAAAGGATCAGTATAACATTTGTATTACTGTAAACATGCCTATAAATATAAACCAGAAAATGTAATTGTAACTTTTATTCTCCTGAAGTAATTGTTATCTCGGAGATTTACAGCCTCTGTATGCTAACACAGGCCTACTCCTGGAAGCTTTTGCCACTTATCTGGGCCTAGAATGTTTTTAGTCTCTGAACCTTACTGCTGAATAAGTTCACCCCTTCCTAGTTCTTTCTGATTTCTTGCTGGCTCGTCAACTCATCTGTTCAGGCTCAAGCTCCTCTCCCAGCTGATTCAAACCTCTCTCTCTCTCTCTCTCTCTCTCTCTCTCTCTCTCTCTCTCTCTC
>JADRCH010000111.1:412347-437960 GCA_019843965.1 Rhynchomys soricoides
GGTTGGTTGGTTGGTTTTGGTTTTTTGTGGATTTTTTTGGTTGGTTGATTGGTTTTGGTTCTAGAATGTTATAAGGGATGTTCTTTCACAGGAAGAGTCCAGAAAGGTAGAGGAAAGGGAGGGTACAAATAGTAAGAGGAAGGGGATGTTTAAGGAAATTATAGATTATTCTGAAATTGCCAAAAATAAAGTGAGAGTCCAGTATCTCCATATGGCTGGATAAGGTCCTAAGACAAGCATACAGAGTTCTAACTGGAATTACAACATTCACCGAGGCGTATGGACTGCTAAGGTACTAGAAGTTCTAGAATAGTACTTAGAAAATAACTTTCACAGTTCTGAGTGTAGGCTCCACACAGAAATTAGGGGGGATATGGGGAAATTTAGGAGCTAAAGTAATCAATGAGGTAAACTCAGTGTCCAGAGAGACAGGGAAAGGGATTGGGGGGCTGGGGGGGGGGGTTATGGGTATCAGGGAATGCATCATCAGGGTTGAGATTCTTTTTTAAAATTATTGTTTTATGTACATTGGTGTTTTGCCTGCATGCATGTCTGTGTGTGGATGTTGGAGCCTCTGGAACTAGAGTTACAGACAGTTGTGAGCTGCCGTGTGGGTGCTGGGAATTGAACCCATGTCCTCTGGAAGAGTAGCCAGTGCTCTTAACCAATGAGCCATCTCTCCAGCCTCCAGGGTTGAGATTCTTAAGGAGAGAGAATATGGGTTAAGGATGCCCACAAGGGATGCCAGTGTCTGCACAGTACTCAAGTAAACTCAAGTTATAGAACTGGGATGGAAGGACCTTGAAGCGAGGGCATGCCTGGGAGCCATGTGAGAATGTCAGCAACATCCACTGCCAGGTACCCAGCTCTAACGAAGTATGTATTATCATAGCACAAACTGCTCGCAATTCTTAAACAGTGGCATCCATCTTGAATGCACAGTGGTGCCAGGCTTTGCATTCTTCTTGTGCTCATTTATAATAGGGCAGCACCCAAGAGATAATCAGGCTTTGGGGGAATGTTATCTGGAGAATTCTTAACTGAAGATTTACTGATGGCCTAGGCGCAAATAATGAGTCCACTGTCCAATCAAATAAGATCCTGGAAAATACCAAATAAATCAAGTAGGTTCAAAGTTCTAAAGACCAGGCAGGACTGACGATAGAAAACACCAAGAACTTGCTTCCGAAAATACTTCCCAAAGGAGGCAATGACGAAGCTAACCACAGAAGGATAAACAGTTACCCTAGCAAAGGCAAAGCTAGGTGTGTGGGTGGGAACAACCGGCATAGAAAGGCCCACACATAATAAATTTAGATCAGGGTGTATAAAGAGGCAATCACTGTATAACCAGCTCCCTAGAGCTGCTGGCAATGCTATTCCCATAACCTGGAGACCAATAGCCTGGAAAAGCTCAATTAAGACACAGAAACGACCTCAGTTTCAATCTCACATGTTGTCACTTGGTGCACACAAATGCACACTTCTTTCTGTTATAACGCATACAAAGACAGCTCAGAAGAAGTTTGTAAGGAACGATGCGCGTAAATCCACAAGCAAATGTAACATTTCTCCTTTTCCTTGCAATAGGCATCCTGACACATACTATGCACAACTTTGCTCTAACCCAGATCTACTTCTGAGTTACTCATGTCCCTATGTTACCATCTTAGAGCACAATACTGCTAGAGATTAACAACCACAATAAAGCATTTTCCCCCCAAGAAGAGTAAGGAAGAATGTTGGTACTGACTAACCTAGTGAAAAGACACTTAAACTGTAATATATCCATCTGATATGTACAAACACTACTCACAGGAATATTTAGTATATTTTCAAAAACTGGAAACGTTTAATCCTGACGTTTTACTCTGAACATCGATTGTTTAAAGAAAAAAATAAAACCATGGAAGAAGATGCTTTCAGCATCCAGATATCTGCTGGGTATGTATAATAGTTGAAGGTGGGACACTGGAAGGCTACAATGCAGCCAACTCGCACTTCCAGAGCAGAAGCAGTGTTCCCAGGCTTAGTAGAAGTGGGGTGAGTTCTCGGCACCTAGAGTAGGAAATGATGAAGCAATGTGTTATAATTCCACCACATGGCATGTTATAGCACATGATGAATACAACACATAGAGCAACAAGCAGGAGAGCTGCAGGTGGCGAGATGGGTTAGCTGCAAAGGTATCACAGACTATTACAGCACTTCACAGATGCAGGTCGTGGTTATCACTGTAAGCATTCATTATAAATAGTCTACGAATAGCAATGATGGGGTTATGAGGACTCAGAAAAGAAAAATCACATCATATTTGTCCTGCTGACTAGAGAACTCAGAAGATGCTGTGAGGCAGAGGGAACATGGCCCTGTGTGTCTGAATGTTTTAAAATAGGATCGGATGGAGCCACCTTGGGTCATTATGACATCTATTTTTTATTTTGGACTTTTATTCTAACTTTAAATGTTATTTGAATTTTTGCCCGAGACAACATGTGAAATGCCCTGAGCCCAGTTGGGAATCTTATTTATAAGACAGATGGATTTTCATGTGGGTGGTGTCTTAAGACATCTACTGAGTAGTCAACACAGCCACAGTGAAGTGAGCTTCCAGAGTGAGGAGGGTGCTGGGGTGAAATGCAGTCAAGTCCTGCTTCCAGAGCAGAAGCAACCTTCCCAGTCTTCCTTCTTGGCTGAAAGACATAGGGGCCAGCAGTCTACCCTGATCCAGTTTGTGGGAATAAGGAGTGAAAGCAGCGACTGAGACAAAGTCCCCAAGCTGCAGCCAAGTGTAGAGCATGGTTGCCAAGGCAGAGATTTTCCTTCTCAAAATACAGAAAATTAATTGCTAGCACTGATGAATATTCAGCAGGAATTCACTGTCTAAAGACGTCTCAGTAATAGAATTAGGAAAGCAAGCATTTTTCTACTACAAAATGCTGCATGCCAAATGCCAGTCAAGCAAGACAGTGGCATCATCTAATTGTCATGTATACTAATTTGAACAATAGAAAATCACATAACCTCCCTGGCCTCAGTAGCCACATCTGTAAAATGGGGCAAAGTGCCATCTCTGGCTCTGACTATCCATTTGTCAACAGGACTCTCTAGTAGCTCCTATGAATTCAACCAGGCTGAGCTAGCAAAGAGTAGAACAAATACAAAAAGCTACCAATGGGATCCAGTAGGTTCATACACTACGGCTGATGAACATATCATCTTACTTGCTATTTTGCTTTTGACTATATGGCAAAGGAGTAAACCAAATCCTGAACCTGGACCATTGCTTTTCTTGGTTCATTGATTTTCTTGCCTCCTCCAGATTTTCACAGCCTCAGAAAGCAGATACAAGTAATGTTTACATCTTATTAAATCTAATTACAGGGTAAATGAAACAATAGAGTAATGTACTCTTCTTCCCTCACCTTCCATCTTAAAGGCTGCTCTTGAATAGGGAAGCTTTTCCCTTTCTTTTAGTTCTTTGTTCAGGCAACTTGTATAAAAATCACTTATAACTTGCTCCACTTACTCAGAGTCCCCATATGCCACAAGCAAGAATATTTCCACCCCAAAAGGGAAGAGAATTAGTAATGACTTTTCCAGTATTCATCAGTGTACACACTCAACGATGATATCCCAAGGAGGTCCACAGTCCTAATCACCAGAGCTTGTGAACATGCCACTTTACCCAGCAAAGGGGATCGCTTAGATATGACTGTGAGAAGAAATGATCTTAGATTATTTGTTTTGCCACAAAGTGGTCACTAGGGTCCCTATAAGGAGGACACGGGAGTGGTTTGGATGACAGAAAGAGATGTGGTGTTGGAAACAGCAGCCAGAGCAATGCCATTGCTAGATCGCTGCTCTGGGCCAGGAATGCTGAGGGTCTCCAAATGCTGGAAAAGTCAGGGAATGGGTGCTCTCCTAGAGCTCCAGAAGAAACACAGACCTGATAATACCTTGAGTTTACTTTCAAAGGCTGATTTTTAGACTTTTGACCTCCAGCATTGCATACTTTCTGCATAAGCCACTGCTTTGGTAACAGGAAATGAATTCAAAAGTGGCCCTGGATCAAATACCCACAATCTCTAAAGCAGAAGTACAGTGCATCTCCACTCCAGGACACTAAATATTCAGAACAACAGCCTCTCTGCCGTTAAATTCACACCACCCGAGGAAGCTTAACCTCACCATCAAATTTTCCATAATCTCCATGAACTAGGCTTTCAGCAGCTCTTAACTATTCAGGGACATCAATCTGATGAGAGGGAAAAACCAGAGTTTTAGATGCCCAGTATGTTCATGGGAAATTTGCTGTTGGAGAAACAACTACGTTCTCCATAAGTGAGACAACAAAGAGACCAACAGCAGTCAGGTAAGAAGAGAAGGAGAGAAGGCAAAGATGGGGTTGCGGAGAGGCAGGTGATGTGCAGCTATAGGGATGTATCCAACTGAGACTAAATGCCCAACACCCTGGTCCTTTGTGGGTAGATTGAACATGGTAAAGAGCATGAGGAAGCTAGGCTTGTGAGGCACATGCCTGTAATCCTAGCACTTGGGAGGTGGAGAAAAGCAAGAGGCTAAGAAACTCAAGGCCAGCCTATAGGCTTCAAGAAACCACGTCAAACCACAAAATGAAAGAGCATGGGATTTGTGTGAAGCACCTTTTAGGCAGGGCACTTTCCAGGACTTTCTGGAATGAAACCCGGAGTTAAAATCCCAAACTTCAGCCTATCTATAAGTTTAAAGGAAACCAACATAAGAACGCCTTTTCAAAACCAACTCAGAAACCAAGTCACCTACAAGACCCAATTTAAATAAAGCAATAGAAATCTCGGGTTTGGGAGTTAGATCGTCAGAGTTTCCATTTCTTCCTTAGTTGTATGGGTCACACTGGACAAATGAATCATTCTTGCTGAAGTTTAATTTCCTTGTTTTAAAAACTTTTCATAGCATAAATTATAAGTGTTAAGAGAAATCACGGATGCAAAGAATCAGCACCCACTGAAAGCTTACTAAATGTTAGCAGTTATGGTCAGCGTTCCTTCTCAGCATCCTTCTGGGTGTACTTTTCCAAAGTACTTCCCCAGTAGCTGTCCCAGACTGCTTCTGTCTCTGTAATAAACCCCATGACCAAAAGCAACTTGGGAGAATGGAGCTCATTTTACTTTACAGGTCATAGCCTATCATTGATGGGCGCCAAGACAGGAACTCAAGGCATGATCTTGAAGCAAAATACAATGAAGAAGCATGGTTTATTGGTGTGTTGCCTTTGGTTTGTTCAGTTGGCTTTCTTATGCAACCCAGGCCTATCTGCCTAGGGATGGCACTGCCTATAGTTAGCTAGGCCTTCCTACAAAAAAAAAAATTAACAATTAAAAAATTTATCTCCCAGATATGGTCACAGGCCAGTCTGATCAAGGTAATTTTTTGTTGTGGTTCCTTCTTCCCAGGTGACTCTAGGTTCTTGTCAAGTTGGCAGCCAACGCTAACTATGACAGTAGGCAATATATATCTTTGCCTTCAGTTCACTTTATTAAAATTTTAAATGGTAGGGGAGGAAGTAGATCAGGGGTATCAGGGCCAGGCTGGATTATATAGTGAGACTCTGTAATAAACAAACAAAATTATCCATGATTCAAATATGAAACCCTCAAAGGCAGAACCAGTCTCATTCAAATGCTTAGCATCTAGCCCAGTGAGTGGCTTTCTGGGCTTCTCTTTATTAGATGTTTGTAAACTGATTTGCCTTATGAGCTAAGGATCTGAGTCACCAGGCATCATCTTTTTTTGCCATGATTTTTGCCAACTTTGACCCTTTAATTGATAAATTGAGTCACAATCAGGATTGATTTTCTAAAGAAATAACATAGAAAACATTAGATTATAAAACCCATGATAAGGTTAAGTGTTCCTACATGGGGCTTTGTGAGTGTATTTGGTTGCATGGTAAATACATCTCGTATTGTGCTTTGAGCTTATTAATAGTGGGATTATTCATTTTTCCACCCATCGGTATTTTCTAATAACTTAATGTCAGCCATTCTGATATGGATGTAGTAGCCACATGGCACTCAGTTCTGCCATTCCCTAATGACTAGTGATGGGAAGCACTTTCACCATGTCCCCTTTTGATGCCTTGTTTAGAAACCTCTTTTATAACCACTTATTAAAAATGATCCATCTCATGGGCAAGCATTGACCTCTGACACGACTACTGATACTCTGTTGTGCTTGCAGACAGGAGCCTAGCATTGTTGTTTTCTGAGAGGCCCCACACAGCAGCTGACTCAGACAGATGCAGAAACTCACAGCCAAACATTGGATGGAGCTTGGGGACTCTTATGGACGAGTTGGGGGAAGGATTGAGGGCCCTGAAGAGGATAGGAACTCTACAGGAAAACTGACAGAGTCAACTAACCAGACCCTTAGGGGCTCTTAGAGACTGAACCACCAACTAAACATGGGCTGTATCTACACCCCCACATACACACACATAACACATATGCAGCCTGGTTTTCATGTGAGTCCCAAATAACTGGAGCGGGGGCTATCCTTAAAGATGTTGACTGTCTGTGGAATCCATTCACCTAACTTAGCCCTATTGTCTGGCCTCAGTGGGAGAAGAAACGCTTAGCCCTGCAGAGACTTGATGTGCCAGGGTGGCGGGATATCTAGAATGGGCCTCCATTCTCTCAGAGGAGAAAGGGAGTTTTGGGAGAGGGAAGGACTGGGATGGGTGCAGCAATGAGGATGTAAAGTCAATAAATTTTAAAAAGCAAAAGAAAAAAAGCTTGGTAGCATTCCTAGAGCTGAACATGCATTTCCTGCTTCCTAATGATCCCATTTCTATTTGTTTACCCAGTAGAAATGCGCGCACACATTCACAAATGGCACGTACAAAATGTCTGTAGCAACCCCATCTTACTAGCTGCAAACCTGATAAGCCCAAATCAACTGACAGATTAACACTCAATAGAATCGCAGTTAGGAGAAAGAATAAGTCAACTACAACAGTACACGCATGTTGAAGAATCCCCAAAGCATAAGAGTAAACAAAAGAAGCGGGATACAAACTCATCATGTCTAACTCTAGTTACATGAAGTTAAAAACTAGGTCAAATTAGTCTATGGTGCTAAAGTCAGGGTTACGGTGACCTGGGTGTCATAAGTAGGACCAAGTTAATAAGTCAGGGATGGTTCTTGGTCTGAGTGCACATCACATTTGTATACTCTGTGACTTGTGGGACCTTGACACAATTACTGTGTGTGTGTGTGTATGTGCATATGTGCATATATTTATATGTATATGAATGCACACTTTTGTGTATGTCAGAAGACAATCTCAGGGGTCATTTCTCAGGTCTGGGGTGCTCGCGTGTGTGTACACACACACACAGAGAGAGAGAGAGAGAAAGAGAGAGAGAGAGAAAGAGAGAGACAGGGACTTTTACTGGTCTGTAACTTGTACTATAGCACCTGGTTGGGTTTTGTTTGTTTGTTGTTTGTTGTGTAGTAGGTTCTGGGGAAGGAACTTGGATCTTCATGCTTGCCAGACAGGAACTTTCTTTATTGACTAAGTTATCTTCCCAGCTCCACAATTCCCATTGTATTTTTAAGGTGAGAAACGCTGATAGACGAAACAGTCCCTGATACCCTCATGCTTTCCCAGCAGGCACTCACCTAGCCTTTGCTTGACTACAGCCAGTGGCAATAATCTCCCTGGATCAGGTAGGCCAGTGTTCAGAGGGTGCTTCCTGCCATGGAGCCATACCTTGGCTCTCTGAAACTTGCTGCATCCGTCAGTTGTTCTGTCCTAATAGGAGATTCTAAACTCATCTAATCCCCCTACCACCAACTGCTCTTCAGATCTTTGAATAGTGCTGGCGTGCCCTTCTCCTCTCCAGACTTAAGAGACCCAGGTCCCTTGGCCAACCCTCAAAGCATGGCTTTGAGCCCCACCCTGTCTCTTAACTGCACTTTTAAAAAAAAATCATGTGAAACCCCAAACAGAGCATAGTTCTCTAGGAGAAAAGACGAAAAAGGAGGATTGACCCGTCACATGGACAAAGTCCACTTCCTCCAGCAATGCACCCTGTGTGCAATTTGTCCTTTCTTCAAAATTCACGGTGAACTGTTCACTCTGTAGAGTTTAACAATCAACGGAGAACCCCTATTTTCTGCATAATTATTGTAGAACCCCAGTTTACTTTCCGTTTTCGCAGTCTTCACTGTGTCTAGATTCAGAACAGTCACTAGTCCACACTTCCGTTTCCCAAAGCTAAATTCTGGGGATGAAGAGCATCTATCTGAGATACAGTCTTTCCATACCCAGAGACTACCCGGGGGGGGAAAAAGGGAGAGAGAGAAGAAATCTTTGTCTCAATACGGGGTCTCTAATCCTTGCCAGTCCGTAAAGGAGCTCCGTTTTAAAGACTATTTAGGGAATGGTGGGAGGATGGGGGGCGAAGGAAACAGAATTCTGCCATCACCTCCACAACCCGACCTATCCCAGCCCTGCCATGGCCTCGGCCTGGGCAGTGGAGGGTGCTCAGAGCCCTTTCCTTCCCTTTCCAGTGAGATCAGACCCAAGGCTCAAGGAGATGAGCGTTACTGGCCTCTGTGGGTTGTTGGCGTGTGGCTAGGGTAGGGAGAGGTTGAGGTAGAAAACGTGGAAGGGTGAGAACGAACCAAACGCGTTGAAAGTATCGGGAACTAAAGGTAATCTGGGGGGAAATCTACCGAAGTCTCTCCAGCCTCTTGGGAAAGAAGCTCCCAAATCAGGAAAAGACAGGCAGACACATGGCTACAGGAAAAACTTCCAGGCAACCCCCGGGCGGTTTTGACGTCAGGAGTAGGTGGAAAGTGGAGTCACCGAGCTGGGAACACGCCAAAGAGCAGAGCGCGTGCGGGAGGCTGGGAGAGGTGGGCTGGGAACCAGGAAGGCGACAGGACAGAAAAGGGAAGAAGAGCTCAGAGGCCTCTAGTGGGGAGGGGCGACCGGGGAAGGGCGGCAAGGGAGAAGCCGCTCCCTACCTGGCCCAGGTCTGCTCCATGATCCAGGCGCTCTCCTCGCTCTCCGGTGCCGGTCACCCCGGGGTGGCCGCAGCCCGGGAAGATGCCAAGCCTTGCCCAGGAGTCTCCAGCGCAAAAAGCCCGAGTCTTTTCCTTCTCCCCAGCTCCTCTTGGCGCCGGTGCCGGGTGAAAGAACAAGGTCCGCTCTCTGCTTTTTGAAGAGAGCGAGAGGATCGGCCGCAGTCGCGCCCTCAGCTAACGGTGCTCCGGGTACAAGGCAGGGACTGTTCTCGGGAGGTGGCTGGACTCCGCTGCCGCCGAGCCCAGGCCGCGGGCACACACGCTCCCAGGCTGAGACGCGACTGGCTGGCACGAGCTGATCCGCACCAGCTGAGCTGTCAACCGCGAGTGAGCGGAGGCGGGGCTCCGTGCAGCCCAGGACCCGCCCAGGTGACACGCCGCGGCACACACCCTCCCGCCTCCACCGCCTCCCTAGAAGGCAAGGAGGACTAATGCCCTGGAGGTGGCCATCAATGACCCTTGTCAGAGTCTCAGTCCCTCGCTGAATCCAGTGAAGAAATTTGAATGAAAGCAACCAACTGCAGGGGAGCACCTTGGAGAGGTGATCCTCCCGTCTGCCTGCATCACCCACCCACAGGTAACCTCAGAGGCAGAGATGGAGTCTAAGAATGATGCAAACCTGAATGTAGGTTTTGCTTCCTAGGACGTCATAGGGCACAAGGTGATTCTCTGAGAGATGAGACCTGTTAGTTTCACCATTAATCCACGGACAAAAACTTCCTCAGGATGAAACCTTAACCAAACCGTGTAGCTTTATTAGCTGTTCCTATCTCAGTCAGTTCCTGGTTTAGCTTCTTTTCCTTGTAGTTCCCACAGCAACTGGACTCTACCAGAAACTCCAAGGAGGCAGAGGGTTCTTGAACATCCCAGAATGCTCCAAATGCCTTAAGAGACCTAGCGCCCAGGATGTGGACTCTCCAACAGTGGCTGTTCCAGAGCACACAGAAAGCCTTTCCTTCCAAGGAGGGGGCTGCCCAGACCCTGTACATCTACTTATGTACAATGTTTAAACAAGACAGACATGCTGTAATTAGAGGGCTCGCCTCCTGGAGCTCCCTTTTAGCTCTGAAATAAACCTTCTTATTAAGTCACATGATCACTGTTATCATTAGCTTTGCCACTGGCCTTTTAATTTTTTTTTTAAAGCTATATATTACAAGTGACTATATTTTGCGATGACAATTTGGTTAGATTTGTTTGAAGACATATTTGAGAATAAGAAGGCTCGACTCAGCCTGGGCTCTGATAAGGCCAGTGGCATGGCCCAGAGCTATGCTCTCCAAATTTCCAAAGATAGACCAACAAGGTTTCTTCAGAAGGAATCCACTCTCTAGGGCAGCCTTGCAGTTAGACTCAGGAAGAGACCTGGCATGCCTGAGTGCTGGTGAACAGCAAAGAGCCTGTACTGCGGCAAGAACTTGTCAACTACCTCAATTTTTTGGATTAGTTCTAATTTTCAGTAGGAAACCTGGGAGGGGCGGACAACATAACAAACACTGAGTTTTAAAGGAATTGTTTGAAAAAGACCTAGTCTAGAATCTCCCAAGCCCAGCATTGAGTTTGTAGCTAAAACCACTCTTGAGATTAAAATGATACCCCCTCCCCAACTCGAACCCTTCATGTTCATTTATAATATTCCCAGGAAAGGACAAAACCAAGTCCAGTTTGATACTTAGGCAAGACCCACAAGCCACCTGTCTTGAAAAAGAATCCGCTGTTAACTTGGGGGAGGGACAGGGAGCTCAGGTTTCCATCCCTCACACCAAAGTTGATGCTATATTTAGTTGTGTCTGAAATCAAATTATGGGCTGCTGAGTTGTGGAGAGAGATTCTGTCTACAGTCAGATGTGCTTCAAAAGAGATATGAGCTAAGTAGGTGACCTGTGGCCTCCCAGAAGCTCCACTGAAAAACAGTCTTGTTTTTGTTTTTTAAATAACTCCTTTGTTCAAAAGTTTATAATATATTTATTGAAGATCATTCAGAAATTACAGAAAATTATGTAGAACTTGATGTTTAAAGCTTATGGAATCTCTTCCCTGTCTTTTAAAACCTAGACTTATTTATTTATTTGGTTAGTTGGTTGGTTTTTCGAGACAGGATTTCTGTGAAACAGAACTCTAGCAGACCTGGAAACTCACTGTGTAGTCCAGGCTGGCCTTGAACTCACAGAGATCCATTTATCTCTGCCTCCTGAGTGCTGGGATTAAAGGCATACACCACCATGCCTGGTAAGTATTTATTTAGTTAATGATGTATGTATGTATGTATATATGTATGTATGTAAGTATGTATGTATGCATATGAGTACTCTATCTGCTTGTATGCCTGCATGACAGAAGAGGGCATTGGATCCCATTACAGATGGTTGTGAGCCACCATGTGGTTGCTGGGAATTGAACTGAGGACCTCTGGAAGAGCAGCCAGTGCTCTTAACCACTGAGCTGTCTCTCCAGCCCAGTTATAACATTTCTAATATTGCTGTCAAATGATATTTTTATGAGCATTTTCTGCTTCTCTTTTCTTTCTTTCTTTCTTTCTTTCTTCTTTCTTTCTTTCTCTCTTCCTTTCCTTCACTATACTCTGGTTTGAATGTATGAGTCCCTCGGCCTAAGGAATAAGGTCTTCAGGGAATAGTGAAACTAGGAGTACTAAACTCTCAAGAACGGGATTGGAGTTCTTATAAAAAGAGGTTGAAAGACGTTCCCTGCTCTATTTTTACCATTCTGTCTTTCTCACCATGTCAGGATATAGCCTTTGTTCCATAGGGGGACATAAGGGACAATAATGATTGGAGCCTCTTTGTTGACCTAAATTGAGATAAGGTAAAAATACATAACAAAAACTATGTTCCTGGAGGACTGGAGTTGACTCTGGGGTTAAGAGTATTTATTTGTTCCTCTTGTAGAGGACCCAAGTTCAATTCCCAGCACCCACATGGCAACTCACAACCATCAGTAACTCTAGTTCCAGAGGATCTAAACACCCTCTTTTGACCTCCAGGTGTACATTTGGTGCACAGACATATATAAAGGTCAAACACCCATACACATAAAGTAATAAATAAATAAATCTAAAGTGTTTTCAGTAAATTAAAAAAAATTTTAATTAATTTTTTATTTTATACTTGATTTTAGCCAAAAGGCCGAGAATTGATAATTTTTTTAAATTTTAATTTTAAAAAATAAATATATATAAGTTACTGAAGTTTTGTGACTTGTTTCTGCAGCATAGCCTGGACTATTCTGATGCTTTATGCCACTCCCACTTTGAGACTGAGATCATTTTAATAGTATTGCACATGGTCCTTATTATAAATCTGCTCCAAGTTTTCTGATTTAGAACAGAGGTAAACTGAGTTGATGGTGTTGGCCAGTTCAAACAGGCATGCTGTTCTTCCCCAGTTCAAAGCTTAGCTCTTAATTGGTCAGCTGATTGAATTGATTGTAAGTCTGTCCAATCATTTCCAAGCATCCAGTGGTTCCTTCCACTCACTTTTATTTTTTAAATCTTGCCCCTTCTCCCCTTATGTGAATAGAACTAATGATTCTGAAGTGGTTGTCTATGTGGCTTAAGTGTAGTAATGAAATATCTCTGTCTAACATTTTAGATCAGATTTTCCTCTAAACTAGTTTCTCTTATAGATACAGTAACATTGTAAGGAGGCTCTAGTTAGCTTTATTTTATAAATATTGATGTGGAGTATAGGGAGATAGAGTATATTCCCTAATCACAAAGCTCATAGTTGAGATTTGAGACCAATCAGTTTAGTTCCATAGTGTCACACCTGCCCGTTATGTGTGCCACTTCCTGATTTTGACACCTAATGTTCTCTGCACACTTAGATAGGAAGACAATATACCTAAGTACCTGTCACTTCACTGATCATTGTGGTTCATTCCACTGACTCGGTTAGTCAACAGGTATCTTCCTGATCCCTCACAGTACCACGCCCATGCCCTAACCTTGAATTAAAATAAATATCCTTTCTGGATAGAGTAAATCAGCTATAGTTTCCTGTCTACTTTTTCCATTTGGAGATAGACTATAATATTTCACTCTTTAACCTATATTAGCTTCAGGAACTTACTTGACTAGTAGAAATCTGTTAAGATATATAACCGTCAGTCTTAGGTCAATAAGAAGCCTCTAAGGTGAGAAAGCAAACTAAGGTGGTAGATAAACAATGTGGCAAGGCCCTGAGACTGCGAACAGCACAGACACTTAGTGGGACAGAACAGCAGCTCCCACTGCAATGCTATCAACTGAACAAAACCCAAACAGTCCTCCGTGTGGCTATGATGGGGTACACTCTCCTGCTGAACCACACTAGAATTATTGACCCCCTAAACCGAGAGATGAGAAAACACACTGTGTTACGCCTATAAATTAGAGAATAGTTTGCTAAACAACAATAAACAGTTGGAACTAAACTTGATGCCTAGAAGTGAGGTGTTGTAACAGGGCAGTGACTGTAGCATACAGATGTGGCAGGCGCCATACAGATGTGGCAGGCACCAGTAGGTCTCTAGGGAAGGACCTTGAGGACCATGATGGAGAGCTGGGAGAACACTAAAGAAACTATTACATGGGACTGAGGAAACAGCCTGTATTTCTACGGCTGACTCATGCCTTCAAAGAGAATACTAGGGCAGAGATTGTAACAGCAGAAAGAGCATGTAAACCACCACCTTTGGTAATGTAGAAAACAGAAAATGTAGTGTAGATGTTCAGGCAAAGTTTCAAAAAACTCTAACAGGCTTTTTCTCCAACCTCTCACTAACAGGCTTTTAAAAGCTACATTATGATAAAAATATGGACAAAAAAGATTAGCATTTTTAAAAGAGCCATTCGAGTCTTGGTTTCTCGACTTGTTTTGGCGACAGGTCTGCCTTAATGGCTTCAAACTTCCTGTGTCTAAGTGTGTGACACTGTGCTCAGCTTGAGCCATTCCATTTTTGAACAGAGTGTAGAGACAATGAGAGGAGCCAGATTTGTTAGGTTTAAAAACCAAACTGTTTCTCACCTTTTTAGACGATTAAAGCTTTCCAAATGAGTAGTGGCTGCAAGACCAAAAAAAAAAAAAAATCAAACCTAAGATCTGATTGTTGGAGCCATGGAGAAGGTCTCCAAAAATATGCGGGGAAGAGCCTCATATGGTCTTCTGTTTAGACAAGCAGCCTGTGGGAATCTTTAGGGTGGGCCTCTCTACCGTACAAAGAGGTTTCTAAAAACCTGATGGGTCCATTTTCCTCTCATCAGATGTAGAAGCAGACCAACAGAGTAAAAAGAACAGTTCTGAAAAGAAAGGCGTTTGTAGCTGTTGTCCTGTGGGAATAATTAATTATAAGTTAATTTATACGACGCCCTATCAGCTCTTTTTTTTTTTGAGACAGGGTTTCTCTGTGTAGCCCTGGCTGTCCTGGAACTCACTCTGTAGACCAGGCTGGCCTCGAACTCAGAAATCCGCCTGCCTCTGCCTCTCCAGTGCTGGGATTAAAGGCCTGCGCCACCACTGCCCAGCCCCCATCAGCTCTTTATGGAATGGTATCCATCCGCAGGGACCGAAAGGATTAAGACAGAACAAGAATGAAAGGATTCTTTCCTTGTTCACTCCTAAACAATATGGTATGCCAACTATTTGCACAGTATATGTATACATCATCAATGTTATAGTTTGGATCTAGAATGTCTCCCAAGGGGGCTGGAGAGGTGACTGCTCTTGCAGAGAACCAGGTTTGAGTCCCAGCACCCACGTGGCAGCTCATGATGCTCTGTAACTCCGTACCGGCATATCTTCTGGGCTCCGTGACACTGGGCATTTAAGGCACAGCCATACACAGATAAAACACCCCATATTTTAAAAATAAACTTTAGGAAAGAAATAGTGATACGATAAAAAGCTGTGCATATTCCCTAACCATTCTGGTGAAGCTCGTTGAATCTGTGCCTGTGAAGGCCGCAGATACAGAGGGACAAATCTACATGAACTTTCACATGGTAAAAAATCTCTTCTACTGGAGATCATCAGCTCAAGGCTGCTATATGCTTTATTAGCCCGAGGGAGGACCTCATGGGGAGAGCTGTGGCCTGGAGGGAAGCACCAGGATGGAGAGAAAGGATTGGCTCTGCAGGGATGGAAAGGGCTGGCTTTCCAGAGCTGAAGCGGGCGGGGGGGGGGGGGGGGGGGGGGGGGGGGCGGTGGGGGGGGGGATTGGGGACGGGGGGGGGGAGCGCTAGGGCGAGGGTGTGTGCTCCAAAGAGTGCATAACAGGTGAAGGGACAGCTGTGATTCAGAGCATCAGAGCTCCAGGCCAGGAGCAGTTAGGAAAATGAAAAACAACCTTGGGGATTAAAAAGAGAGGGGCCTTTGAAAGGGACGTTTGTCTTAATTGAAGAAGAGGCAGTTCAGAGGTAGCTAACCGCTAATGGGACTGAGTTATTCCTACCAGCTAATAGAACTCAAAAGCAACTTTAGTTCCCTATGTTTGTTCAATTCAACCAAAGCAGAGCTTGTGCTACACACTGGGTGTGAGATTGAAAGATGGTGTCGTATACTCCTTATATCGTACCACAGGCCTGGCTTCCTGAAGAGCTAAAACACGATACACAAAGAACAGGAGGAGAGCCCTTAATTAAATTTGACTTGAAAAAAAACTTGTACAAAGAAGATAGGCCCTATGCAGGCACCAAGAATAAATATAATTAAAAAAACATTATCAGAAATTGAAAATTCAAACTTTTATTAAACAATTTCCAGCTTGTTTTAATTGCTCCACAATGTCTACAAATATCAGAACAGAACATTTTATCCAAGAAATTGGCACAGCCATCAACTAAAAAAAAAAATTAATTTAAAAAAAAGGAAGGTTAAACAAAGTTTGTTTTCACTCGTAGATGGAAAAGTGCCCCCGTCCTCTCCTGGGTGCCTACAAAGGGTGCCGCACCCGGGGAGGGTAGGATGGGTGGCTCTGTAGTCCAGCCCTGCAGGTCTTCAGTCAAGCTACTTAAGGAGTCTTTGTGTTTTCTAAAATAAGGTTAATGACAATAAAGAGTTGACAGGCCACGGCAAGAACAAAACAAGACCATCCATGATTAGTATTTAATTCATCGTCTGCTATGGTTTAAAAATCCAATAAATCATGGTCATTTTTTTTTTTTAAATTAATGTTTGTATACCACACAGGATTCCTTGACTCTAAAATGGCAGTTCTGAATTAATTTTAGTTCTGCTACAAACTGCTCCCTAGGTCTAGGCCAGTGACCCCAGATTTCCATTTATCAGCTTCCTGCCTTATCATAAGACCCAAGTTCTGAAACTGAGTAAGCAGGTTCCCTAACTTCCTTCTCCCTGTGTTCAAGTGTGTGTGTGTGTGTGTGTGTGTGTGTGTGTGTGTGTATGTGTGTGCACGTGTGTGTGTCCCCTCAAGAGCATGTATTTGTGTGTATTCAAAACCACCCCCTTCTCTGACCAGCCTTATCTGTCAGCTGTAACAAAAACCTCAAAGAAAGAAATCATGAGCAAAGCTTTAGACAGCTGGCGGTAGTTTACTCTTACAGCCGGTCCCAGCCTCTCAACACCACTGTTTATATGCATCCAATGTTGGGGGAGGGGAAACTGTGCAATAAATGTGGTATGTAAATTTCTCAGAGAGCTTTGGAACAGTAAGGAAAGACCTGTGTGAATTTTCTGTCGTTCTCCTTATGTTGAGCATACATAATAAGCCTTAAAAATTGTGCAGCCTGATATTATGGTCAATGAATACATTTCTGGAAACAGAAACAAACTGACATATATTCCTAAGAAGCTTCCAAGCATTCTTGACAATCCACCATCACTAAAACCGGGGTCATCTTCCAGTATGTGGCAAGCTGTTCTAGGACCGGCTGCCGTGTTGTCAGCCAATCCCGGGATGGCTGCCGTGTTGTCCACGGTCCTTATCTTTGAATGTAGCCATCTACTACCTTACCCCTGAGGACAGGTAGATAGAAGAGAGAAAGGAAGGAAGCAAGAAAGAAAGGAAGGAAGGAAGGTAGGTAGGAAGGAAGAGAGAAAGAAAGGAAGAAACACACACACACACACACACACACATAACCTATCTTTGTTTTTTAAGCATATTTCCGCTCATAATTGTTTATCTACATTTGAGAAGAGCTGCAAACAGCACGACAAAGTCTTACGAATCTTCTTGATTAATCGTTCATTAACTGTTTTCACACTTTTTCCTCTCTCCTCACACATATACATAGTTATGGAAGCATAGTGTGGATTCTTCACTACTAAAGATTTCAGTATTTCCCAAGACTAATTCAAGTTATTAAATATCTGTGATCACACCCCTTGCTGTCTGGCCAGCTTCTGTCTCATCTCAAGTCCCTGAGGCCAAGTCCTTGACCTCTAACTATCCAGTAGCCACTCCTAAATGATACTTGGCTCACATCTGGATGATCAAGAGGGCTCATCAAGTAGTCACTCCTGAGACAAAGACAAAGCCCAGACAAAGACAAATTCCCCCTGGAAGGCAGTTTTTTGGCAGTTTAAAGCAGTAGGGTTCCCCCACCCTTCTTTCAGCTGGCAGAGGTTCAAAAACATCAAGTTGCAGCCCCAGAAGCTTTATACAATCAGATAAGTTCTAATGAGACTCCCTTCCTGCATGCAATTTCCCCGTTTCCATGTTAGCCCCAGTACTGTTGCATTCAGTAACAAGCTTCTGACAATTTTAGCCAAAAAAGGAAGAAACCTCTAACACTCATTTATCCTGGATATGAGTTAATTCCTTTCTCATATCAGACCCATAAAGCAAAATCCAATAAATGATATTTTAATGTGAAAACAAAACGAATGTTAAAATTTTCATGATGGCTGGGAAGATGGTTTAGGTGGTATAGGGCCTGCTGTGCATGTGTCAGGACCTGAATTCAATCCCCACTGCACTCTGAGTGATTTTGTCTCAAAAACAAAGTGGGGGACTTCTGAGGAATGACAGGCACGACTGACTTCTAGCCAGCATATGCATGTGGACACGACACATGCCTGCATGCACACACATCTGTGATGAAATAAATCCGGGAGGAGTACCATATTTCCTTCCTCCTGGCCATGGCCCTTTTTAGCATTCTGTCTAAACTCCACCCACAGTTACCTGGCAACTACCAGGTATGCTCCGCCCCACAGTTGCCTAGCAACAGCCAGGTGGGCCTGGCCTACCTACTATAAAAGGGGATGCTTGCCTCTCCTCTTATCTCTTGCTCTTGCCTCTCCCTTGCATCTCTTATCCCTTACCTCTCCCCATTACCTCCTCCCCCCCTTCCACGTGGTCATGGCCGGCCTCTCCACTTCTCTACTCTACTCTTTTACTTCTCTCTCCCTCTCTCTGCCTTTCTCTGCCTCTACTACCCTCTTAACTCCCCTCCCCATGCCCTAAATAAACTCTGTTCTATACTATACCGTGGTGTGGCTGGTCCCTCAGGGGGAAGGGATGACTGAGCTTGGGCCTGCTGAGGCACACCCTTCCCCCACACCTCCATACCTCCCTATACCTCCATAAAACATATCTCTTTATATTTTTATAAACACATCAGCCCTAGTTATTCATTCCTGGATGCCATGCTAAACTGCATCAATAAAAGTCAAAGCCCTAGATGTGTCTCTCTGGTACTCTCTTGTGCCAAGATCCTCAGACCTTGTTAGCCACAGCTCTCTGCCTGTGTATTGTCAACCACCAAACAGCAAAAGGCCTCTTTAGATTCCATAACGTACAAGCAACTGCCTGGAAGGCAGATAGACCAATTCACAATGGCAAATGCATGCACGTCTAGGAACATGAGTTCAATCCCTGGAACCCACATAAAGATGGAAAGAGAGAACTGACTCTTGGTATGCCCACCCCAACTCAAAAAGGTGTGACTCCTTTTTCTTCTGTCTTTTTCTTCTGGATGCTGGCCAGAACCTAAGGCTGCTTTAGAACTCCCTGGCTGACTCTACGGGCCCTTTTCCTATGTTCTCCTCCTCACCTCGTGGCTGCCTGCTGCCGGCAGCTGACCTCTGTGCTGCCTTACATCAAGCAGCATGATTCTTCTTCCTTCTCTTCCTCATTCTCCTCCTCCCTTCCAGGCAGCTGCAAGACTTCCATCTTGTCTGTCCTAAGGTTTTCCTTTTAAACACTAACAAATCACCCTCGATCTTCTGTTTGAGTCCATTCTTAAGTTCTTTTATTAAGGAGACTAAGGGTACGGAAGAAGAGCCTCGCGTTTCCCAGGAATCGCATGGTGGCTCCTCTGGGACGCCCCAAGCTTTCTGGTGACACTGCATCATACACTCTGACTTTCCACATACATATTGTGGCTCCTCCCATAATAATTTTAAAAGCAGCTGTGAGACAAGGCCAGCTAGTCCGACTATTTCTCATTTCAAATCTCAGCTGGAAGCTGCTGTGATCACTGAGGTGTGGGGAGACAGTAAGACAGTAGGGAGGGAAAGGGGGTCCAGGCAACGAGAGAGGAAAGAAAGATCAAGTTGCTTCTTTCTTGCTTTTTTTCCTTCTCGTTCCACCCCTGCTCTCTCTGGCCCAAAGATTTATTTTATTTATTTATTATAAATTAATACACTGTCGCTGTCTTCAGACTCACCAGAAGAGGGCATCAGATCTCATTAGGGATGGTTGTGAGCCACCATGTGGTTGCTGGGATTTGAACTCAGGACCTCTGGAAGAGCAGTCAGTGCTCTTGACGACTGAACCATCTCTCCAGCCCCAAGATCAAGTTACTTCAAAGGCAGCCTTTTCATTTGTTATTCCTGTTTTGCACTTGTTTCTGAGACAGCATCTAATAAAACTCAAACTCCTGACTTTTCTGCTTCCATCTTGCCAACACACACACACTCACACCATTAAATTTCAGGCATTTGTCTGATCAACTCAAAAACAAATCTTGTTGCACCTTGACTCATCTGTCACGAGACTGGAAGCAGCCACGCTTCCTTCATGCTTTATGCAGGCTGTAGTGACTTCTAGCTGCTTTAGGACACTTCCAACCTGGAGCCTGCCTATCCACTGGTAACAGCTGCTCACTAAAACTTGGTATCAAAACTTTGATGCTGTAACAATAAAAGCCACCCTCACTCGCCCCCTGCTGGTAGAATCTACCTTGCCACTGCAGCCTCCTGGTTGTATTTTATTTGGCCCTACACGCGCCCTGTAGTTCTTTTAACTATTTTCTATGGTTCCATACTCACCTGTTGTATTCATTTTGCTACCTGATACACCTCGATAGGCATTTTGCTTATTTCCTAGAGCTAGGGCATCATGGGCCTGCCCTTTTACATCCTTATTAATGTCTGGTTCATAGGGTCACCATCTCTCTGGTCTAGTTGATTCTGTTACCTTTGTGGTGGTGTTTAATTGGTTGATTGATTGACTTGGGACAGGATCTCACTTTGTAGTCCCGGATACCTTGCAATATAGATCAACTAGCCTTGAACTTGTGGCAATCATCCTGTCCCACTTCTAAGTTCTGGAGTTGTAGGCATGCACCACTGTGTCTAATCCCTGTACCGTTTCTCGTCTATCCTCTGGGTAGAGCCCTGGACTCATGATCCCAAAGCTCAGCTTAGTGAGGCAGACTACTGGCCATGTGCTGGCCAACCTTCCGACAGATTCTACTCTCAGATTGCTTTTACTGAAGTACGTATCTATAGCTCTGAGCTTATTCAATTGATACCAAGGTGGAGATCTTCAGCTCAGGCTGATTTTCAAGGATCTCTTGTGCTTGCTTCAGTGGCACACGTCCTCCAACAAGACTGTATCTCCTAGACCTCCTCAAACAGCTAGGAACCAAGCACTCAAATGCCAGGACCCGTGGAGAACAATCTCATGCACACTGCCACAATGGGGAGGAAAACTGAGAAGAACAGTGACCATTGATGATCATTTTATATTCTGTGCTTCTTATGCATGTGTTTTTTAATCATTTACCAAGAACATTTTTTGTTAGAAAATACATGAAGTTCATGAAGATCTTTCTTGTTGAAACCCCAGTAAAGCTATGTTGCAGAATAACAGTCTAGGTGAATACAACCATAGGTGTTACAGAGTGAACTATAACAGAGACAGCACAGACAGACACTGTGGTGGTTTGAATGATAGTGAACCCCCCAGGCTCACAGGTTTGATTCGTGGTCCCCAGGTGGGGGAGCTGTTTGGAAGGGATTAGGAGGTGTGGCTTTGGTGGGGGAGTTGTGTTACTGGGAGTGGGCTTTGAGTTTCAAAAGACTCATTCCACTCCCAGTGTGCTCTGCCTCCTGCTTGGGAATCAAGATGTGGCTTCCTGAGCCTTCTGCTGTGTGCCTTTGGTCCAACATCATAAAATCTAACTAACCCTCTGGAACCATAAGCCCAACTTAAACTTTCTTTGTTAAGCTGCTCTGGTCCTAGTGTCTTGTCATGAAAACTAACTAACATAGATGCTGAGATAGGATGCTGATTTTGTTTGTTCTCCGGGGTACCAGCTCCATGCCAACACTCCTCACTTTCTGCCAGCTGGTGTTGGGAAGTGGATGAGGGGTAAATGAGGACACACAGTGGGCAAACTTCTGAATGCGTGCATCTATTATTCTGAAAAGTAGGCACCACTCACTTTATGTCTTTGTGGTTTGAACAGTCTCCCAGATTCCCCTTTGAGATTTGCGGGTCACTCTTTTTTTATTAACCTAAATATGGAGTAACCTGATGCTTTTTGATATAGTCTTGGTCATTCATTTCTCTGTGGTGGCCTTCATGGGTTTTACTCTACTATGCACGACATAGATATTTAGCACCTGCTTGTTAGGCAGGAAGTCTGTTACTTCACAGCTGTGTGACCTCGTCAAACTGCTTAACTTTTTAAATGAGTTGGGGATAATAATTAATATCATTCTTGCAGGGTCATGAGGATAAAAACGCATAGAGCCTGGCGTATAGCATGTGCTAAAAAACACTGTTAATAGTGATGGGAGAGATGGCTCCGTGAAGAGGACTTGTGCTTCCGGGGAACCCAAGCTCAGTTCTCAGCACCCACATCGTACCTCACAGCCATCTGTAACTCTAGCTCCAGGGGCTCCTATGTCATCTTTTGACCTTCTTGGGCATAGGCCCACTTATGGTGCGCACACACACCACTCATATGCATAAAATAAAATAACTCTTTAAAAACCTAAAGCATTATCGATAACAGAAATTGTAAATGAGCTAACAGTGATGATTGACTATGCTGTTTGCCACAGATAACTAAACAGTCGTGACAGGAGTCTCTTTAGGTCTAGCACAGACCAATTTGAAACTGCTCTAGCAAATAAGTGCCAGAGACCCAGTGATTTGAGGGGACTGGATGTCACCTGGACACACCTTCCCCGTCTGTTTCTCCCCTCCCACCACCAATACCATCACCATTTGGTCACCATGTGCAGCCTTCTAGGCAGGTTCTATAAGATTGGGTTCTAGGTAGGCCTGTAGGACATTTTCTTAATCAGTGATTGGTGTGGAGGGCCCCACCCATTGTGGGTGGCTCCACCCTGGACTGGCGCTTCACTAATATTTAAATAGATTGGACAGGGAAAATCCTGCTACAGAACCCCACAGGAAGACCAACAGAATCAACTAACCTAGATCCTTGGGGCTGTCAGAGACTGACCCACCAACCAAAGACTGGACCTAGGCCTCCCCACACATATGTAGCAGATGTGCAGCTTGGTCTTCATATAGGTCCTGAACAACTGGAGGGGAGTGCTATCTCCAAAGCTGTTGCCTGTACGTGGGATATGTTCTTCTAGTTGGGCTGTCTGTCTGGCCTCGGTAAGAGAGGATGTACCTAGCCCCGAAAACTTGGTGTGCCAGGGTGGGGAATACCCAGGGGGATCCTCACTAGCTCAGAAGAGAAGGGGAAGGGGAATGGGGAAAGGATTGTATGAGGGGGTGCAGGAGGGGGGCAGTGAGTGGGATAGAAAGTGAATTGATAAAATAAATAAATAAATAAATAAACAAACAAAAAGAAGAGTAAGCATGATAAATTTCCCCCCCTCCCCCAAGTTGCTTTCAGTTACGGAGTTTGATCACAGTAATAGGTACTCTGATTAAAAGTTAGAATGATCACTTTCTTTTTGTCCCATGCTCCATCCCCATACCATAATAAGCAGGAATTGGGCCTCAGCTAGAGCTAAACCAACCAGAGATAGCAAGCACCATCTAATATAAATACTCCAACAATGGAGTTGTTTCTCTCAGTCATTCTGTTACGTTTGCTTTCACTGTCTTGAAAGAACCAAATTATCTGCCCAAAGGCCAGGCTAACATTGTTCACATGTGCTCAGAAGCTCTGCTGTCTCTTCCAGGACCTCCTTACTGAATCTCATTTTGGACTTCCTTTGGGCACCAAAATCTGTAGAGCTTAAGCCTCATCTACAAGACAGCTTTGTGTCTGAATATAGACTACACATACGTCCTGAACACACCTTCACATTGCAGCTGGCCTATACCATCTAATCCATTTGAAAGGTAACTGGGTTTAATTTGTATTGTCTTTATGGGTGCATTGTTTTGCGTTGGGATCTCTTTGACCCACAGTTGACAGATCCTGCAGGTCAGAAGGACAAGTGCAGTTGTTTCCAGCCTCTCTCTTATTTCCTTCGCTCAGCTGATCCATGAGTGTCTTAGATCCTAACTGAGAAATCATTAAATCCCACATTCTCAGCACCACGGCCTGAGCTCTGGCCCGTACTGCCTGTGACATGAATTTCTTTCGATAGCCTTTCTGTGATCTCATCTCTACACTTGGTTTATTTCACCCATTTCCTGTGTTTGTGACTCGCACAAACAGTAGGCCAGACACTCTTCCAATACGTGCCATGATGCCAAAGAGGCTGGGGAGGGGAAAATGGTAGCAGTCTCAGTTCCTTGAGCAAGAGATCATAATTTTTTTCTTAGTGTTTTTTAGAAATGAACAGTTTACCTAATGTGGAGGTTCTGTCCAGATTGAGAAGCACAGACGTCTAGAGCATTTCTAAAGAGCGCTGATGCTGAGCCCCAATCTAAAAGAGTTTACTTGCCTGGCCAGGAGTGGAGTCTCTATGTAAAGTCTTTAGGTCTTACCAGATGCTTCTAACACATAGACAAGACGGAAAACTACTAATTTACAGCACGGATAGACAGGCGCTTCTGCTTCCAAAGAGCGTGAGATAACAGGGTCTACACTGGTTTTATTCTGAAATGCTCCTCCTCCAGGTTTATGGGTTGAGCTCGTGTTTCTCAGTTGATAGTGCTGTCTGGAGACCATGAGGCCATTAGCTTTAGAAGGTAGGGCCTGATAGTGGAGGTAGGTCATTCCCAGCTCCTGGTTCCAGCCACTCTCTGCTTCCACGTAAATGGCTCCTACACATGCCTCCACTCTCGAAGACTGGGCCACACTGCTCTGACTGCCCACCAGGACAGACCACATCCCTCTGAATGAGCGAGAATGAATGTTTTCTCCCATATGTGGTTTCTGTCAAGTATTTTGTCTCAGTGTTGCAAAAGTAACTAACATGGAGTCTGGATCCATTCTCCCTTATCTCTGACAGAAATTACTGAAAACTTCAACAACAACACATGAAATGCTGGTATTTAGGTGCTGCAAACTGAACAACCTAGGACGGCGGCCCCAATGAATAAGACAGACCAGTGGGTGTTTCAAGATGAGGTCAAAGAGGTTTTGATAAACTCCATCTTAGAATCACTTTTGGGATCCCCAAACACTACAAATTGTAAATAAAATGAGTATACATAACTGCTGGCCCAAAGTATTTCCTGTTAAAGGTTTGCCAGTGGGGGGTCCAATGGCTCTGGTATCTGGTTGATACTCTTTCTGGGGAGCATTTGGCTCTTTACCTAAATCTGTACAGCCAAGTACCCTGTGTCCCCAGAATAATCACAGCAAGAAGGCAATCCCTGCTGCTGCTTCCTTGACCTTGGAATTTCCAGCCTCCCCACTCAAGGAAATAAATCTCTGCACTCTATTAATTATCCAGCCTTAGGTAATAAGTTCTAGCACTGAATGAAACACAGACTACGAACCTTGTCATTTGTAATTTTATCTTTACAGTTAATGCCAACTGATTCGGAGAAGAAATGTGTAGACACAAGAGAGACTCAAGGATTCCCAAACAAGATAGACTACAACCTGGTTAAAAGTGTTTACTTAATACAGGTAGGGAAAAAAAGGCATCCAGAAGAAAGAGAGTGATAGTCAATGGACGTTTACTGTTCGAGGAAGAAAGAACTCCTTTGTGTCCTTGATACTCCAGAGCTCTCATTTTTTGCCCTAAAAAATTAAAATCTACTAACAACTCTGCTCTTACTTCAAACATAACAAACAAATGGAACAAGTATGTCATGGGACTTCCCTGAACTAACAAAAGAGAAACTGCATTCCTGAACATATAAAAATCTTTATGTTAAATTAATAATTTGCTATCAAAGGTTTGGGTGGTAGTGATGTGGATTCCTCAGCCCAA
>JADRCH010000111.1:437970-513224 GCA_019843965.1 Rhynchomys soricoides
AAGGCAGGATTTTGGTGATCCACACTACCGCCTCACCAGACAGTCAGCCAGCTTTCCAGGAAGAGACCATCTTTATTTTTTTTCTCCATCCATTTGTCTGTTATGTCCATAGTTCAGAGCTGAGGATCTGGAGGTCATCTGCATCAAGTTAAGTTCTAGCCATCACCGTCACTGCTCAATGAACAGCACGAGTTAAACATGGGGAGTAGCCTCTCCCCATGACGTTGACAAGCTGAGAATCAGGAAAACCGTGACTCCCCCACTCACCTTTGACACACTAACACTCATTAGACCTCTGCTCTTACAGCTGCTATGGAAAGTCTGCTACCAGCTCCTAGAACATTTATATTTTGTTTTAGCTTTGTTTGTTTTGTTTGTTTGTTTGCTTCAGAGACAGAGTCTCTCTATGTAACAGTCCTGGTTGTCTTGGAACTTGCTCTGTAGACCAGGCTGGCCTCAAACTCACAGAGATCCACCTGCCTCTGCCTCTTGAGAGCTAGGATTAAAGGTGTGCACCACCACCTCGCAACTCTGATTTGGCTTATAATTGATTTTTATTTGAAATTGCAGTTATTTACTCTTTAGTTAACATAACGATAGGCTAATTAGGGTCTCTTATATTTATTTGTTTATGAGATTTGGGGGTTTGTGTTTTGGTTTTGAGGCATAATTTTGCCATGTGTCCCAGGCTGACTTTAAGCTCATTACATACATATGAATAGCAGGGTGCAAGCCTATAATATCAGTTGAGGCAACTGAAGAGGCTGAGGCAGACAGATCATGAATTTGAGGCTAGCCTGGGCTATGTAAGAAGACCGTACTGCAACACCTTACTGCCATAGTTTAGAGAATCATGCTAGCCCTTCAAAATATCTATTGTCAATGACACTGAGAGAGATTACCTTTATGATGAGTGTTTGTTCAGCTGTTATATAGAAAGCAGGCAAGAAGCTTTGAAATTTTAGAAACACGTGTATGTGAATATACAGATTTATTTTTGGTCAAAGTTCACTCACATTTTAAAAACATAACTACATTTGGGCTAAAGTTTCACTATATATGTATATGAATGTCTCTTGCTTCATCCTTTAATTTCCAATAATTCATTATGCATTTCTTAGTAAAAAATGATCCCTCTAACTACTGTATAATTGAATCTTTGACTACATTTTCTTGCATAAACAGGGGAAGTACAATGAATGAAAGCAATTAAATTTCTTTGACTAGGCCGACTCCCTTTTCTAGTTCACAGATCCAGCAGACTCCGGAGCAATTAATACGAACCCAGCAACTCTTCCCCTCTGAGGTCAAAATTCCTTTAATCCGAATCTGAATCCCAGTCACAGGAAACTGAGGCCTAGAAAGGTCTCAGTTAGTTAAAGGCAAAGCAAAGACTTGAACCCACCATTGCCTTTTGGTTTGAGTGATAAGTACTGGTTCCCCACGGGGGATGGGGGGCAGAGGGAGGAGCTAAAGATTCTGTGTCAAAGACATGCTTACTTTAGAAACGGCAGCCATACAATCTGTCCCTTCTTTTGGAAACATTAATATGACAGATTTTCATCTTGCTGTTGTTACTTCAAGAACATGGGGCCTAATCTGCCGGGTATTTTCTAGGCCAGAGTGGTGGAAAGGTCTGGGGTCAGAGGGAGCTAGCTGGCCTAGAGCATCCAGCCAACAACCCCAGGCCCGGCTCCAGTGCTGCAGAGGAAGAAAGGCATCACCAACTCCCTGCTGTCTCCAGCTAAGGCAAATAAATAATCCAAGAATGAAGAGACTAAGAAAAGGCGAAGATGGGCGCTCTGCAAATCCGCCTACTGGCCTGGCTCCTGAGTCACCTTTCCTTTGGCTCAGCCCAGCAAGTGTTGCCTTTAGCCTCACCCACACCGGTACAGATCGATCAATACAGATCTTGGGATAGAAACCTGGATTCCCACCCTTTCTCCTGTACATCAGCGCCGCACCTTCCTGCTCTACTCAGCCCTGTCCGGTCGATTCAATTAGCTCCTGGGGCCCCCACCTCTTGCGCGTCCGCCAGACCTTCCCCAATAATTGTCATTAGGGAACAACCTCCCATGACAGCGTAGATCTCCTGCCACGACCCCAGCTCTGTCCAGTGAACAGTGCACCAGCACCCCTTAACCCCAGCACACTAGCACCCCTGCGCCACAGCTTCCCCTGCTCCAGCGGCAGAAACTGGCCATGTCTTACCTCATCCAGGGTGCAGCCGAGACTGCCTCCTCCTCCTCTGCCGCCACCGCCCAGCTCCCAGCCCGCTCTGGGGGTCGTTGTTCCCGGTTGAAGGGCTGCCGCGGAGACTGGCGAGGTGCGTGGTGAGCCCAGCACGGCGGCGGCGCATGGTGGCAGATGGACCCGCTGTCCGTGTGCTTCATGGGTCCCAGGCCTGGGCACTGCGCCCTAGCTCTGATCTCTGCTTGGTTTCCCTTGGTTTCACCGGCCCTCCAGGCGCATCCTCCCTGCGTGGAGGAGCATCCAGCCCAGATGCTGCGGCTGTGGCGGAGATGCGGCCAGGTTCTGCCTCCCACGAGGCTGTCTGCCAACTGCTCCGCCCAGGCGCTTTTGATCCTTCTGCTACACACATAGCTGTCCTGCATCCTCTAGCATCTTCTCTTCCCTCTCCATCTGTGACCTCAGCCTGGCAGTCTTGTCATTTCCAGACCTCACTACTGCCTTTTCGTTCTGTGCATTCCAATGTCACCTTCCCCAGTTTCTAAGCTTAAAGAAGTCCCTGACTGGCGAGATGGCCCAGCGGGTAAAGACATTTGTTGCTAAACCCTATGACCTGAGTGTTCAATCCTGGGAACCACGTGATAGAGTTGGACATCCTCAAGTTGTCCTCTGACCTTTACAGGCACGCTGTGGCGCGCGCGCCCGCGCGCTCGCGCGCACACGCACACACACACACAGACACAGTTCCTCTTGTTCTCACACCTTTAGATATTTTCCGGGGCTGTCTTTCTCCTTCCCTAAACTGGCCATCCTTTTAAACTGCTCCTTGTTACTGACTCCTGAGAAAACTTCTCCAGCTTGTTGGCTAGCCTCTTCTAGAATCTTGTTTTACTTTTTCTGCTTTTTCTTTAGTTTTTGGAGGTGGAGAGCACTGTCCTGAACAGCTGTTATTTGTTTTCCAGTTGGGATTTTCTGAAGGTCATTTTCTAAGAATTCTTAGCAAACAGTATCCACCATCAGCCCAAGTGAGTGGTGTCATCTAAAAACAAAACAACCGGGGGACGGGGAGAGGAGAGAGAGGGTGGTGGGCCAAAACTTTAATCCCAGTCCCTGAAGGCAGAGGCAAGCAGGTCTCTGTGAGTTCCAGGCCAGCCTGGGCTACATCATGAAACCCTGTCTCTAAATGAAACATAGTTACCAAAGCACACTGGCCTGTGATCTCAGTTATCAGGGAGGCGAAGGCAGGACAGTCAGAAGTTCAAGGCTAGCCTGTCTCAATACAAAATGAAATGGGACCAGGATATAACTCAGCGGTAAGCGCTTGTACACTGTGTGCAAGGCCCGGGTTCTGTCCCAGCACCTACAAACACACAACTCACAGGCTAACTAAACTGTCACTAAGTGGCCATTCCAGCAGCCTGCTTCTTATACTCCACATCTCTCCCCAAAGAGCAGAGACAAGACGATTTCCAACAATGCCAGAAGCTTCTCCCACGCTCTCGCACACAGCACCTGGCCGCTAGGCAAACAAAGTTTGTCTTTGTGGCTGTGCACCACGGATGGAAAAGTTCTTACGCAGCGGCCATGACGGATGCAACACAAAGCCAATCCTTGCCCCAAATCCCCCATGGTTCCGTGTTATGGGTTTTTATCTCAGCTCTTTCAGCCACCCAGCTAACAGAGATGCAAAGCCGAGTGTTTCGGGAGATAGAGCTCTCAGGCATCCACACAGCCCCTGATTCTTCACCACCTCATGCTCCTCCCCAACATGACTGCAGCTGCCTCCAGAAAATGAAGTTATCGGGTACCTCACTGTTCTTTTGTTCAGGGGTCTTACTCTACATCTTCTTGGCCTTTCCGATCTATCTTATCTGACCTGTTTATCTTATCAGAGGATTTGAAGTGAAATCTTCTGGTCTGTATCTTCTTTTTCTCCATTCGCACTAACTCCATCTGTGACCGATCAGCAAGTTATCCCATCCCCAAACGCCCCTCTGCCTTTGGCTTTTCTCTGGCTTTCTCCTGCAATTTGCTTTAGTATATGGAACCATTTGATGTCTATGCTCCTATCTGCAGCCCATGCTTTACCTCCTGGTTTTCTGCAGTGGGTTCCTATTTCATTCACTGAGTCATGTATTAAACAAACCTTTTACACAACACCAGCCAGCAAGACTGAAAAGAGAGCCACACAAGTTCTTTAACTTTAGGATGCTAACATATAAAATAAGAACTAGATGTTTTCACAACTGAGATTTAAAGTGGATTCAAAACTTATTAGAAGAAGAAGAAAATGTATCAAAATGGGAGTGTGGCTCAAGAAGAGAGTTCCTGCCTAGTAGGCAGGAGATCCTGGGTTCGACTCCTACAGGAGAAAAAAAAAAAACCTTTGTCAGCATAAGGAAGGTAGTAATTTGTGAATGCCAGCTTAAAAATAAATAAATAAAAGTCTCAGCATAACTAGATAAAATGAGAAAATGTGGTAACTTAACATTTTGTCCTGATCACCTCCACTAAGAATCTAATACAGGATCCTAGGAAAATTTGAGAAAGGGCTGATGGGATTGATAATTACAGGTAATTCTCTTTCTGTAGCAGTTTGGATCGCTCGCCGTTAGCACTGTTTCAGTTTGCCAGAAATTGTCACATACCTAGGAGGCTTCGTAGCCCCTGCCCCTGTTTTGCAGGGAAGAGGGGCGCATTGATTGCTTCATGGCCCTGTTTCCATATTTGCCTAGTCCCTCAGCGCTCACGAGTGGGCTTAGAAAGGAGGGGGATAACTGTGTGAACATGACCCTGGCAGCAGGGACTTGAGGACAAAAGACTGAAACAACACAAGAAGGACAAGTCTTAACAATCTGAGCACATAAAATCAAATCCAATTAATTGAAAAGTATGCAAGTGTGAAGCTTTATGATGCAAATATCCAATGCCAACTGGATCTCCACTGACTCATTGTTCCTCACAACATACAGGATGCTGGAAGCTTAGGAGATGACTCCGAGCATAAGGATGACAACATAGGCTCAGATCCCTAGCACCGGTGTAAACCCAGCACGGCTGCAGGTAAGGGTTGTGCTGGTCCTTACCGGGGCTCTGCATTTTCTGCAGTCACCTATCCCAATCTCCTCCTCCTCCTCCCTTTTCTTTCTTCTTTTTAAAGATTTACTTATTTTATGTATGTGAGTACACTGGTGCTCTCTTCAGAGACACCAGAAGAGGGCATTGGATGGTTGTGAGCCACCATGTGGTTGCTGGGAATTGAACTCAGGACCTCTGGAAGAGCAGTCAGTGCTCTTAACCGCTGAGCCGTCTCTCCAGCCCCCCCCCCCCCATCTTCTTGCTTAAACTATAGCTGCTCTGTTGAAGACCACACCAGATGCGTTGCCCTGGTCCTTTTTAGAAAATTTCCCCTCAAGGAATTTAGTTCCAAGGCCAAACGTTGACACTGACATCTGATTTCTTGGGTACCACGCCAGTTATTCTGCACAACTACCATCTCCTAGAGCCTTCAGGGCTAAACATGATGGTGCTGAGCAGTGAGGCTGAGACTCCATCTGTGTGGCTTCTCTATGAACGGGCTAATGAACCGTCCTCATCACATGCTCTAGATTTATAAATTACCTATTTTGATCATGGCTTTGGATTCTGAATGCTCATAATCGGGTTCTGCTTGGTGATAGGTTTTTGCCTAATACAAAAAATTTTAAAGAACAGAATTCCATTATTTAAAAAGACAGTGCCACTTTTTCTTTATCTGAGGCTGAGAAGCAGTTCAGTGAAACTGTTGGTGACTCCAAGACAAGGAAGTATTAGGACTTGTGACTCCAGCAAAGCTGGGGTGAATGTATCAAATTATTCTCAATTGAACAATATACAGGACGTAACAATTGTACATGAGAATCATATACAGTTTAATGCAGGATCTTTATTTGAAGGTATCAAAGTGTGCCCAGTACAGGTAGGACATGAGCCTATGGTACTTAAACAGTGCTTCTTGAGCACTGTGGTTATGCTGGAATTTCCATCTTCAGTGGCTTTTCAACACTAGGTACAAGATAACAGGGTCCAGGTAAAAGACAACAGCCATCTCTAGGGAAAGTTCAAATCTCAGGGCAGCCAAAGTAGATGGACTACAGAGTGCTCCCAGAAAGGGAGAAAGTTCAGGAGAAGAGTCCATGAATGTAGATTAAAATCCTTTAAGCTGCTGGCTTACCTCACTACTAAACTAGGCCCACAGACAACAAGACATCAAGGAACCCACCAGAAAAGACCTGTTCAGAGTCTAACGAGCTAAGCAGTGTTTTAGCTCCCAGAGGAAGCTGGACTTCAAGCCTTAAAATATAGAGACACCTGCTCTTGCAGCCGAGACCACAAAAGGAATGAACCACACTCTTGGAATAGAGCACACAGCTACTGAAAGTGAACAGGTATCTCAGAGCTAGGAACCAAGCCTCTGCAGGATTAGAGTGCTCTGCTAGATGTTCTTCCTACCTTCCGGGAGGGAAACGTAACTCTTCCAAGGCAGAGAATATTAGCCAAAGCCTCTCCGTTTTTACATCAGTGTCCAAACCCAATATAAAATTGAGAGCCGTGTTAAAAGTCAAATCCAAATGATTAAACATTAAGAGAAGGTTTTAATCAAATAAGAGCCAGACATTAGAGTTGACAGGGAGCTTAAATAACTAGGCTTACTGAGCTTACAAAACTAGAAGATAAGATGAGCAAAAATACAAAGGTGGTCAATTTGGTTCAGTATACAACTGAAAAGTATGGGGATGATGATGATGGTGATGTTGATGCTGCCAGACTCTCTAAAACAGTAAGTAACTGGAAACAGGAATCTGTGGTGATTTGGGTGAGGTGTCCCAATTGTCTCAGGCATTTGGATACTTCCAGTTCGTGGCATTGTTTGGGCAGGTTGAGGAGGTGTGGTATCATTGGAGGAAGTATGTCACTGGGGCAAGCTTTGAGAGTTTAAAGGCTTGTAGCCTTTCTAATTAGCTCTCTCTGCCTCATGCTTTTGTTAACGATGTGAGAGTCTCGACTTCTGCTCCCGGTACCAAACCGTCCAGCTGCTACCATGCTTCTCTGCTGTAATGGCTTCCCCCAAACAAACCCTTATTTCTCTAAGTTGCCTTGGCCATGGTGTTTCATCCCAGCAGACGAACAGTGAATACAGAGCCCTTTGCTACTTCTCCTAATGGTGTTTCCAGCAGAAGTCAGGATCGGTGGTCTGCACCATAGCCCCATCTAAGCAGAAGAAGAGAGGCTAAAGGAGAGCAGGAGACTAGCTCAGCACAGTTAAAAAAATCCAATATAGATGTAATTTCAGTACCCGAAAGAGAGGAGAGAGAAGGGTGTAGAAGCAGTATTTGGGGACATCAAGACCGGTGTCTTCTACATGTGACTCCGAGGGAACATGGACCTCTCAGACGCTGGAATTTCAGGAAACTTCTAGTCAGACAAAAGAAGAGTGTCTATCAGAAATGGTAGAGGCAGCTTCAATTCATAAATATGTTGAAGACAGCTCTCCGGTTGAAACAGACCATTTGACCATGCGGCTGGCTTCCTATGCCGGAGCAGTTCCTCTGCACCCGGCGCTGTACGGGAGTTTCTGGGCGGGGACATGCTTTAGGGGAGGGGCTAGAAATAGGGGAGGGGAGCATGTGGAAACTGTAGCGCTAACAATCACTAACCAGAGCCATCCGTCTAATCCGCTCTGAGTGCCAGAAATAAGGAGAGCCTCGGGGAAGTGGAAAGTAATAGGTTTGATTATGGTGACAGGAAATCAAAACCAAAGTCTTTTAAGCCATATAGTTGGTAAGAGTTTCGGTCATAATATCAGATGCTAAAAAGCTGAAAGACCCAATTTCCAAAAATAAAATTCTAGAAAGGATAATTTTTAAATTATTTACATGACATTTATTTGCAGGCTGTGGGTGTTTGTGTCTCAGTAGAAGAGCAGGAGTTTGGCATGCACAAGGCATTAATTATAATACAATTATTATAAGAAAATAACATATTTATTATTATGCAGAGAAACATTATATTTTCAAAAGAAGATTTATTGAAGAAACAAAAATGGTAGAGCACTTCATAGTACACTTAGTAAAACAGGCGATGACAATAAACAAGTTTCATAAGCATAGACACTTAGGCAAACTAATGATAAGCATATGCTTGTGAGAGCTATGAGCAATCCACTCAAAAGTAGGGGAAAGGTTGATAAGATAAGCTTGGCTTGCTGCCGAGCCTGACGACCTAAGTTCAATCCCTGGGACCCACGTAATAAAATGAGAGAAGTGATCCCCTCGGTTGCTTCTCTGACCTCTGCATGTATAGCATAGCACAAGTGCATGTGCCAATGCTTTCTCAAGCATGCCCACGCACGCACAGCCATTATTATAAACAAACATGTGTGAAAAGTGAAACGCACACCACCAAGGTTTGAGTGTGCATCATGCTTTTTCTTTAAAAGATGTGTTTATTTTAATATGTTTGTTGGCTTACATGTGTAACTGTGCACCACATGCACGCAGTGCCCATGGCAGCCAGAAGAGGGCACTGTGTCACCAAGAATTGGAGTTAGAGACTGTTTGCCCCTATTTCGGTGCTGGGGATTGAACACAGTTCCTCTGGAAGAGAAGCCGGTGCTTTTAATTACTGAGCCATCTCTCCAGCCCAGAATCCTGCTTTTTAACTACAGCCATATGAAATACTGTGAGGGAAAAAAAATCTAAACATTTGATGAAATTCATCAAAAACACTAACAAACAAACAAACAAATCACTATGTATGTAGAGGCCCAAAAGCTGAGCGTTCAGATTTTTACTTTTTACAGATTAAAAAAAAAAAAAGTTATCCTTGTATTTTTTAAAATTTAATTTAATTTTGTTGTTTAACTTATTCACTTTGCATCCCACTCACTGCCCCCTTCCAGTCATCCCCTCCCACAGTCCTTCCCTCCACCCCCTTTTCTCCTCTGGGCAGGTGGGGCCCCGCTGGGTACACCCCACCCTGGCACTTCAAGTCTCTGTGAGGCTAGGTGCTTCCTCTCCCACTGAGGCCAGACAAGGCAGCCCAGCTAATAGAACATATCCCATGTACAGGCAACAGCTTTTGGGATAGCCCCGCTCCAGTTGTTCGGGACCCACACGAAGACCAGCCTGCCCATCTGCTACAGATGAACAGGGAAGCCTAGGTCCAGCCCCTTTAAGTTCTACTGTTGGTGGCTCAGACTCTGAGAGCCCCGAGGGTCCAGGTAGTTGGCTCTGTTGGTCTTCCTGTGGAGTTCCTGGCCTCTTCAGGCCCACAATCCTTCCTCCTATTCTTCCATAGGACTCCCCAAACTCCATCCACTGTTTGACTGAGGGCGTCTGTATCTGTCTGAATTAGCTGCTGGGTGGAGTCTCTCAGAGGACAACACACACACACACACACACACACACACGGCTTACACTCAGCAGTCAGTGTTGTGATAATGTACTTCCAGAGAGCCAAAGTTGAAAAGTGTGATTAAAATTTATATAATTCATACCTGGATGGGGATAGTCTGTAAAGGAAATAAATGGCATGGTGAGTTATAAAAATAATGCTGATAGTTTTCAATGGTGAGAAAATATTTTAAAGGAAAAAAATCTAAAATGACTTTTTGACTTATGAAGAAGCGTTACAGGGGCTGTTGGGGCCTGGTGAGGGCATGGAGAACTGGCTGGCCTTTGCACACATCAGCTGTGTTCCCAAACCTTACTAGACCTTCTTTCTTTATTCTTTGTTGGGCATCGCTAAGAGGAACACTGGCATTTATTTTCTGGGGTAGTAAGGCTCCTCTTAAATTTTCTTTCTCTGACATGGTGTTTTGTTTTGCTTGTTTGTTTTAGGCCCTAGATGCTCATTGTGGATGCATAGACACATATGTGATCCTGTACAGACTACAGAATCCATGGGACAGTACTTGTGACTGAATGACAACATGTCTTATCCTACATGCATACAGTATTTTTGAGTAAGTCGCTGATTGGGGTGGCTTTTTTAGGTAAACGCAGACATAATTCGTTAAAAAGTGTTTACATTGTGTCATTTGAATACAATGCTAATGCAGACATATAACACCCTTTTAATTTTAGTTTTGTGGAGGTCAGGACTGAACCTGGGGCCTAACAGATTTGACAACAGAGTCCCCAGTGGGACCCACTGTTACGGGTTCTGGGAATTGGACTAGGTCCTTTACAAGAACAGCCGGTACCCTTAACCACTGGGCCCCTCCAGCTCCAAGTGCTGCATTGTTAAATGGGAGTTTTCACCTCTGCCATATTGCATGGCCAAACCCTTCCTCAGAGTTTCGAATTCTAATATTAGTACTTGGGAGACTGAAGCAGGATTGCTGAGTGTCTGAGATTAGCCTGGGCTACACAGTAAATTCTAGGTCAGTCAGGGTTAGAGAGTAAAGCTTCCTCTCAAAAGAACAACAAACGCCTGCACTCCCAGGCACATCCCCATCCCCACACAGAGACACACATACTGCTCACAAAACCCCCCCAGTCAGATATGCCCACATACACATATTCACAGAGACACATACCCCACAGAGACAGATACACTCACGTGCATAGAGATACATACATATTCTCCAACAGAGACAAACATCCACACGTACCCCCCCACACCTATCCCCCACAGAAACACATACCCAAACACATATATGCCCACACAGAGACACATACCCCCCCTTCACAGAGACACATACCCACACACAGACACACAGACACATATCCATACATACACACACCCATATGCGTATACCTACCACCTACCACCTACCCACACACAAAGAGACACATACATATAATTAAAAACCAATACAAACAAATCTTAATGATTTAGAAACAAGAAACAAAGAATTTGGGCTTCTACCTCTTACATAGCTTTGGTGTCCCTGTCCCAGGCCACCTTCGAGATTACTGTTCGGGGCTTCTTTCGGGATTTCCCTGACTTACTTTGATGGCTACAGTCTTTGGCACAGTGTTTGGGGAATTTCAGTCTTTAAGAATGTCAACATTTGTGATTCTGATATCTGAGGAGTAGTCTCAGTGCTGGTGACAACACTCTCTATTTTGTTCTTGATTCTTTTTTCTTTTGAGTTAGGGACTCACTGTCGTACAGTAACCTGGAGCTAACTGTGTGGCTCACATTGATCTTGAACTCACAATCCTTCTATCTCAGCCTTCTGGGTGTGGGCTTACAGCTGTCCACAGCATGCCTAGTTCATGATCTACTCCTTGTATTTAAACTAACTAACTAACTAACTATCTCACCAGAATCCTGCCACCCCAAGCCTAAAATTCCAGGAAATTCGATCTGAGAAAAATATTTACAAAGTTATAATAGACAAAGATAAAGACAAAGTACTTCTGGTACAACTTTTGGAGATTTTTTAAAAAAATTTTCTACTCCCAAAAGTGCGGTTTAAATGATTTATGATAGTTTAAATGTCAAGTAGTTTATGACCACATTCAGCATCTGTCATCCTAGCATCTATTTCTGTCTTGAAGCACGTTAGCGGTGGTTAGCGGTGGATAGCTCTCCTACCCCACCAGTTCCTTCAGGTTTCCTCACCTGTGGGTCACGAGACACACTGAATAATTTCAAGCAGCAACATGAGTGCTGTTAAGAACCCAAAGCAGAAGCTGGGGCGATGGTTCAGTGAGTTAGAGCCCTTACCATATAAACAGGAATATCTGAGTTTGAATCCTCCGTACTCATTCAAAAGCCAGCTGGTGGTGTTTATTTGTAACGCCCACCTTGGGATGCAGAGATGGGGAGATCCCTGCTGCTTGCTGGCTAACCTCAGCTTAGCTGAACCTGGGAGCCTTGGGTCTAGAGTCAGTGAAGTGACCCTGACTCCAAAGGTAAGATGGAGAGGCTGGAGACGTAGCTCAGCAATTAAGAGCCCTAGCTGCTCTTTTAGAGGACTTTAGATTCAGTTCCCAGAACCCATGTAGTGGCTCACAATGTCTGTAACTCCAGTCCCAGGGGATCCAACATGCACTTCTGGCCTCTGCAGGCACACATGAGGTATACAGACATACATGTGGGCAAAACAGCCCCACATATAAAAATTTTCAAAGTAAAGATAAGGTGGAAAGCAGTGGAGGAAGACACCTGACACTGTCATCTGCTTCCACTAGCACACTACACACACATACACACGTGCACGCACACACGCACACACACACACCCCACATACACATGAAAGAACCTAAAGACATAGGTATCATGGAGCATGTCTGTAATCCTAGCACCTAAGAGATGGGAGTTGGTAGAACAGGAGTTCAAGATGACCCTCAGCTATATTGTGAGTTTAAAGCCAGTGTAAGCTATATGAGATCCTGTTTTAAACACACACACACACACACACACACACACACAAATTTATAGTACAAAACACAGTTTGGTAAGTCTAGACAAAATTTTAGGATTTATAGCAACAAAAGTAGATACCAACAAAAAATACTTATCATATCCTCAAGGAACATACAAATCACAATTTTCAGTAAAATGATACACACACAGAATGAGGAGACATTGGAGGGCTGCGGGTGAAGATGAACAAGCCTCATAATGGTAGTTCTGCCCCCAGGCCCAGAGTGAATTGAGAGAACTCCCACCGTCCCCTGACTCCCACAAGTGTACTGGGATATTTGAGAGCACACATGCAAACACAATAAATAAATATAATTTTTAAATTGCTTCTGTAATTTTTCAAGATTATAATTTTATAATTTCACCTTCTCTTTCTTTTCTTAAACGCCTCTCATACGCCCCATCCTGCTCTTTCAAGTTCACAGCTGCTTTTATCATTGTTACATACACATTCCTAAATATGTAAATACATCCTGCTCAATCTGTATCATGCTGTGTGTGTGTGTATGTGTGTGTGTGTGTGTGTGTGTGAGATTTTTAAATTTTAAAGAGATAGGCATTGGATCATATAAAATCCAACCCCGACCCTCCAAAAAGAGTACAGTGATAAAACTTCTTCCCAGCTAAAGGCTGACAGATAAGGAACAGCCGGCCCAGATCTCAGCTGCTGAGATCGCCATGACAACACAGTAGGCCAAGGTAGGCAGAGACCAAGATCACTTTGACCTCCTGGAAGGGCTTAGGTTCTCCTTTGGGTTTGGTTGTACCTGCTCAGATGTTTATTCAGTGAGATGCTTACTAGTTCTGTGTAGCAAGCATCCTATTGTCCCATCAGGGGAAAACCTGTTGATTTTTTGTTTTGGTTTGGTTTTTTGTTTTTTCAGACAAAGCGGTAAGCCTGCCTATTTGGGGGGGGGGGGGATGAGATATTAACAATACCTTTGGGTTATCACAGATCTAAATCCATTTTCCCTGCTTAGTTTGACATGTAATGAACGTTGTATCGATCTGGGCATGGTAGCACACACCTGTCACACCAGCATTCGGGAGGCTGAGGCAAGACAGTGTTGATTTCGAGACTAGCTTGGGTTACATAGTAAGATGCCTTGTGTAAAGCAAGCAAGCAAGCAGGCAAGCAGTGAGTTGAATCAATCAATCAATCAATCATCAATCAATCAGTGCATTCTTTTTATAAAGTGGTATCAATACTTCTCAGATTAACTTTTTTGTTTATTTTTCAATTTTTAAAAAAGAAAGCATCATCATGTAAAATCTTAATTCAACCTGTCATTTTACAATCCGAAAGAAGTGATAAGATACACAAAAAGATCTCTTAAGATGCTTTTTAAAAATGTGCATGGGTGTTTTGCCTGCACATATGTCTGGGCACCATGTCTGTTTGTGGTGCCTTTGGAGGCTTAGTCCTCTCTGCAAGAACAGCAAGTGTCCTTAACCTCTGAGCTATCTCTCTGGGAGCTGCTTCTAAAACTGGGGTTTGAGTTACGGCTGTCCACGGGCTTTGAAGGCCTCCATAGCGGAACAGTTCACCGAGCGTTGTATCTGTCTGTGAGGCTTGTTAAAGCAGAGGACCACACGCTCTAATGACCATGAGAGAAAGAAAGAAGATACAACCTCAAGATATCAAAAAAAAATGACTCAGAAGTACTTCAGCAATTTCAGCCACACTGAGCCACTAGACGGGTAAAGACAAGGGAATAAAACAAAAAGGAGATGAAGACTGGGAGACAGGAAGACAGGCATCAGAGGGACTACTGAGTTAGTAGTAGTTGAGATGGGGAACTTGGGGCTTCGAGAAGCCACTAAGTCCACTGAGACTAGGAAAGCAGAGACGGGGCGCAAGGACAGAAGAATGGGTACGTGGGGAAATCTACCATCTAACTCCTTTATTAAATTCAGACTGAGGCATGGGAAGCAATGGGTTTGCTTGGCTGGGGGGGTGGGTCTGCGGTCACAGGAGAGAGACAGGGCCAGGTAGAATGCGACTTATTCTTATTCAGCAAAGCATTGTGGCTTATTTGTTTTCTCCTCTACATAACTCAGTGCCTGTTACTGCTTACAGTAACTGAGAAGTAAATATTTACCTGTCACTAGTTGGAAGCATGAAAGAAATAGATGAAGACTATGTCTTTGTTTACTATGAATTGGGTTAAATAGAGCCAGTGAGGATTTTCTTCAGCCTTTGAGACATACTAATCGTTCACCCATATTATAAACACTGAGACAGTAATAGGCTCCAGATGCTGTGCCCTAAGGGCTAACTCTTTCTTTATCCTGTTTAGAGGCTTGTAGTGCAAACGGTTTGTTTGTTTGTTGTTAAGTTAAAGTTCAACCTTTTTGGGGGTCTGCCAAAACCTATCCATCTTTTTCACCCCAAGAGATGAGTGGTCTGGCCCTGCTTTCTACCTTGTTTCCCTGACAAAGCAAGGAAATCAAATAGACACTACAACTATCTTCTAGAAGGCAACGGGCAGCTTTGCTATAGTCCAGTATCTGAACCATGATATTGAAAGTGACCGTTATTTTAAACAGGGGCTCCCACCTGCCTTGTTGCTTTGCCATTCAGCTCTTAATTTCCATTTCAGTGACTGGAGGGATGGCGTTAGGAGATTCAGCCAGGGAAGACAATTCAAAGTAGCCTGCGCTTAATGACCAGTATAGATTGGTGTCACTGCAACCCCAACCCCGAGCCAAGAAACACCCCCACAATGCCCCCCACACCACACACTCATACACACCCTGCATACCTAGAGTCTGCAACACCTGGAGGCATGTCCAAAGGCCGAGCACAGGCCAAAAAGAATAGACTAGACTAGACTAGACTAGAATAGGATAGGACCGAGTTTACTGGCATGGAAAAGGACCAATCGGAACAAAAGCTGACTTTTGTGGGCCAGAATTAAATGTTCTTCTGAGGTTACATTTAGAAGAGGAGACTGAAGAGGGAGATACTCAGCCTTGGAGCCATGTACTAATCTGTAAGAAAGTGTTCTTTTTTTAAAAAACAAAATCATGAAGAGGCACTAGTGCGTGTGTGTGGACAACAAGCTGAGCTGAGTACACAACTGTCCTGCTTTCGTTGGTGGCACCTGTAAATATCTGTGCAAATGTCACTGCTCTAATCAAGTCTTCTGCCATAGCAGCTTAATATATATTAATTTAATTTGGATATGTGCACTGTTCAATTGATTGATATGTTTCAAGAATTTTCTGGCATGGCTAGTTGTGAGTCATTCCCCTGCCTCCCTTCACTCCCACTGCTAAGGTTCTGGAATTTGGCTCATTTCATAACATTGTGTGTTGTTAGGTTTTAGGCAGGTGAAGGATAAACATGAACTTTAGCAATTTGAATATTCTCTCTCTCTATTTCAATGTAAAAATAGTCAAGGAGGGCCTTCCCTGGACTTAGCACAGAGTTGATCATCATTACATGGTTGTGTGTTGCTCAAAAGATCAAAGATCAAGAGCTTGAAATCACTAACAGATGTGAACAGTATTGACTTGGAAGTTTAAAAATGACTCAGATTCCCGAGTTCCTAAGGTCTGAGTATCTGATTAGATACAGCATTAGTTTTTCCTGGTTGCCCATTGAGCAACCTAAGAAGACCACACCTTCCCTTGAAGTAACAATTCCAATGTCTGAGGGCCCAAGAATCATGCCATATGATTAAAAGGAAAACACAGCGGTGCAAGTATGAATGTTGTTTCAAGAAATGGTTGGTAGAGGGCTGGAGATGTAGCTCAGAGGTTGAGTGTTTGCCTGGCTTGTGTAAGGCCTGGGTTGGCTCCTCAGCACTGGACGTGGGTTGGGGGGTGTGGCAGGACTTGACCCAATAAAGAAATTTTGTAACTAAAACTAACCCCAAGAAGCCTAAGCAAGAGAAGTGGAATTTATCATAAAGAAACAATGGTACATGGCATATGTTTATGAGAGGACTATAATTAAACCCACTGTTTTTTGTGCTAACATTTTTTTTAAAGGCATTTAAAACAAGCAATGGCATCTGAGAAACACCCAGGCAGTGTGCACATAGGTCTTGGGGAAAGCTGAGAGTACACACTGGAACACACCTGAGGCTCCCACTCCGAGGTAGCTTCTCTGAACACACCTTCTACTGTATCTGCAGGCTTTTCTACCTGCACCCAAGTTCCCTGAAATAAAGACTCTGAGATCAAAATATCTATGAATAATTATTAATAAATATTGCCTAGGCCGAAAGCTTTGGCTAATTTCTGTTAGCTCATGAGTCAATTAACCCATTTATTCTAGTCCATGACCTGCCACGTGGTTAGTTATCTCTCCATCAGCATTCAGGCAAACTCTTCAGCCACCTCATTTTATCCTAGAAATCTCTCTCCCATCTGGAGCTCCTATTTCCTGCCTCTGCTAATAGGCCAGCAGCATTTTATTGGCAGGTGATGCTTCCACAAGAGATTCTCTCTACTTCTATGCTTTGCTCTTTCTGCTCCCCTGACCCACATGGCTGTAGGCTTATTGACAATATTTGTGTCATTATTCTCTGTTACTAGAATTGTTCTATCGGGATCAATGACAATATTTGAGATTGTGGTAGAAGGCATATCTTGTTGAGTAGAAAAAAGAAGTTAGAGATAGCGGTATCTTAGACTATTCTAAATGTATTATGATTCTACCGAATAAGGCATTACATGCTCCAAAATTGCTTTCCATTCCACATTGGCTCGGGTTGCCATATGCTAGGTGTGAGCTGTGGCAAGCAAGGGAGGATGTGACTGTAAATACAAGGCAGGCATAGGTGAGATCTAGGCCAACCGGAGCTGCATAGCAAGACACTGTCTGGAGGGGGCATTGTATGTGAAAGAGCAGAGATAATATGAGAGAATGATTATTAATCAGTAGCTAGATCTAAACTTGAGCTCAAAGCCTGTTCACTTCACTTCTAGATATGTGACCTGCTTGGAAAACTCTCTGAAGTCTTCCCTTCAACTAACAAATTTTACTGAGCTGTTTAGTTAAATGTACAGATAATCATAAGACACTAACTATAAGCATTTAGCAAAGAATAGTTATTACTAATGTAATAAGTACATTTTTATAATTTTTTCTTTCTTTCTTTTTTAAGTTTACAAAACCCCTGTTCCTCCATGTTCCCACTTAATATTCACAAAACCCTTCTAGAGACCAAGAATATCCCTATCTCACTGATGAGGACACCAAAGAACAGAGAGATGAGAGTCCTTACCGGTGATTGTCTAGAGGTTGCTTCAAAAGCAAGTGAAAACCAAGTTACTGGAAAGCCTGATAAGATTACCCTTTCTATACCATGACAGAGGCAACCAAGAACCTAGATTTGAGGAGGCCAAATGATCTATGTAATCCCCGAGTCCTGTACTTCTTCATTTATTTATGTATATATATGATCTCTTTTTAAAAATTTCAGGTGTGGGGGTGGTTTACCTCCACTCCTGTCTGTGCACCGCGTGCATAAAGAGGTTGTAGATGCCAGAAGGTGTCAGATTCCCCTAGAACTGGAGTTACTGATGGTTGTGAACCATCCTGTGGGTGCTGAGTTGAACTCCGGTCCTCTGAAAGAACAGCCAGAGTTCTTGACCCCTGATCAGTCTTTTCAGCTCCTATTTGCTGATCTTTTACCACAAAGTGTTTAAGAACTTTGTGACAGCATGAACACCCAGGCCAGAAAACCCTCAAGATAAAAATCTCTGCTGAGACATACACAGATTCTAAAATATTATACATAAAATTTTCTGTAAAAAATATTAAATCTGAAAATATATAGCTTTACAGTTGCATCATACTCCATTCGTCTAAAAGTTTGCTCTCAGTCACCTTTCGAGCCATGTTCCGTTTGAGTGCCACTCCTCTTCCAGAGACACCACTTAGTGAAAACAAAAAATTCACAAACTTGGGCGGGACTTGGTCGGAGAAATGACTGCGGAACTAAAGTTCCAGTGGTTGTGGTTCTCGGTGGGAAGCCATTTGGAAGGACCGGTAGTGGAATGCTCTGAAGCCGTTTCCGGCCACCTCAGCGGGAAGTGGAGACGCCAGCAGCTAGCTGTTGGGGACCTCAACCGGAGGTGTAACTGGCCACTGCGGGAGAAAAAGGGGCAGTGACTGAGGCGGCCGGGTCTCCTTAGCCAGGGAAGATGGTGCTGCTGACCATGATCGCCCGCGTGGCGGACGGGCTTCCGCTGGCCGCCTCGATGCAGGAGGACGAGCAGGTAAGCTGCTGCCGGAGCCCCGAGCTCGCCCTGCTTCAAGCTACGGATCCCTTTCTTGGACTAGGGGGACCCTAGAGACCTCACAGACACTCCTTCCGCCTCCTCTCGAGAGCTCTTTTACCCTTTGCTAGTGGAGAGACTACGAGAAGAAATCTTTGTTGAAGGAGTTAAGAGTTTGGTGTAAACTGTTCCTCTTTACACAGAAGCTCTGGAGAAAGCTTGTCTGTGTCTAATTTGATCATCCAGTTTGTGATGACTTTAGGGACCTACCTAAAATTTAGGACTTTTATTTTTGGCTGCTATTAAGGCTGCTGACTAATACATCTGGAGAAGATCAACCCCTTGTTTCTTCACTTCGTTTTCCTGTAGCACTTGATCCTTGACCTAGCTTGATGACATATTTTGATAGTGGATGAGGTAATATTGCCTCTTGTCAAGGTTCAGTAAAGTGCCTACTTTCACAGTCATGCCTAATTTTCACCTCCTGCTCTAATAAAGTTTATTATTCAAATGAGCCCAAGATGAACAAAGGCGATGGGGGTGAGGAGTCTTAGAGAACACTTACTTTGAAAAATATTTTTCCCATGAGGGGTAGCAGTGGGGTAGAGGTGGGTAAAATCTGATCAGTTGCATTGAATTCTAATGGAAGAGAGGGACTAAAGTGGATTTGAAATGCTACCTAATATTAGCGGGCACCTACTTTCTGCTTTGAAATTTTCCTGAAAAATTTGGATTCTTTCATAATTTTAAGCTAGGTATTTATTTGATATTGGTCTGCCAAAATGGATTTGTTTCATTGATGAGAAATTCTCCACAGAAGTGTTTTTTTTTTCTGATTGTGATTCTGTTATTTCCCTTTATTAATTTTGATTTTAAATAATAAGCCTTTCTGAACTTTTAATGTTTGCAAAAGCATCAGTTTTTACCAAATGAGTTAGACTCATATTTACCATCATGATAGTAGACAAAACATTGTAGACTGCCTCATAAACAACAGCTCTGTCCTGAGTCTGCAAAGGGCAGTATTTCTTTGGTCCTCCTCATACTGCACTTATTAGAGTGTGTGTTCTTATTGCCCTTCACAGAGGCTGTTAGGCTTACAGAGAATAGACCACTTGCTTAAAGTCACACAGCTAACAAGTAGAGTAATGGAATGTGTCTTGGGTTTTTGTTGGTGCTGGTGCTGGTGGTTTGCTTTGGGGGTTGATCTTTTTTTATCGGTGACTGTTTCCATTTGAGCTAAATGGTACTTTGTTGAGAGAGACTGTCCTGTGCCTCGTAGGGTGTCTATCTTTGGCCTCTACTTCAGATGGCAGTAGCACAATTCCTTGTCTCCCTACTTATAGATGTCCCCAAAGGTTCTTTTAGGGACAAAATCAGTCCTGATCGAGAATTGCCAGTTACAGTAATCAGTATTTTATTAAGCTATTGTTTTTAGAATCAGTATCAGTTTAGCTCTAGACCAGAACCTTAGTTCTTAACCGTTATTCTGTACTGTCTTGTTGAAAACTTTTCGACCACATATTCACTTCTTACTAATGTAGAAATAACTTTTTTTTAAAAGGGACAATTTCTAGATAGCTAGAGCTTGCCTTGAACTGACCCCTCTGCCTTAGCCTTTTGAGTGCTAGAGTTATAGGTGTACACCACCTACCAAACTCAGAAGTAGCTTTTGAGACATAGATTATCTTGACCAAATAGTCTTCTATTGAACACTCTAACTGTCTAAGCCAAAGTAATTCATATACTTTTAATTATTTGTACTGATACATCTTGGGTTACTTTTAGATATTTACTAGGTGCCGGTCCCTGTAGAAGCTCTTAGCTGCCTTATTACTGAAGATGACTGGTATTCAGATAGGACAGTAAGGAGAGTAACGTTCACATACGATGTAGACAGTGTTTTATACAGTGTTGACTGCTTACCTAGTAATTTAGGCTTAGGACAGGTAGAGAAACAACCTTTTCTTCACAAACCCAGACTCGCTGACTGATAATCCTGTCCCACCTCCTCTTTCTTTTCTTTTTATTTGTTTTTTGGTTTTTTTTCTTTTCTTTATAGTGATGTTTTTCCTTTGCAGTTTTTTTTTTGTTTTGTTTTTTTTTTAATCTACCTTCTATTCTATCTCAAAAGTATTGTATTTGCTTTAATTCTGCACTAGTTCTGGAAGGGCAGTTCAGATTTGGAAAAGTTTTGGAGCTACCAGGCAGATGATGGGGAGCTCCAGAAAAACAAATGACCCTACCTGCTGTGCAGCTAAGCCACCTCACACCCTTATCATTTCAGGGCGGTTACTGTAATCGCCTGGAGAGGAAAATGGTTGCTTATTGATTCTTGGTCCAACTGGCCTTTGACTGGCTGGGTTCATCAAGGATTTATAAATGATAAGACCTAGCTAAACATTCTTGGAAAATGCTAGTGATCTTTGGCAGTACTGATGTAGGAAGTGGGAGATAATGGAAAGGGGACTCTGATGCACCTTCACGAGGTCATCATCCACGATGTCCGTGATGGGGTGGAATTTGGCTAATGTGCTCCTGTGATTAACCTCTCACTGGTGCCTGTTAAGTAAACCTGGTCTACTCATTGGTTTGTAAAACAAAACCAAAACTGAAACATTCTTAGAAAGGTAAAGGGTGATATTTGGTAGCACTAGCTGTCCAGTAGGTCTAGGCGAGATGGGAAAAGTCCTGAGGTTCTGAGGAAATCGCTCCCCTGTGCCTTTTGTAGTACAGAGACAGTCTTCATGCTAGTGGACAATCTTGTTTGCCTCACGACAAACCCAGCTGTTCTCACTCTCTTCCATTGGATCACTAACACAAAGCACTGGTTAGGTGGTCTTTGTGGGATCTTCATTAGTTCCCACACAGCTCCATGAGCTTTTCTTGTGAATCACATGATTGACTTTGTTTAGAAGGTGGATCTACTGTTAACAGTTTGAATCACGGAAGTAGGATGTCATAGTGCTTGAAGAGGGGCTGGCTGTGGTCAGATTATCCAAGTCAGATCCTGCTCTTCCCTTTCTAGCCCCATAGTGCCCTTGGCCAAATTTGGATTCTAAAATATAATATTGGCCTAATAATTCGAATCACCTCCTAATTATCATGATTGTGAGTTAAATTATGTAAAGTGTTCAGAATAGTTCCTTGCAGAAAATGACCATTAACTTTGTTTATTTTTGAAGTGTTTTTCTGAATTCTAGCCTGTCTTTAAATTTACAAGCCACAGTTGCACATAGTACTCTTTGTACAAAGATGCAATGAGCAGGGATGGATGAATAATTTTTATACTGTAGAATTAATCTGTGCTATTTAGAAAGTTTGGAGACTTATATAACCAAAAGTCCAAGATGCTAATGATGCTTATTTTCAATAAGTCTTTACTCAGATATTCTTAGATTCATCTCCTCCCCCTTCTCATCCCCCTTCTGTGTGTGTGTAAAATGAATGTGTTGTACTGGAGGGCTGACTTCAGTTTTCCATTTAACAGTTGTACATGTTGAATATTGTCTCATACCATTAAATATTTTAATGGCTGCCTAATAGTCTGTTATGTGAATGTGCCAGAAAAATCATTATTTAGCCAAGACGGTTTTGTTCTTAGGAATGATAATGCCAGCTGAACCAGCATTAGTGTTGGCTGTCATACTATAAGCTCTATGTAGATTTGTCTACATTGCCTTTGTTTCTTAGCACATTCTGAAATTGTAGCTTACTTCCAATCATTATATCTTATAATTGATATGACTTTTAGTTTTGTTCTCTCAGGCTGTAGTAATACTTACATTATGCCTTAGGAAGTTGGAAGGCTTGTGCTAATCTTTATTTGCTTGGCAGGGTTGTGGTTTTGTCTTTGTTTGTTTGTGGATTGGGTTTTCTTCAGCTTTACCTTTAAGGTGGGGTATTCATCTGCTTTTAACAATTGAAAACAATTGTTTCATTGGTTTAGGAATGAAGATTGCATGTAAGTATTTTTTAGGATCCCTAGGTGATTGCAGTGTGAAGCCAGGATTGACAATCATATATGTTGGTCTTCACTGTCAATTTATAACACTTTCAGCAGTAGTTGGGTGCATGTGCCGTTGTGGGTTCAGATCTCTTCATGCCATAGAATGGCATGGAGAAGCAATAAGATTGATAAATACCATTTACATGTCGAAGTAGGATATTGTGCATTACTTTTTTAGTGACTGAAAGCATGTGACAATATTTACAAACATGTGCTTACTGACCAGTCATGGATGGATGCATGCATGCATACTGCTTAACGTGATAATGCCAATATAATGTTATATGGTAATAGTTATTATAAGGTACTGTTTAATGTATGAATTGATATAATATCCACATATATATACGTACATATATTGACACAAAAACATTTTCTCAAATGAATACCATTATATATAACAGATCATTGCCATAACAGCAATGCTAAACAAGTGAATGATCCACATTTATTCATTGAGTGTTCTCTGCTTGACTCTCTTGGCTTACATTATGCTTATTCATTACTTCATTTATTTTTGAATCTCAGGTCATCATTTTTCTGCATCTGTACCTTTGCATACCTGCCTTGTTCTAACTGCCTCCTTTGTGCTGTCAGCTCAGTAGTATCCTGTCTAGAAGTATAATATTTCACGGTGTGTTCCCTCAAGGTTAGACCCCAGACCCAGACTCTGAGAAAACTAATATAAGCACTTTTATTTCAGGGTTATGAGATATCTGCCAAAGGAAGGCTAGTCTATCTTTCAATACAAAATAAATAATTCTATAAATGGAATAATTAGGGCTTTTTGTTACATGGCAGTGTGCATAAACTGGGTGGCTAATAAATCACAAAAGACATTGAGAAGTCCAAGATGACAAGGTTAGCAGATTTGGTGTCTGCATCTCATTCATAGATAGCAACTCTATGTGAGTCTTTGTGTGGTACAGGGGCCAATCTAGCTTTCTGGGATTTCATACAGGGACATCAACCTCAACCATTAGCACTCTATCGTCATGACTGAGTATCTCCCAAAGGCTCCACTTCCTTCCATCAGCTTACAGATCTGAGCAATAGAGACCTTCAGGCCATAGCTAACAGGGCATCCTCCTCAAGAAGAGGGTGAATTAACAATGTGTATTGTTTCTCATTCTTCATGGACTGCCTTTCTCCTTTGAATCTAGTAGGTTAGTAAGGTATGATTTTTATCCTTTCAAAATGATGCGACTACAGAATACCCCCTCCTTTTCTTTAATAAATTGTTCAGGGAGATACATACTAACCATTTGAGTGTTTTCCCTTTGTACTATCCCTCTTTATTCCAGCTTGCTAACCTACACTGGAGAACCGGATAGATTGGTGTAATAAAGGATAGTTGCCCATTATGCCTAGCTGCATGGCAGTGTTCATGGAATTTTCAAGCACAGGCGTGCACATACAGTTTTATTTAAGTGCTCTTCCCCCTTTGTGGAAGATTCTGTTGATATTCCAGTATTAAAGAAGAAAGATGAGGTTCGTCAGTCTTCGGTTCTCAGAACTTTCTCTGGAGTGTGTGCAGGATGCTGTTATGCGATATCTAGTAGGAAAACGCACACCGAATGCCTCACATGCAGTTGATATACATGCTGTTCCTTCTTGGCAATTACATGTGAGGGTCTGGGAAACACTAGGAGTTAGGTATTCTTATTTGTTCTAAAAGTAAGACAGTTTATTTTTCTTTATTGAAATGAATCTTAATAACTGCTAAGTGAATAACCTTATTTACCTAATAATCTTGTGATGTCATGATCTGTCTAACTGATAGAGCTTAGTGTGTATGTATTAAATTCTTCAATGAAGTAATCTTTTTTCAGTCAGGCCGGGACCTTCAACAGTATCAGAGTCAGGCTAAGCAACTCTTTCGAAAGTTGAATGAACAGTCCCCTACCAGATGTACCTTGGAAGCAGGAGCCATGACTTTTCAGTGAGTATAGCTCTTGATTTTTTTGTCTTTGTTCAAGTATGAAATACAGTTATATAATACCTTGTAAGAATATCACAGTAGGGGCTGGAAAGATAGCTCAGGGGTTAAAATCACTTACTCTTCTTGTAGTGAACCCCAGGTTCAGTTCCCAGCACCTATACAGTCACCTGTATTTCTAGCTTTAGGGCATCTAATGCCCTCTTGTAGCCATCAGGTTACCTCAACTCACACACACACACACACACAATTACAATTTTTAAATGTGCATTTAAAAATAAACGAACATACCCGTATTTTTTAAATCCTTAAAAAAATAATAGTACGGTGTTGTTTCCTTGTACGATACTTTGTGTGTGTGTGTGTGTGTGTGTGTGTGTGTGTGTGTGTGTGTCTGCCTGTGTGTATGTGCCACCAGTGCCAGAAGACAACCCCAGGTGTCATCCTCAGGCTCCACCCTCCTTTCTCTCTTTCTTTTCACAGCCGTGTCTCTCTCTCTCTCTCTCACTGGCCTGGAACTTGAAAGTAGGCCAATCCCAGACTGGCCAGTGAGCCCCAGTGCTGGGATTATAAATGTGTGTCATCACACCTGGAATTTCTTAAAAACACATTCTAGGGTTTAATTTGGGGCTTCAAGCTTGCAAGGCATGTAGTTTACCGATTAAGCGATCTCTCCAGCCCAGAATAGCAACAGTTTCTTAAACGTAAATATGGCTTTAAAACTATAGTCTGTTCATAGAAACACTTTTTCTGCCTCTATTTCTAGAAAACCAAAATCTTAATTTTTTTAAGTTAACATGCTTACAGTAATTTAACTTTTTAACCTGTGCCCATTATATACCTGTTATGCAATAATAGATAACTTCATGCTTTAGGAACATCTTGGAGGCGGACACAATAGGCTATTACGCCTGCTCAAAGGCTTACTAACAGTGATACAGACCAATTCACATAACATCTCCAAGCTGTGGTTTTCTCTTCAAAGGATTTCTCAACAAGGATTTTAAGCGGATACATACGTTTTTAGCACCTTGCTTTATACATTGAGGATAGACAATGAATATTTAAAAACTGTAAGAGAATTTTAAAGCATCTAAGTCATTGGCTATAGAAGTGGTGGGTTTCTGCTTGGTTTTCATTACTGAGGATTGAACCCAGTGCCCTCATGCATGCTAGGCAAGTACCATAGCACTGAGTGATATCCCCAGCCACTCCATGGTTATGGACTGTGCACAAAGCTAGGAGAGGGATGGAGGGCAGTGTTACTTCTCTCAGTGCTGCGCCAGAATACCTTCAGGTGCAAATTAAGGGTGGAAGGGTTTATTTTGACTCATAAAAGGGACAGTCCATCACTGCAGGAGAGTCATAGTGGGAAGGACTTGGGGTAACTGGTCCTCTATTTTATCTGTAGTTGGGAAGCTGAAAGGAATACTGCTGCTCAGCCCTCCTCATCAGTCCTGGATGTCAGTCAGTCCATGGAACATTGACATTTAGGGGGGTCTTCCATCTCAGTTAACTCACTGCAGAAACTCCCTCAAAGATGTGCTCAGAGATTCTCCTGGGCAATTCTAGGTCCTGCCAAGTTGATGGTCAATATCAACCATCACAGGAACTTTATTGGACTTTTAATTATCTACGATAATTGTTGTTAAATAATAACATGCCAAGTTGAATCTTTAAAAAACAGAAAAGGTTGAAAAGGAAAGATGTTACAGGAAGACCAGAGCCAAGGAAAACGGGATCAACTAAGTAAGCTTCGCTGTGTCAGCAGCATGGTGATGAGGTCTGTTAGGACAGAGAGGGACTGCTTGGATTAACTGAAAAACCAAACAACCAATAAGCACTGTAAGACAAAAGTACTTCAGCTTATCAACAAGCATCCTTTAAAAAGAAAATGGTAGACACATTTTGTAAGATAGACAGATATTATCTAAGGCATGTTTTTTAGGTATTTTAATTTAAACACCAAAAATCATGGCCATTTGGCCACATGCAGTAGGTAGTGTGCACCTGTGATCTAAGTCTTCTGGAGACTAAGGCGGGAGAGCCACTTGAGCCCAGCCTAGAGAATTTAGCCAGAAGAATGCATGGATATGTTTAGCTCTGTGATAGTTATCTCCCATACCCACAGACTCTGCCATTGTGGAGACCATGTCTGTAACCAAGAGCCATGCATTGGGAATATTTAAAAAAATTAAAGAAGTATCTGCAGGAAACACATGTGGGATTTGTGGGACTTTTTTTCTTATTATTACAGTGTAACAGCTATTTACAAGGCATTTATATTCTATTAGGTGTTTAAGTTGATTTGATGTCTACAAAAAGATATGCATGGATTTTATGCAAATACTATTCCTCCTTATATAAGGGACTTAGGCATTTTCCAGTTTTAGTAACTGGGTATCCTGGAGTTGGTCCACCATAGATACTGTGAGAGGACTTATCTCCACATGGATAGAGAATGAAAGACCTGGGAAGATCCTGTGGACCTGAGAAGAAAGTTCTTTCTGATTGGTGTAGGACTTTTACAGCCTTTGGTTTTTCCTACTGAAGAGTTAATAAAGGCTTCTTCTTTGCCAGACCTTGTGTTGTCGTCATGAATGCCCATCCTTTCTAATGATCCAGTATTCTTCCCAACAGAGGCACACATTCAGACAAGCACAATGCTTTAGAGCGGGGCTTGTTAAACTTTCCCACTTACTATACTTCCCTGTCCACAGGTCTTATATGAACCTGAGTGTGTAGGTATATAAAATGGGTGTGCAAACTAACATTTACTGATCATAAATTATTAAAAATTTATTTTTAAATAATTCTTTGGTATACAAATAAGTTTTATGCTTAACACATAAGCAAATTTGCATGCTCATGAGATGAATGTGTTTTATTTTTTACATAAAGGGTTAAGTCCAGACTGAGTATTTAGTTCTACAGGGTGTAGAACATCTTCAGTGTTTTTCAGCGTTTATCTTCATTTAATTTTATAATCTTCATTGGTGGGGACAGTGCTTTGAATAACTGTATAGTGCAAAATGGCAGAAGTGTGGCTAAGGCCATTTCAAAAACTGGTGGAAATTCTGTTCAGATCTCAAGGCAAAATTCATTTAATGAAATTTGCAATAAGAATTTAATACAGCTCAAGGCAGCAACTCAAACAGTAAATTTTAAAATCAAATGTGCTAATAATAAAATGGATACTTCTTTGATAGTTATGTAGTGGGGAATGATGCCAGGACAATATCCTTGTCTATTATCAAATCATCATTCTTTCTCTAAGAGCAGAAAACGTGATATGTACCATGTGGGAACATTTCAGTCGTGACAAAGAGCAGGCTCAGGTCTGCGCTTAGGTGTTTGGGTCTTTTGTCAGCAGGTGGCTTGACATTCTGTGCAGGGCACAGTGCATGTGTGTTCAGAAAGCAGGCCCCATGTAAAGCACACTGACGTCACTGAAAAGCCCTGCTAGAAGGAAACACCTTGGGTTCATAGTTTTTTTTCTCATTCAGAAACAACCTAGTGTTGCCAGATTTCCTGCAGTTCCCACAGTGAGCTGCACAGTGCTGTAGGGGTCACAATCCTCAGGTTAAAGCAACATAATGAGGTACTTTGAAGAAAGCAATAAATTCCTATTTGGGTGTTTGAAGAAAAGGGAATATAAAAATTTCACAGTAAAAAGAGCAATTTCAGAAACTTGAACATAGGAGAATGAATGGAATTTCTCCAGGTGTGTAAAAGCACCACGGTGAGAGAGAACAGCATAAGCAGGTGTGTAGGGCCTAGTTTGTTAGAGACACCGTGCCATTTGGCTATATGGTAAAATGTGATTGAACATGTCATCTGACAGGCTATAAATACTATGCCAGAATATGATTTTACTTGACTGATATTGTGTGTCACTGAAGCTTTAAGTAGGGCAGTAAGTCCTTTTTGCTTCTCTGGGAATGAGACCAGCATTATAAATGACAGTGCAGATTAGCATCAAGGAGATCCTTTAATCCAGTGCCCAAGCAAGTGGTAGGACAGCAGTGGTAAGTTTTTAAACGTTACTCTGTGTCTGGGAGAGTATGGAAGGCCTTAGATTTTCCTTTGTGGTTCTCTAGGATGTCTCAGGAGTCAGGAACAGAAGGCAGGAATGTGAGATCATATCAGACTGTCTACTTTTAAACCATCTAAACCAAAGAATTCCTGATTTTATCCACTACATATATAAGCCCTATTAGTATATGTTTTGTTGGAATAAAGAATACTGTGGCTAACCAGGCAGTGGTGGCACACACCTTTAATCCCAGCATTCAGGAGGCAGAGGCAAGCTGATCTCTGTGAGTTCAAGGCCAGCCTGGTCTACAGAGCGAGTTCCAGGATAGCTAGGACTACACGGAGAAACCCTGTCTTGAAAAAACAAAAAACAACAAAGAGTACTGTGGGTAAATGGTTTGAGAGGCTCTTAGTAAATTTTTTTCCCCCAAGAATATCCCAGTCACAAAGCCCTTTCCGAGAATGCCAGAGAGCTCATTGTCACAAAAAGGAGTCCTACAAAAAATTCCCTTAGTGAATGATCTAATTGATTAGAATTCTTCTAGCCAGAAATAGGCAACATGACTATTTTTGAAGTGTTTTTTTCTGTGCCAGTAAACATTTTCTCATTTACCTTTTTTTTTTTTTCATAAATTTTTATGGAAAGGACTGGAAGGACTTTAATTTCTGTTCACTAATATGTTTGTCATACAGGTTCAAAGGGTATGTGGAGTCCTCATCCCTGTAGCTTTCAAAAATGACCTCTTAGGTGTTACTATACACTAACTGAGAATGTATACTGAATAAACAATGCCTACACTCGTAAATAGTTTTTCTATTTACTTTTATGTTTATGAGTGTTTTGCCTGTGTGTGTGTATGTGTGTGTGTGTGTGTGTGTGTGTGTGTGTGTATACTATGTGCATGCCTGGTGCCCATATAGTTCCTCTGAAACTGGAGTTATAGATGGAGTAGGCTGGGTGCTGGGGATGAGCCCAGGTCTTCTACAGGAACAAGAAGTGTTCTTAAGTGCTGAGCTGTTGTTGCCAACCTAGGTCTTTTGGGTATACATTTAATAGTGGGAAGATGGTTACTTTCTTAGTTCTAATAATCTGTGATCTGAAATGAACATTTTGACTTAGGTGGAATATTTTCCGAAGTTGATAGAGTACTGAAAGTCAGCTTCAACTGACTTTCAACTGAATTCCTTGAACAAATTCAAGGAATTTATTCCTTCATAAATAACCTTGTTTTGCTTTTTCCCCTCCAGCTACATTATCGAGCAGGGGGTGTGTTACTTGGTTTTGTGTGAAGCTGCCTTCCCTAAGAAGTTGGCCTTTGCCTACCTAGAAGACTTGCACTCGGAATTTGATGAACAGCATGGGAAGAAGGTGCCCACTGTGTCTAGGCCCTATTCCTTCATCGAGTTTGGTAAGATTAGACCTGCTTTCCTGTACTCAGGGAGTAGCACTATGGAGAAACATTTTGATACACTGCTTATAATATTGACATGTTCCCCCGGAACGTGCCTGGAAGATTTGATTCACTCCCCTCTCCAAATTTACCTTTTTTTTTTTTTCTTTTTAAATGGAGGCTTCCTTCTGACCAGTGAATTCATCTAGTCTTGTCCTTTTCCCTATAGAACATGTCCCTTTTGTTGTCTAGCTTGATTCCTTATTAGGGTCATTTGTAACAAATGACTATTTGTTACATGAAGTCTACTTGATCGTCTTATAATTGAGTTCTATTTTCCAATCTATAGACTCTCACAGGTAAGACTAATTTTATGGAAATCAGAATTTGGAAATCATGAAAAATGGTGATTATTTATTTCAGTAGAATAAGAACCTCTAATTTAAAAATGTATGGTATTTGAAAACCCTCTTTACTACATTCAGAAGTAGCCAGCTTGAGTGTCTGTATATTTGCACAGGAATTATGGGAAGGTTCAGTACCAGTCAGACCTGTAAAAGATTGTGCTGTCAGTAGGTCAGAGGAAATGACCTGTGCCCAGTAAGCATTGGGAGCGAGAACAGGTAGAGTCAGAGTACATTGCGTAAAATCTTTAGTCAAAACAAAAACGTTTTTATGCCTTAGAATTTCTAAAGTTTTCAAGTTTGTTAGGTGTGTCACCTTGCTTTATTATAATAGAGAAAAATTGGCCATTTGCTAATTTATATGATGTATAGTTTTGTTTTTTTTAATGTTATTTTTCTGGATAGTAAGTTTAGCATAGCCAAGTGACTAATAAGACATCTGTATCAAGGTCACAAAGGAAATAGATGGCTCACCCAAAATAGCTTCCGGGGAATAAAGCTGGGAATGGACTATGAAATACCAGGTTGGCGACTTGGACCGTGAACAGTAGTTGTTCCCACCCTCAGGCTGAAGATGTAAAGGGAGAGAGGGCTCAGTCTCTGAGCTGAAGGAGAATATTTAGGGGAAGACCAACTTGAGAGGGGCAGAAGCTTTAGTGGGGTACTGCTGATCCACAGCGAGTGCTCAGGGAAGTAGGAGTGGGCGGAAATACCCTGAGTGAGTGCCTGCTCACTCCTGCTACTGGACTTGCTTCATGGCCAGAGCCTGACTAGAAAGTGGAGGGTTAGGAGCCCACTGATGTGCTCCACCCAGGTCAGCTTCCCAAAGTGCAAGGGAATGGAGTAGGGGTTGAAAGCCAAGTCAAAGGTAGCAGCACACATAGCAGTAGATTGTTTTGGCAAAGGTTGAAAATATTTCTTTCTTTCTTTTTTTTTTTTTTTTTTTTTTGGTTTTTCAAGACAGGGTTTCTCTGTGTAGCTCTGGCTGTCCTGGAACTCACTCTATAGATCAGGCTGGCCTCAAACTCAGAAATCTGCCTGCCTCTGTCTCCCAAGTGCTGGGATTAAAGGCGTGCACCACCACTGCCCACCTATATTGAAAATATTTCTATAGTGGGTCATTCCTACAGTTTGAGAAATCGCACGTGTAGGCTACAGGTGAATGAGGCTGCAGCTCTGTATTGATATTTTTGGAAGCTTTCTATCACATTCAGTTTGAAGTTGAAGTGTGGGGTAAGTTTGGAAAGTAGGCTGCTGGCCAATCACTAACTCTTTTAATAATGCCAGCATTATTTTAGGGGTTGCGTAGAACTAAGTAATGAAGCCCAAAGGGTCCTCTGAATACAGGTTGAAATCTTTCTGTCTTCAGGAAAGGTTTACTAGAATGTCTCTGTTATCTCTAAGGATTCTTATAGAAAATGCCCCAGACTCAGAAATGTTCAAGGGACATTCTTCTGAATGGTCAGCCTAACATTTTACAAACGGAGAGGTCAGAGCCAACAGCAGACAGATGTAGGGATAAACTCAAGACCGTGGACAGTGTCTGATTAGGAATAAAGCCAAATTCTGATTACCTTCAGTGGCTTGAGGAACAGGAAAGTTGGTAATGGGTACCTGTTCTCACTCTAGATACCTTCATTCAGAAAACCAAGAAACTCTACATTGATAGCCGTGCTCGGAGAAATCTAGGCTCCATCAACACCGAATTGCAAGACGTGCAGAGGATCATGGTGGCCAATATTGAAGAAGTCTTACAGCGGGGAGAAGCACTCTCAGGTATCTGAAAACGACGCCAGAGATCAGCTTGTCAGAGTCTAGCTGGACCCTCAAGAATTCACTTACAAGGGATTAATTACACAGCAAAGCTCCTGATGTGATGGGCATTTGTGCCTTGTATGATTAGTCTGTGCACTAGAACAGTGTAAAGGACTCACCCAGAAGCAGTTACTGTTTCTAAGAATTTACAAAACTAATAATCACATTGAATACAGAACACTTGTACAAGTTAAGTAAATTAAAAAGAAGACTGAGAGGCTGTTGCCAAGGATGTGTTTTATGCTAGCTATCTCTCTGGGAGGTGTTACTGCTGCTAGGTGCGGGGTATAAAATGCCGTTTTCCTCAAGGCAGTCCTCTTTTGAGAAACATTTAAATGTGAGACTATGAAGAAAGAGCTAGTCTGTTCTCAGCTTCCTTCATTCAGTCAGTTGAGTGTCACATGGAAGGTGTGGTGCTCTATACATGGAAAACAAGACTGTACATACATGTCATTCTCCCTAGTTTGCAGGCAGTGAGTCTCAGCCGGGTCTTTTGTTTTGTTTTGTTTTTCCCTCCTATTGTTTTTGAAGCTATTCCTCTGAATCACAATGTTGTACTTTTTAAAAAAAAAAAAAAAGATTTATGTTCTATATACAGCATTTGTCCTGCATGTATGCCTGCATACCAGAAGAGGGCACCAGATCTCATTATAGATGGTTATGAGCCACTATGTAGTGGCTGAGACATGAACTCAGAGCCTCTGGAAGAGCACCCAGTGCTCTTAACCACCGAGTCCCTCACCATTCTTTTTTGTTGTTTTTTGTTGTGTTTGTTTGTTTGTTTTTCGAGACAGGGTTTCTCTGTGTAGACCTGGCTGTCCTGGAACTCACTCTGTAGACCAGGCTGCCCTCGAACTCAGAAATCCACCTGCCTCTGCCTCCCAAGTGCTGGGATTAAAGGAATGTGCCACCACTGCCCAGCTTCCCTCACCATTCTTAACAGTGCATTGACTAGGTATCTTCTGTCCTTTTGGGAACTGAAGACGCCTTCCCTGGTCCTTGTAGCTCAGGTCACACTGGTCTCCTATCTTTGATTCTTAAAATACTTCATTATACAATCTTTAGCATGTACTGTGTGGTATGTCTGTTTATTTGTATTTTTATGTTTACGCATGATTATGGAAGCAAGGTCAGCTCTTTTGAGGCAGTCTGTCCTGGCCTATGGTTTTCAATTATGCTTGGCAGGCAGACCTAGAGACCCACCTATTTGTCTCCCAGTGTTGCAGTTAGAAGCATATACCTCCCCACCTCCCAGACTTTGTTATGTCAGTTCTGGGGACCTACTCATGTCTTTGAGCTTGCCCTGGCAAACACTTTACTGTCTGAGCTGTCTCCTCAACCCTGTTTATTAATAGATCTATTTACCAGATTAAAAAACAAAATCTTTGTGTGTGTGTGTGTGTGTGTGTTTTATTATATATGTGTGTATAATCATGTATGCACACTTGCCGTGGATATATATGGAAGTCAGGAGGCAGCCTCAAGTATTGACCCTTGTCTTCTAAGTAATTGAGACTCCATGGAGTTTTATTTGTTTGTTTGTTTGTTTAAATTCAGATAGTGTCTCACTATGTAGCTCTGACTGGCCTGGGACTCACTATATATTAGCCAGGCTTTGAACTCACAGAAATGTACCTGCTTTTACCTCCCTAGTTCTGGGACTAAAGTCATGTGCCACCACACCACAAGACAATGTGTCTTGTCTTTTCACATGCCAAGCTAGCTGGCTTGTGAGCTTCTAAACATTCTCATGTCTCCTGTCCTCTCACGTCAGCACTACAGCGTCTGGCTTTAAGAGAATTCTGAGGATCTGAACTAAGGTCTTCATGCTGTGTGACCAGTGCTTTATCCCCTGAGCCTACTCCCTAGCCTATATCAAATACCTGTGGAAAATATATTTGTTACTAATGTGTCTTATATGTATACTTTATACAAATCAATATTTAACATAAATGTTTAAATATATTTTTGGCTTTGTTTTATGTTTTTGAGGTGGTCTTTTAACTTTTTTTATGTTCATTTATTTTATTTTATGCTTATGAGTGTTTTCTCTGCATGTGTATAAGCTCACCACATGTGTGTATGCATGCACGCTCACAGAGATCAGAAGAGGGCATCAGATCCTCTAGGACTGGAATTATGAATAGTTGTAAGCCACCGTGTGGTGCTTGGAACTGGACCCGTGTCCTTTATAAGAGCAGCACATGCTTTTTAACCACTGAGCTATCCAGGCCCTGGAGACAAGGCCTTACTGTGTATCTCTGACTTCCTGGAACCATTTGCTTCTGCCTCCTAAATGCTGGCATTACAAGTATGTCTTACTATGCCCAGTTTATGTAAACATATTTAAAATAAATTAAGTCAGTATGTAAAATGAAGTAGAGATTTTTCAGTGATGGTGATGCATTATCTTAGATAATTTTAAATTATAGATAACTGGATAAAATTAGATCAAAATATATATGATATATAATGTTATTTGAACATATGGACATGTAAGCTCTTCACTTCTGTGTGCTTATGTGTTTGAATTTGTATTCATGTATGTGTGTGTGTGTAGTGTTTGTCCATGTTTGTGTGGGTGTGTGCATGCAGGTGTATGTCTGTGCTTGGGTGTGTGGAAGCCAGACGTGGATGTTTGTTCTCCTTCTCCACTACTTTCCACCTTATTTATTAAGTCAGGCTTTCACTGAACTATGCTGGCCAGTGAGCTCCTGGGATCTGCCATCTCAGGGACTCATTAAATATAGAGTGAGGGGACTCAGCATCTTTTGGGTGCTTTCTTGTTGTCGGCCTTCTACTATGGGCGTTTCTGTATCCTTTGCATTAGTTACTTTTCTCCTTGCTGTGACCAAACACATAACAAAGCAGCCTGAGGAGGAAGGGTTTGGTGGGCTTCACAGTTTGAGGGGATATAGTTAATCATGGCAGACTCGTGGTGTTAGGGAGTGTACAGCTGGGGTTCCTCCCTTCCTCACTTACCAGTATAATTAAAGCAACAGACCGGAAGTACGGTAGGGACTAAAACTTTGGAGCCTATCAGAACTCACCTGGTGCAGCTAGGTCTCATCTCTAAAAAGTTATAGTCCCAAAATAGTGCCACTTGCTAGGGGACCAAGAATTCAAGCACACGAGTGTGTGGGCATTATTTCACTTCCAGACCATAACATGTTGTCTCGTTGAGTCACTCGGCAATTGTTTTCAGCAAGGTTTTAATTTAATAAGTAACGGTTCTGGGTGCTGCTTGTCCCTCCTCGCTCTCTTGCCTTTTTGCTCTCTCGCTGTCCTCTTGTCCAGCTCCCCCTCTCTCCACAGGTTCATGGCCAGCCTCTATCCTCCCCCCCACTCCCGCCTTTCTCTGTCTCTACTACCCTCTCAACTCCCCTCCCCATGCCCTGAATAAACTCTATTCTATACTAAAAAAAGAAAGAAATGGTTTTGATCAAAATTTAGAAAGAATCTTAAGACAGATAAAGATTCCTCAAGAGTAAAATGAAAGTGTGCACTGGAGATGTAGATGTTTATTGAGCACTAACTGTATGCTCTGTTATATGTACTTGGGATACATCAGTAAACACATTAGTTAAAAACCCCTGTCCAGCTGGAGATCGTTATATTAAACAGAATGAGAAACTCAGAAAGACAAACATTGAATATTTGCTCTCATATGTGTCAGTAAAAGTAGGGACCAGGCTGCAAAAGCAGTGGGAGAAATTTTAAAAGACAGGGAGAGGGGAAGGAAGTTAGTGGAAGTCCCGTGATGGCAAAACAGACCGGGCACTAATGAGGGACAGGAAGATGAGGGTGGAGAGGGAGGAAGTTGGAGCATAGTCTAATGATACATATATCTAAAGGGACAATGCAATTCATTATTTTTTATAATGTTCAAAAAATTAAAATGGGAGAAAAGGATCCTGGAGCAGTTGAGATAGCTTCTGGTAGATGGCCCAGAGAAACAGCTTGAGCAGCATCATGGTGATTTCTCTCCTCAAACACTTTCTTTTGTGATTCCTAGGACCAGTTGTCAATTTAGTAACTGTTGCACTTATGTTAAGTAATAGCATATTTCTCAATCAAAACCAGTCTGTTAAGTAATTCGAAATATTCCAAAGCTGTTGTGTGTAGCTTTTGCTACCCCGCCTTAACTCAGAGAACAGCCATGCTACCAGCCCCACCCAGCTTTCCTTGAATCCATGGATAAAAGTCACACACACAGTTGTTCAATTTCAACTTTCCCTTTTGGCACAATTGCTGGGCACTAGTATCTCCCGCCCGGGAAAAGCAGGCCCTAATCAATATTCTTATCGCTGCATCTCTCTACCTGCCCTAAACTTTAGTTGCTCAGATACATCTAGTCCCAGCTAAACGTCCTGACCACCGCCTGTGGCCTATGTGGCCACTCCATTTCTAGATCTCACATGGCTGGTCAACTTTGCACCATCAGAAGCATGGTGAACTGTCCTCTCTCCTGCTTGTCTCCAGGGACCTAGAAGTCCTGCCTGTCCCTGCTGCCCAGCAATGGCCCATGGCTTCTTTACTGACAGATCAAGAACCAATTAGGGAACAGGACCATAGCATTAGAGCTGTCCCTCACAAAGCATTGCCTTTCCCCCAACCCCCTTTGAGAGGGTTTTACTAAGCAGCAGCAGCTGACCTTAGGCTCCTGGTCCTTGAGTCTCTGCCACCATGCCCCTGAGACTATAGGAGTGTGCTGTCACACACCACTTATAAAGCAATGTCCAAGGAAGAACAAACCAAGATTAGGAAACAGACTTTCAAAACTTGGAAGCAGTGAAAAGTTGGAGAAGAATTCATTGGTGTCCATTGGAATGTTTGCTTTCATAGTTAAGCTATGGGAGCGACAGCCGCATTACAAATGTTGGGGGCCATCTTCGTGGAAATGCTAAAAGCTTAGCTTACTAAGGCATTTGTGGGGCTTGGGGATTGTTTTTTAGAACCTGTCACCTGTCACTCTTTTAATTACAGTTTAACTTTCATATGTGTATTGAAATGCTATATCTAATAGCTTTGATTTTTGTAACCATCTTTACTCTGTGAAGAATCTTGGAATTAGCAATCACCATGGAAGTAAGCTTAGTACTCAGTGTCTGATTAATTGAACGTTTTTGGTTATCCTAGTCTTCTTACGTGTGATCTAGACCACTTAGCATGCAAACATGATAATTAAGGATAGGAGATGGTTTGTAGGCTAAGGGTGCTTGCTGCTCGTGCAGAGGACCCAAATTTGTTTCCCTGCATCCGCATCTGGTGGCTCACAATTGTCTGTAAGTTTAATACCACAAGATCCAAGGCCCTCTTCTCACTTCCAGGGCATCATGTGTACATGTACATACACATATATACATAAATAAAAATAAGTAAATCTTTAAAAAATATGAAACAACAAAACAATTATCAGGTAATGCTGAGCATTCAGCTCTGCATGCCTCGCATGAGTCCTCAGAGCCGTACCAGAAAAAAAAAAAAAAAAATGGAGGGGGTTAGGAAATATCTGCTGCTACTAACCAGGTGTTTGTCATATGCTGGAACTATCACTCTAAAGCAGTCAATGTGCCTACTCAAATTTTGATAATACAATTATTATTTTATTGTTAAATATAGTTTAAACTCCATGGTTTGTTTATTCCGCCAGTCATTTTTGTTATTTTTATTCCTTAATGTTTTGATAAACTATTGGGGTCTAATTAATGTTTTCCCTTCTTCTCTTTTCAGCATTGGATTCAAAGGCTAACAATTTGTCCAGTCTATCTAAGAAATACCGCCAGGATGCGAAATACCTGAACATGCGTTCCACCTACGCCAAGCTCGCAGCGGTGGCTGTATTCTTCATCACGCTGATAGTGTATGTGCGGTTTTGGTGGCTGTGAGGTGTGAGCCTAGTCACTAGTTAGGGAGAAGCTAGAACCTCGCAGGTGGATGTTTTCAGGAAGCTGAGCTCACAGGGCTGTGTATTAGAATTCAAGTGGAACTTGTGCCTCTAAGGACCTTGCAAGAGAAGACCTGTCCTGAAAACGAAAGACGGCGCCTCGTTTAGGGAGGTGTGACCCATGTGGAAGCCTCTCTCTCTGGGTGCTAAGCCATGTGTGTTAGGGAACAGTAGATGTCGCTTTCTTTCTTTCCCTCCCAGTACATTTGTGAGACAGCAGAACCGGGGCATCCTCTCTCTGATGGAGCCATCAGTGAGATTTAAGGTAGCCAACCTGTTCTAGCAGCGTCCTGAAGTCTGTCAAAGAAGGCGGCCCTTAGGGGAGTCCCAACTTTAATCGACATTCCTTTGTTGGTAAAGTGTGATTGACTTTGAAGTAAGACTCAAAGTATGTGAAGGTTAATTGCTTTGATGCACAGATCCTGTGTGTTGGCCACTGTAGGAAGTTAACTTTTGTTGTTTGCCTTTTATATTTTGCTTATTGCACAGTTGCTTTGGAATTAAATCAATTATATTAATATGCCTTGAAATTATATAGTATTGCTTGACTAAAAGGATGAATTTTTTTGTCATTTACTCTTTATTGTTTGTTTTTCTTTTATTTTTTTTGTTTTGTTGAGACAGGGTCTCTCTAGCCTCAGTTGTCCTGGAACTCATGTAGACCAGGCTGGCCTTGAAATTACAGAGATCCACCTTTTTCTTCGTTTACTGTTTAACTCTCTTGGGACATTATTATTTTGGACTTTTTGGTCTCTGTAGAGTTGGTGTAGCACAGGGTAGTCAGAGGCCCTGCTTTATGAGAAGAAAGGCCAGCTTAGAGCGCCAAAGACCCAGCTTAGAGCGCCGAAGGCCCAGCTTAGAGTGCCGACTCTGCCCTGCCCCTTCCTCCCACTTGGTCTATGCTTTCTTTCCCAATTCTTGGTTTTCTTTATGACATAATTTGTCTAAATTCATAGTCTCCTGTCCCATAAATATCCTGTCAGGATATTCACAAATTGCAAATACTCACATACCTTATGGAGAACATCTCGGAGAGCCAGCCCCTCATTCCTGTTTTAGCTGATGTAAATTATGCGAGAATCTTTTAGAGACAGATGACTCATGGACAGTGTGGCTTCTTTAACCAATGAGAGTACATCAGACTTCTTTCCCCCTTTTTGCTCAGGGATAATGGGGATTTCACCTTTCATCTTCTAAGGTAGAATTTTATAAGTGGGAAGAATAGGCATTTTTGATTATTATCACAAGGGGCCACAATATAACCTATGAGTCCTACACACACTGCAAACATTTCTTTAAATTGTACTGGAAAATGAGCCAACTTCTTATTTCTTAACATCTTTGGAAAGACTTTTGGTAAGCAGTTTTATAACCCCAGGGATCACTGCTGCCCTATTGCTGGTGGAGGACAACAGTCTCACTTCCTTATGAGAAGCCTGGTAGGGTGCTTATGGTGTTCCTAATAAGTACAGAACTAGAGTAAATGCTCTTCCATCATGAACGTAAATCTGCCAGTTAGAGTTTTGTGCATGAACTACAAAAAGATCTTTTTATAGAGAATAAGTGCTTTTAAGTCTTTAGAAGGCTTACCCCATAAATAATTGTATTGGCAATAAAAACCTTTGGAAGACTGAAAATCCTAAGTAGTCGCACCATAGTGCTTTTATGCTTCTCTTGAATGGAGGGTGGCAGCTCACTGTTGGGAGTTGCATGCTGCAACTTAATAGTTAGGATGAAATAAATACTTGTAGACCCTTTCCTTCAGTGTGAAGTTCTGTCATCGGGCTAACCTTCATACACATATGCTCATCTCAGTGGGCATTGAACTCTGGGCGGGATAATTGGTGAACAGAGGAACAAGACCGTGGTAAAGGCCAGGGCGATGGACAGTGGGAAGACAGGATGCAGCCGCTGGTGTGTGTTCTAAGTAGCTGGGAGCAGGCAAAACAGGTCATCAAGCAAGCAGGATCCCAAGTAGGAAGTATAGCAATGGTATGACCTTAGTGAAGGCACATTACATGACAGCTGACTTGTTTCTAGAGAAGTAGAATAAGCATTCTAGACAGAGATGATGGCGTGCGAAAGGCATGTAGGAAGAGTGAGGAACGTTTGGTTCACCTTGGCTCCGGATAAGCAGACAGGAGGAGGACTAGCCTGGGGTTACTTCACCTGCTGAGGGGTTGCCCCCACTACAAAAAGATAGATTCGATTAGAAGTTTGGAGATGGAGCTGAGCTAGGGGTGAGGGGGCAGTAAACAGACCAGCTTCAAGAAAGGTGATCAGAGGGTCCAGGTAAGAGGGGCTTATTGAAGTATGCTTCCAGTACTCTACAAACAGAGAGACTTGCTCTGAAGGACAAAAGAGTTAAACATGGTCAGAAGTCACAGAACAAAAAGATTTCGGAGCCAAGATTTGAACCAGACAGTTTGGCTTCAAGGTTTGGTTTTGGTGTTTTAATTTATCAGGTAAGTATATGAACTGATGGATTTCATCATGGCATCTGCATACACGAGTCACTGTAATTTGTTCTCTTTTTTTGTGTGCCATCAACCCATCAAATAAAATAAGGACTAAAAAATGTGTTTTGAACATATTTTGAGTTTAACAAGTTTAGAAGTCATTCCAGAGAGCTGAGCACACAGGTAAGGTCACTGCAGGTGCAGCATTGACGCACTTCAGGGAAGACAGGCTGCTGCCCTCGAGAGCAGCTGTCTTGGTTATTGTGACACTGAACTTCATTGCCTATTTTATTAAAGTGCCTCATGGTGTCACAGTTTAGAAGTATTTGACACATACCTAGTTACTAGTTATTTTAACATCTAACTGGTTCTTGAGCTTCCTGAGAAATCTTTGTAAACAAGTGAACGTTTCTTTACTCCAGGAAATGTGTATCACATCCATCTCTGGCCAGGAATGAAATTATGGTGGCCCGTGGTCTTGCAGTTTACTCTAGGTGCATAGTGAATAGAACTCAAAAGTTAGGTTCCCAAAGTCCTTGAAAGCTGCAGTAAGTTGGGGGAATTCTGCAATCTGGACTGAAGTTCAGGGGTGAGATCATTCTTAAAAAGCTACTATGCACACGAAAACAGTCCTGTCAAATATTTTCTTATATTCAGAGATCTGGTTCTGGTGAAATACTATTTTATTTTCAGTTCTAGTTACTTCAATCATGTGTAAGGAGTTAAAACTTTATATTTGTAAGTTTTCTTCAAATGCAAGAAACAAAGTAGATGAACTAGGCCCACAGGTTGGCTCAGTGAGTTAAAATGCTCACCACTTGAGACTGCCAACCTGAGTTCAGTCCCTGAACTGACGTAGTGGAAGGAGTGAGGAGGAACTCCCACGTGTCTTCTGACTACACACGTGCTACGGCAAGTATATACACATACAATAAACAAATATTTTTAAAATTTTACAAAGTTGATATTTTCTGTGTACACACGATTTAATAAGACACATAGTAAAACCCTTCACAATTTAAACTCTAAATCCTAACAGAAATTTTCACTACTAAATCCTGAGTGTTCTTGACCATAAAACTAACACTTTGGGTTTTGTATACTTAACACTACTGGCTGAGCCTGAACAATGAGTTGTTTCGTATGGCTCAGCAGTACGCCAATAGTCGGGGTTGTAGAGATGATGCTGTTTTGTAACTGCTCATTAGCTCACCAGACACTACCCTATGTGATAGCTGTTTTTTTATGACCTGGATTGAGGTTGAATAAGCAAATTGAATCTTACATTCTATCACTGAGTGACTGTGTCTGGACATAACATCCCCCTGGTTCTTCCTCATGGTCCATTTTAGCCTTTCCTTCTATCTCATCTCCAGTCTCGTGTGACCCATGCCAACCTACAGAGTAGCTGTCTGCCTAGGGCCTCACAGCCATCACACATGGCTGGAATTCTGGGATTCCACAGCAGCCATGTTTGCCCAGGACCCAAAGCAGGCAATACCAACCAAAGACTAGAACATCCAACCAACAAAGACGAGGGGAGACATCTACACCAGGGAGCACTTCTGTAGGCAAAACTCCAGATGCCTTGATCCCAGTACAAAAAAATATGACCATGAGCAACTGAGAATACACCTCCTGCGGAAGCCGCTGGGAAGAGGAACTTAGCCGGCACAATTTTTACTTCAATTACTATAACAACCCATGTTTTAGCTTTGGAGAGTTAGAATTCTGACTTTGATTTAGTAACATACACCGAACTCTCACTGACCCTGAGGGGTGATTCGGGTATGGTTGTCCTCCATGTTGAGTTCCTGCTGATGCACTTGTTGTGAAAGCTACATATGTTTACGATTTTCATTTGAGTTCTCTGCCATTTATCCTTTGTTCCTGGGATAGCGTTTGCCAGTTTTCACCCTTGGCATGTGTGGCATCTGCTCTCCCTGTACTTGCTCTGTTTTTAAGTCCAGTCTCAGCATTATGTCAGTATTTTCTGTATCTAATTCACTAGGAAGTAAACAAAGTGAAACTTAATGAAAGAAAGAATAACTACCTGGTTTCCTGTGTCCCTCTGTCCATCCTCTTAGTCTTCCTCCCTTTCCACTTCTCAGTGCTGTTTTTTATTGATAGAACGCTGTCATTGCTTCTGTGAGAGCTTTGGAATTTACCATGTTTTATGTTTACTAATTTTTTAAAAGCCCTGGTTTTAATTTTGATTGTTTTTTTCTAATGTTTTTTCTCTTTTTAACTTATCATTTTCATGAACAGAGATAAACTCCTCTTTAAAGAAGCTCTTTAGAGAGAAAAAAAAAATGTATGCAGTGCAGGAACTCAAAACACAAACGTCTCTGGTTTTCCATAGTGAGAGCTTTAGCTATTGCATATATGCTGGTAATTCTCAAATTCGCTTATCTTCAACCTTGAGTTTGGAGACTCTGCACCCCCATTTTTCTACTTGTTGGCTATCTGTTTTTAGGGTTCCACAAGTAACTTAAGTATATCTAAAGCTGTTACCACATGGTCTTGAAGATAAACCTAACCAGCTTCCTTTACCCGCCCTCCATTGTCTGATCATGAGCCGCATCTGACGCCTCCTTGTTTGCCAGCGTCCAACTCAACTGTTAACCAAACTGTTTTTCATAACTTTCAACCATTTCCAGTCCGGCTCTTCCTTTCCCAACGTCTCGCCTTGGTTTAAGCGTTAGCATAGGCGCTTGCAGTGGGCTCCTTTCTCCTTTTCTGACACATCTCCCAGTACTGCTGTGATACCAGGAGTCTAACTACAGTACCTCACTTCTATGGAGTCATACCTGTGTCCATCCTTTTCTGGACCCCTCTCCTTGCAGTGACACTTGTTTCAGTCACACCACAGGTACTTGTAACCAAGCATTTACCCCGTATCTTGGCTCACTCGATTCCTTTGCTGTAACTTCTTCCTATCCTTTTTCCCCCCTGAGTTGCTTTCATGTAGCCCACCTCATGGTGAGGCCCCCACCTCTGTTCCTAAGGAAGACCTTGAACTCCTGACCCTCTTGCCTGCACCTCCCTAGTGCTGGAATGACATGTGCCTTCATGCCTGGTCCTTTCCTCTAAGTCTGCTCAAGTTCTCATCTCTCTTAGACCCAGCCCCAGTGTCACCAGAATGAAGCATTCTCACACTCTTACACTCTTTCCCACAGGCCTAGGAGACACTGTAGTTTCGTCCTCCCCAGTAACGTGCTCACATTTATAGCATATGGAACCCAGCAACTCAATTTCTGTTGATGTGTACTTCTTTGTGTCCTTAAGTGTATGTCCTGTGAAATCCCTGCAGGAGAAACTAATTGTTACTCAGGCGGTTGAATCCTTGACACTCAGTTCTGTGAATAGTTCATGGGACATAGCATGTATTTGCAGGGTCAGCTTACTGAATTATAAAACTGTATGCTCACTTTTGGGGAAATAATTTTGAATGAAAGGTACTAAAATACTTGGAGCAGGGGAGAAGCATGAAAGAAACCAGAACAAAATACCAGTAACATGAGTGTGCAGTGAGCACTTTGGAGGAGGAAGTTAGCAAGCTAAACTGGTTCTTTGGAACAGAAATGATTGAAAGGTAAGTAGAGAAGAGATGGAATGGGGCAGATTAGGAAAAAAACGACCCGGGCAACCAGCTGATCTGTCAGGAGGCTTCCAGGGAGCCATCACACTTAGGGGTTTTATGTTGTGTAGCTGCTTTAATATCAGCAAGTCATATAACCGTTCTTTTTATTTATCTGCAAAGGTGACTCCAGTGATAGATGCCTTGGCCAATATATCATATGCTGTAAATATGTTTTCCTGATAAGAGTGGTTTAAGGCTTATCACAATGACCTACAATGGTTGAATCCACGTGCTGAGCAGTTTTTTCCTTGATGGTTGTATAGGTGCACAGTGAGGTCATTGGACTAGAATCAGTTGCACTCCTGCATATCTATTTTTCTGGAACGTTTTTGTAAAATGGACATTACTGGAGTGGGTAGAGATTTGTATGAAATTACAACAGAGATGTTGCTTCTAACAAATGCAGCAGATGAACTGGGGGAGGGGAGGGGGGGAGAAGCAGAACTGTGAGCCAAAAAGCATGACTTCTAGGTCTAGCTCAACATTCCAGCAGTAGGACTTTAGGTGAGTTATGTAGTACCACATACCTCAATTTCCACACGGGAGAATGAGAATTCCAGTCTCTTCCCATTTGTCGACTCCAAGGACTAAAATGCAGTCCTGGCTGGTGAGCTTTACAAACTTGAGGCAATCCGCAAGTACACAATGAATTGCCTTGACTATTATAAATGTTCAAGGAGCACTGTAGCATGGTACAGAGACCCATGCCTAGCACTGCAGGTAAAAGCAAAAGTTGGAACTCCAGCCCAGCCTTGGGTTACATGGTGAGTACAACCCAAGTGCTTGATCTACTGAGCACTGGTGATGTAACCCCTTATCATCTATGTGGTTCTGACTTTGATCCTAGTACTTAATAAAAAGGTCTGTGTAGCTTGAGTGTTCTTGTCTGTTTCCTCTGGACTCTGGGCAACCTCTTCAGTGGTTCTCTTAGTCTTCATAAGGAAGGGTGTTCTGATTCAAGTGCTCAGATCTTCTGGTTCACATCTAAGACCATGAGTATTCCCAGTAGAGGGCAGCAAAACTCCAAAGTCTGCCGCTTCTTCAACAGAGAGAAACCACTCTACAGTAGAAAACAGTGACAGCTGAGAGTATTGGCTGATCTAGAAGACCCAGGTTTGAGTCTCCACACCCATGGCAGATCACAACAGTCTCCAGATCCAGGGACTCTGACACCTTTTGGCCCCCAAGGGTACCAGGCATGCTTGTGGAAAAACACAACAAACAAAACTGGGCATGGTAGCACACATACACCCAGCAGTCAGGAGGCAGAGGAAGGTGGATTTCTGAGTTCTAAGACAGCCTGGTGTACATAGTGATTTTTAGGACAGCTACACAGAGAGATGCTGTCTTGAAAATGTTAAAAGGCTGGTCTTCAGATAGTTTTGGCCAGGTTTTAAGCCCTAATAACCCACCTGTCTCTCTCCCCAGCCTTGCGGTGTAAGCAGCTTTTACAGGAGTGTATCCTGGGGATCAGACTCGGGTCCTCAGGCTGGAGCAGCAAGCATCTACTGACTTCTCTAGCTTCCCCCTACCCCCCCCCCCTTTTCCCCCCCCCCCCCCCCCCCCCCCGGTGTTGGAGATCCAGTTCAGGTCCAGTGCATCCTGGGCAAACACTCCCAACACCATGCTCTACCTGAGCCTTTAAGACTTAACACTTAGTTTTGCTCATTTGCTTATTAATTAATTTATTTAATTTGGAGTTTTCTGATATAGGATCTCACTTTGTAATATTGGCCATCCTGGACCTTCTTATGTAGACCTGGCTGACTGCCTCTGCCTTCTGAGTGCTGGGTTTAAAGGCATCTGCTCCATGCCTGGTTGAATTTTTAAATTTTAAAACTTTGTAGGACACTGAGATGCTCAGCCCTGATTTTTCTAACCCATGATGCTTCCTGAGTCCAAAGGATGATTCCCAGTGGTTTATGTACATATTGGTGCTGTCATGGTATTTCTATCATAGAGAGAAATTAACTTTAAAATATTCTTGTGTTTTTAAACTTTAATCAGTCATCTTGAGTAACAGACATTTGAACTGTTCTCAGTAGCATAAAATTTACTTTCACAGAAATGCTGTCATTTGATCTTCACTGGGGCCCTATGGGCTGATTTTTTCCTGTTTAATAGATAAATTTTCTCATCTGTTCTCAGAATAGTTGTTCTGTGTTTGAGGAAAGAAGTTCAGGGAGAAGCCTTATATGTCAAGAGGACCCGCGGGGTGAGTAATCTCCCTCTCATGATAAGGACCATAAGAGCCGATTTTGAGCGTGAGGTTTTTCTGCTGGCTGTTTTGAGAGACAGGATAGGAAGGCTATCAGGCAGCTTTTTGATTCCTTCTGCCCTTGCCTGTTCATTTCTGGGTTTGCTCTTTAGAAAAATACTGCCCTGGTTTCCACTTCACCCCCATATCAGAATCTTCTTTCCATTTCGGATAAACCTCTTCCTGTTCTTGAGAATTTCATCACATTCTTGGCATAATCTAACCAACATCCCCATGCTGGCACCAGAGAGCATAGAGGTTGTTATTGGCTAGCTGAATGTTCTCCTGGGCATGGAATAAATCACTCAATCCCTAACTTCAACTCTATCTTTGGAAAAAATATACACACTCCTCAGACTTTGCTTATTCATAAATCCCCTTCACCCCTACCCCATCCTGAGATGAGCAAAATCTGCAAGTTGGGGATAATGTGAAAGGGAATTGTGTGAGCTAATGAGCTGTGTTTCTTCGCTGTTTCTAATGTCACTTGTCTTTCACTCTTCTACTCTGTAATGGCATTGCCTCACAGCATATTCAGAGTGCCTTCCCTAGGAATAGTGATGATCCTTAACTGGATGGTGAAATCCAGTGAACACATCGGCCTTTATCTTTCCTCTGGGCAGTGTTTGATGCTAATGACCTCATCTGCCTTGACACACTCCCTTCTTTCCTTTGATTTCTATGCACTGTTTTGTTTTGCTTTGTTTTTGTTGTTTTCTACCTTAGCTGTGGCTCATTTGCATCCTTTGCAGGTTCCTTCCCTTATAAGCAAGCTCCTGCAGTGTTCTTGCTAGAGACCCTGTCCCGTACCAGCCCCTTTCCTTCATAGTCTCCAAGGGAAGTCTAGCCCTCCGTAGCACTGTGAGACCTATACATCAATAGTAACCTCCCCAGAATTCCACATCCATATATTCAGCTGCCATCCAGAACTCCATTTGGGAATTCTGAAACCTTATGAACCAACTTGCTCCCCCAAAGCTATTCTTCCTGTAGTGCTATGCACCCAAATACATGCTATGCCAGCTAACCTAGTAGCCTGGGATTCACCCATGATTAGTCTCCAAATCCCATCAGCACTGTGTTCACCAAGACATCCTCCTTGAGCACCCACATCTCCCATTCTCGACGTCTGGCCTGTGTGTGCACTGTCTGCACGCACTTTGGGTGCTACCATCCGTCAGCCTCTTGCCTGCTGTTTTTCTCCGCTTGCTTTCTATCAGCCATTAGGATGTCGCATCCATAACTGATATGTCCATCTCTCGCTTATGGCCCTTTGGCTCCAAACCATCCTCTAGGTCTTGTCTGAGGTTAGCAGACTGTAGACCTTCAGCAGCAGAACTGTGCCGTGGCTGGACTACACCCCGCTTCCTCTTCTAGAACCTCACAAATGCTTTCTTTTCCCCGACACATTCTACTGTGGGGTCTCAAATGTATCCAGACTGAATTCTAATCTACAATGGCATTGATCTGGGTCAGAACTGAAGCTGGACACTGAATTTTTAAATAATTCTATGTTAAGATCAATTAAACTGGGTGTGGTGACATGCGCCAGTAACTCCAGTCGTTGAGAGGCAGGGAGTTTGCTAAATTGCAGCTAGCTTGGGGTACATAAGCAAACCTTGACTCAACAAGAGAAAAGGAAAGGAAGCCCCCCACTATAACACACATGAAAATGTATTTAAGCAGTTAACTCAGGGTTGCTGTTAGCGTAGCTGAATGCAGCCTGGGAGGTGTTTTTAAATTACACTCGTAGGAATCCTTGTTACTCATCATGACATTTTCTCTTGGGAATTTTTCTTCTTTCCAGTTAGCTTCTACCCCTCTGCTACTTCCCCACCTTACCCCCGTTGTCCCGCACTTAGCCCTACATGGATCCAGTTTGCACGCTGTGGTAGCTGCTGCAAGGCTGTGGTTTATTAGGCTCAGTCTGCAACAGGAAGGCATTGAATCGAAAGCAAAGGGGAGGAAGCACAAACCGATACCCACCACAAAGCTGCTGAGTGCCCAGCATGACCCAAGACGCACCCTCTGGTGAGGGAGCAAGAAGCCACAGAGTTTAATAAATCATCACCCTGATCTACTTCCCACATACAGCTTTCTTGGGTCACCATGAGTATCTCTAGGTGCTGGCCTTAACAGGAGATGGAAACAAAAAGCCACTGGTGGAGGGGTGGGGGCTGGAGAAATGGCTGTATGGTTAAGCTCTTGCAGAAGACTGGCATCCATACTGTGGCTCACAACCATCTATAACTCCAGTTTCAGGTGATCCAACACCCTCTTCTGGTCTCTACATAGTATAAACACACACACACACACACACACACACACACACACACACGGAAATCTGGAGAAGGCATTGGTTAATAGCTCTCTGCCTATGCTGATTCCCATGTCCCTGGTGCACCTTTGCTGTATGTCCGCCTGAAAGGCTGTTTCTAAGTGCTACACAGACTATCGTGTTTCATGACTAATGGGAACTCCCCACTGACCATGTTCCATTTGTGTGCTACCCTGTGTACTAGGTGAGAACACTGATTTCCAGGTCCCGACTTCAGTGGAGAGAGAAGAGAAATGGGAGAATGCAAAGCGTTTAGCCTCTGACTTTGCCATAGCCCACCTATTTGCATTTCTTCCCTTTGCTATCAGAAGTGATAATCCCAAAGCCTGGGTTATACAGGAGGATGTGAAAGGCATGGCGTGTATACTGTAAACACAAGGAAGGCTGGGAAGTCCCCAGGGCACGGCCTCCAGTGTCTTAGAATTCACCTTCCTGGACTCGCTACCTCAGAATCTGGGAGGTGAGAGCCGGCCCCTGCTTTTGAAGAGTCACAACTCAGAGAATTGGAACAAGATGCTAGTGTGGAGAAAAGGCTGCTTCGCCTGCCTAGAAGTAGGCTCTTGAGTCTTCACAGGGTGCCAAGGTCACACTTCGGAGAACAGAACAGGAAGTGCTGTTCACTCAGCTGGGAGGAGAGTTTGCTTGGGCCTGAGCCTGCTAAGTTCCCCACTCACCCTTTGACCCAATCAGGGCTGACTGAAGCCTCACTGGGGAAGAGATGAGGTACGCCCTGGGCTCTCTTCCCTTAGCTCAAAGCGTGGCATGTTCAGCTTTCAGTCTCTGACCCCAGGTCTGCCAAGACCCAGCTCAATGCTGACACTAAAATGGAGACATCTGGGACATGGCAGTGGGAGGTATGGGAGACAGACATTTCTAGGGAAGTGGGCTTGCTTTTCTGGCATAGCGTCTGTACAAGTGGTAGAGATGTCTTAACTTTGACAGCAGTGAGTTAGAAAGGCTCAAATAAATGAAAGAACAGAGTCAGTCGTCAGATAAATGTTTGAAATGCCCTTTCCTTTCCTTCCTCTTGCTTCCCAACCTCCCTCCTCTCTTGCTGTGAGCTCCTCGTGGCTCTCTTCCTGTCTTCCTACCTTCCCATCAGGACTGGGGATGGGAGGCACCTTGGCGCACAGACAACTCAGCAAGCCTCAGTCTGGGTGTGTGCCTAGGGTTTGCCCACATGCTGTAATAGTCGAGAACATTCCTCAGGCGGTGTGTAAGAATTATGAGTGCTCCAAACTGCAGTAGTTGGGTGACTTTCTGTCACAGATTGTGACCAGATGAATCCATTACATTCTTTAGAAAAGAAAAATTCATATGAGAGCAGAGAACTCCTGAGCTGCTCATGGAGGTAAGGGCTTGGGGGGAGTGCATGAGCAGTAAAGAATAGATTTTGCTTTTTGTCTTTTTTTAAAGATTCGTTTGTTTAGTGTGTGTATGTGCGTGTAGGTGTGTGCATGCATGTGTGTACGGGTGCATGCACACATGTGTGTGTGCATGCATGTGTGTGTATATGTGCATGTGTATGCATGTGTGTATGTGTGTGTGATGCATGTGTATGTGTGCACGTGTGTGCACGTGTGTGTATGTGTGTATGCACGTGTATGTGCATGTGTGTATGTGTGAGCATGTGTGTGTGTGCACACGCGTGCATGCGCGCGTGCATGCACAGTCCATGCATGAATTGTCAGCAGAGGCCAGAAGAAAGCATTGGGTCCACTGGAACTGTTATTACAGGCAGCTGTGACCCATCTGATGTGAGTGCTTGGAACAGAACCTAGGTCCTCTGTAAAAGCAGCAAGTATGGGGCTGGAGAGATGACTCAGTGGTTAAAAGCACTATCTGCTCTTCCAAAGCACCAGAGTTCAATTCCCAGCACCCATATGACAGCTCACAACTGTCTGTAAGTCCAGTTCCAAGGGATCTGACACCCTCACGCCAATGCATTTCAAATAAATTAAATTAAAAAACAAAACAAAACAGCAAGCTCTCTTAACTGCTGACTCATCTTTACAAGCCCTCTGTATTTTTTCTTTTTTCTTTAAATGGGAGAGGTTCACCTTTCCTCTCTTGACATCTTAACAAGTCACTACCTAAGGTTTGATCCTTTCGTCTGTCAGGGGCAGGGATGGTTGAGTTTCTATTAAAATTAAAACCATATGCCTAATGTGGCTTTTACAAATGTTAAACTCACATGTAGCCTTTACACTGTTATATTTCTGGTTATTACCATCTAGTAACTGTACAGATGAGCAAGTCCTAGTCACAGCTGTTCTGTCTCCTCTACCCAGTGTCACAGGGCTGTCAGAACAAGGCAGGCCTTGACAGGGAGAGGCTAAGACATGCAAGGAAGAGACTCATTGTGATGGAATATGTGTCTGGACATGCCTTGAGGCTTTAAGGGCTGGTGTGTGTGTGTGTGTGTGTGTGTGTGTGTGTGTGTGTGTGTGATTGTGTCTCTGTATGATTGTGTGTCCGTATCTGACTAGATACAATGAGGTGATGAGGTATAATAATACCATTATATTCTTTAACTTGTATTCTTGTTTGAAGCATATGTTAGGGGTGCACACCCATATGGCTGCATCTTGAGGCAGAGGAAGATGCCTTTCAGTATTGCTCTCTTCCTTGTTATTTTAAGACAGTTTACTGAGCTCATCATTTTTGCTAGGCAGGCTGGCCAGGGCCAGATCTTGGGATCTTTTTGTCTCTACTCCCCAGTACTCAGATTACAAGCATGTTCAGACACACCCTGCTTTTTTTGTTTGTTTTGGTTTTTGATTTGATTTGGCTTGGCTTTTTGAGCAAGGGTTTCTCTGTGTAGCTGTGTATCACACAGAGATCTCTGTGTATCTCTCCTGTCCCTGTCCTGGATCGATATCCCACTCTCTCTGTCTCTCTCTCTCTCTCTCTCTCTCTCTCTCTCTCTCTCTCTCTTTCTCGACCAGGCTGGCCACCTGCCTCAGCCCTGCTTTTTATGTGGGTGCTAGAAAGTTCATACTCAGATCCCCATGCTTATACAGGAAGTTCTGTTACTCACTGAGCCATCCTCCCAGCCTCTTTTTCCTGTATTCTTATTTTTGTAATTGTTAACTGAACTAAACAGACACGTTGTCTTAGTTACCCTTGGGTTACTACGAAGAAACACCATGACCAGGGCAACTGATTGAGTTGGGGGCTTGTTTATAATTTCAGAAGGTGAGTCCCTGACAGTCATGGCAGGGAGTGTGGCAGCAGGAGGACAATCAGGCCTGGCATTGGAGCAGTAGCAGAGAGCTCATGCCTGATCCACAAGTTTTAGGTAGAGGAAGAGAGAGAGGCTGGGCCTGGCATGGGCTTTTGAAACATCAAAGTCACTGGTGACACACCTCCTCTAACAAGCCACACCTCCTAATCCTTCCCAAACAGTTCCACTAACTAGGGACCAAGCATTCAAACATACAGGCCTGTGGGGGCCATCCTCACTCAAGCTACCACACACATGTAAAATCAAACCTGTTTCCAACTTGGGGCTTAAAATTTGTTTTTAAATTACTGCCATATCAAGCATGGTTCCATGGACAGACCGGCTGTGGCTTTGAAGGAATAAAGAAAGACAATCAGATGGACCCATGGGCAACCCCATGGGTTGGGGGGGTCTGTGGGATCTCTGATGGAGAAACTGCAACCCATCCCCTAGAAGCCCAGCCTATTTATTGTATTGAGTTGAACAGAGAGGCAAGGTTGTTACACAGATAAACAAGGAGGCAGGGTTTATGGTACACAGTTGGATCGAAGAGACACTTAGCTAATCTCAGTGGGAATGGTCTCTGCAGAGAGCAGTCTTTAGACTGTGAACATGGGAATGAATACTACAGTGGGCATTTCTTCACATGCCGTCAGTATCCACACATGCGCCAGATTTTACCATTTCCCTCTGAACTTCTCTTGGGGTGAGGGAGGCTTTGCCATCCTTACATGAGCCTGACATGGCTAAGCTCACATCAACAGCACACATTCATTCAGAACTTTACACCCTCAGAGCTTCCTTTGTTCCCTACAGTTACCACACACACACACACACACACACACACACACACACACACGAGATCCAAGGGACTGGTTACACGCATGAACTTCTGCTTAAATGAAGAAGCAGTTTCGTAGAAAGTTACCTGGTGTTAACTTGCATTCCATTTGTGGAAAGGGTTAATCTCTTGCCTTTTGTGGCTGGTTTCTGAACTTGTGAACTTTTGTGGCAGTATCATTTTTCCTTTGATAAGATTTGTTAGCGTGAAGCAGAATTTCTTTGTCCAGCTGACTGCAATGCTTGCACACTCTTATAGAATACTTGCTGTGAGCCAAGCACGGCATTCCACATGGTCAGCAAATCAGCCTCCTCCTCCCGCCACCCAACTACTAGCTAGGAAGATCTCTGAAGACTCCACCCCTGTCTCCTGCTTCTCACCTAGTCCACTAGCCCTGAGATAATTTATGACTTTGTTTCTGGGAGCATCTCTCTGACCAGCCCTTATTTCCACACTCCTTCCTGTACCACGTCGACCTCCTCTCTCTGGCCCTTCTCCCCCTCAGCTTTATCACCAGCAACGCCTTAGGCCAGTCCCATAGCATGCTCCCTCATGCATGACATGAGCGAATTTCTTGAGGGCAGTGAACCACACAATCGGCTGTCTCTTTTCAATGGTGAAAATGAAGCCGCTCTCTAAACATATCTTTATTGAGATGATTTATGGATGCTAAAGCTGACAAGTTTGCAGTCTACAGTTGTGTTTTCAGTAGGTTGTAGAACAGTCCCTCCATCACTTTAGGTAACATTAGACATTCTCATCATACTAAAGAGAAAACTTCATCCTTTCACGGTGACTCGTTATTCCTGTGCCCTGCCCCAGCCCTATGTTCTCCTTGATCTTAGACAATCTACTTTCCTGTTTCGGCACCGTTCGCCTGTTCTGACATTGTATGTAAGAGGTGCCACACAGTATGGCTTCCTACACTTAACATAATGCTTTTGAGACTCATCTGGATTATAGCATCTGTTTGAACTCAATTCCCTTTTGTTACTAAATAACATTATTCTGGACAGATGTGTCATGCCTTATCTGCTCATCAGCTGGTGGACAGCTAGGTTGCTTACACTCTGTGCAGACTCTGTATAGACATGTTTGCGTTGCTCTGGGGCACACACCTAGGATTGGAATTGCTAGATCGAGGTGACTCCATTCTCAGTGTTCGGAGGGACTGTCAAGCTTTTTCAAAGGGAATGCTTCCATTTTATTTTCCCACCAGCAGCAATAAGGTCTATGATTCCTTTCTCCTCAACAGTGATTGTTTCTCTGCATGTTTTATCGTAGTCTTGGAGGTGAGCAGAGCTCTCTGACTGGGCAGGCTTTTGCTTTATGTGACCTAATGACTTTTCATGAGCCATCAGCCATTTCTATAATTACTTTAGAATAAAATTATAATCTTTTGCCAATTTTTATTTGTATCTCTTTATTTTGTGGTATTAGAGATTAACCCATTAACCCCTGGCATGCTGTAGTTAATCATTCTACCACTGAGCCACATCCCTCACCCACTGTCCTTTTAAATTTTTGATTATTTGGCTTCTTATTATTGGATTTTGAATATTCTAAGTGCAAACCCCATATCTTGCATGGAATTCACCAGGTTAAACTATGGTCTCAAAGTCACTGGGATCCACCTCCTTCTGCATCCTGAACACTGGGATTAAAGGTATGCACCACCTCCAGGCTCCTCTGATTTCCTTCTTGTGTCCTTCAAAGCACAGATGTGTTCAATTTTGATGAAGTTCAAGATGTCACCTGGGTGTGTGTTTGTTTGTTTAATCAGCTCGTGTCTTCCTGTTATAATGGCGACCATCACGTGACTCAACGCTGCTTAATATTCTAAGTTGTCTAGTTCTAGCTCAGATATTTAGGCCTACGGTCCACTGGGAGCTTATTATTGTGTGCGATATTAAGCATTTGTCCAAATCAATTCTTTTGTATGTGGATATCCAGTCGGTCCAGTGGCTTTTCATTTGTTTAAGAGACCATCCCCCACCCTGTTGAATTCTTTTGGTGCCTTTGTCAAAATTCAATTGAGCATAACTGTTAGGGCTTGTGTTTCTGTCCCGCTGATCTGAGTGTGTTTACACTGAATAGGTCTTGGCTGTTGTAGTATTACAGCCAGTTTTCAGACTGGGAAGCTGGAGTCAACCAACTTGCCGCTGCTGCCTTGTCTCCTGCATTTCCCCCATGAATCTTAGCATCAGCACCAGTCCCAGGGAGACTCTAGAGTTCACAATAAAGGCCCTGCTCCTAATAAGGAAAGTACCCACCTCTCACCTAGCGTAAAATTGGAAAAGGAAGATTGAGCAGGTATGCTCAGGAGTTGAAAGGAAAGACAGGCCCTTTGAAAGAGCTCACACTGATGGAGGCTGGGAATAAAAGAGCCAAAATGTTTAGTAAACCTCCCACCCCAGAGAGGAATGTTTGTTCAGAGAGCGCATTTGAGCTAGCACCAGGGGATATTGTGAAAGATAATTGAAATGGCAAAGTCCATTGATCTCCCCAGAAGGCGAGAAAGTCTGAGTAAGCAGGGCCCTCAGTCTGTTGATTGTCACAGAAGATTCTCTTCAACCCAGGGAAGCAGCTGCTGCCTGCGTTCTGCAGCTGAAAGACAAGAAACAAATAATAAAGAAGAAATGTCCTCTGCCTTTTCCTGCCTACCTCTGTCCTGCTCGGTGAAGCTTTCCCCGAAAAAGAGAGGAAAGAAAAGAAAGCCAGAGAGACAGAGACTTGGAGGCAAAAAAGAAGGGAGGGAGAAAGTTAAAGGTCCTGGGGATAGGAGAGGCCTGGGCAGGTGAGGTTTTCACAGTAGGCAAAGGCACTTACCAGTAGTCTGATGACTTGAGTTCAACCACCAGAACCCAAAAAAGGCAAAAGGAGAGAAGCAGTGCTACTGTCCTCCTCAGACCACCGCAGGAGTCCTGTGGCCTGAGCAAATGCCCCCCCCCCCCCCCCCCCCGCTACAAGCAATCAACCAGTCTCTCTCTCTGTCTCTATCTCTCTCACACACAAAGGATCCCTAACCCTCCTGTGTAAAATAACAAAATGTCTAACATTATACAAACGACATCCTGTGACTGCGTAATCCAACGTCTATAAATTTGCCCCAAAGACATAAGATATGCAAAAACGGGAGTCGGGTTATTAATGACAGCATCCTCTATAATCATCTGCAAGGCTGGAAACATCCAAGTCTCCAAAACAGGAGCATGTTTCCTGATACCGTGGCATGTAAACACTGTAGCTAGTAGTACTGGGGTCACAGAACTGCATCTGTGTCCACTGCCCAGGCCCTGTCAGCATCATCCTCGCGGTTAATTGCAGTGGACTCCCAGCTAGGGTTTCTGCTTTTCCTTGCTCTCTGCTCTCAGCTCAGCCCGCTTAGTAATCCTCTAGAAACTTTGAATGTATCTGTCTTGTGCTCCGATGCTTCCCTGGCTCCCTTCTCCTTCAGGAGCAAAGCTGGTGGGTTTGCCTCAGAACAGACCCTACCCAACCTGGCCTCAGTTGCCTTCCAGCTCACCTGCTTCTGCTTCCTTGAACACTCCTCTCTGCCCCTTCCCTGACTTTAAGGGCATTCTTTGCTCTCTTCAACCTCTCCCCCCAGAATGTCCACTGGTCTGTTCTCTCAGGCTCCTTGAGCTCTTTGTTCTAATGCCATCCACACAGAAAACTTGCCTTAGTGAAATCTCTGTCTTTCCCCAGCCCCAGATTCCAGAATCCCCCACTCCTTCTCCTGATTCATTCTTTAGCGGCATGTCTTCATGGAACTTATCTTAAGTTACTGTCTGCTCCCCTAGGGGACTGTGTTCTGGAAAAAAGTGTTTGCGTTCTCTGCCCACCGCTGTATCATCGGTATCTCAGCTGTGCTGGCAAAATGAGCTTTCTGGTATGTATTAAATGACTGTAACTATACAATTAAAAACTAGGAAAATGAGGCCTTGGTTTTGAAAGTTGGAAAGTATTAACTGTTAAGTGTGATATGCATAGGAGCTACGGAATAGAAGAAACATGGATTCTGGTCCTGATGCTGCAGCTTTCTAGTTGGATACACTTGGGCAACTGTACCTCTCAACTCCATCATCTATGAAGTAACCTGATCAAGGTCTCCCTCACAGAACTGTCGTAAAGATGAGATGAGGCATATACGCAACCGCCTGGCATACAGTAGGCACGGTGTGAGCATCAGGCTTCCCTTCTGAATATCCACCGGGGGAAACTGCAGAATTGGAAATAAGTGAGGGCCTCAAACACAGGGGTTGTCATATTACAGCTCACTCTTTACTGCAAAAGTCCTCCTTCAGCACGGAGTGCCTACAGTAGAGATCCGACAACGGCAACCTGGGTGTTGGTTCTCCTTTGACGTGAGCTCTCTGACAGTAAGTTCTCACCTCTCTGGCCTGTTTCCATGTTATTAAAATTAAGAGGTTGTATTAAGTGACTTTTAGTCCATTAAGACTCAAGATGCCATAATTCAAAATGGCAAACCATCCCACCTTAGTCTAGGCAAGCTGTACCCTTAGTCTAGCCTTCCCCAGACAGGCAGACCAGATGTTTCTAATCTTAGACAGAATGGACTCCATTCTTTGGCATTTGAGGACTAAAAGAAACTAGAGAAGTTTTAAAAAACATACAGTAAATGAACTTTCCTTTTTTCCTGATTTCTACATAGCTGAACAGATGGTGTTCAACTTAAGTCAGGAAAGAAGAGCATATATTACACCCCTTTGGGTTGGGATTTACTATGTGAATCTATAGCCCTGAAGGATAGTGTTTTGTGTTAAGCCAAGAAGTAGATGCGGGGCAATTCTCAACTACAGCCCAGCACGGAGCCAGGCACCAGCACCGATGTGGCTGGGAGCTAGAGTGCAGTGGAGGGTGGCTAGGAGGCATATAGCTAACTTCTTCCCTCCGTGGAAAGTTCCCTGGCCTTTCACAGTGCCTCATCAAGGCAGAGGATAAGATGCCTGCTTTACAGGCCCATAGCTGCAGTCAGCAGGTTAGCAGCCCTGGCTTTGCTTCTCTGGGTGGGGGAGGGGTGTCAGCTGCCCAGGACTCCCTCCAGCAACTGACCACAAAGCTTTCAAATGCCCCGTTGGCAAGGCCCCTGACTTTACTCAGCTGAAAACTGAGGATCTCATCTGGGAAGGGTCAGTTAAAAAATGACAGCATTGCCCAAAGTAAACAAAGGGAACAACCACAACAAAATCCTTCTCAGCAGTGTTTCTTTACAATTCCCAGCCCAGCCCACCGGGGCTCTGGCTGAAGTCCCCACCCACTGCCTCTGATGCCCCCATGAGGCTGTGTCTGAATAAGCTTAGCAGACCCGAGGAGGGCAGCCTGTGTGCATGCCCTCCCTGCCCTCTCCCCTGAGTGCAGAGCTGTTGAGATTGGAGTTTAAGGTTGCAGGCACAAAGACTGGCTCATTCATCAAGATCACAGAGCACAGAACTCAAGAGATAAGTGCTTAGTGAGGTGAATCCAGAGGAAGTTTGGGGAACTGGTCTTTTTCTTTCTGATCCATTCAGCACTGAGGTCACCTTACACTGTTCCAAGGAACTATGAAATAAGGGAATTAATTTTGAGGTTCTCTGATCAATTTTTCTTTTTTGTTGAGACAGAGTCTGTCCTGGAACGCAATATGTAGACCAGGCTGGCCTCGAACTCACAGAAATCTGTCTTCCTCTGCCTCCCAAATATTGAGATTAAAGGTGAGCGCTCCCACACCCTGACACTATCCTTTTTGAAAGTTTTATCTCTTTTATGTGTGTTTTACCTGCATATATGTCTATGTACCATATGTAGGTCTTATATCCAGAGAGGCCAGAAGAGAGTATCTAATTCCCTGAGACTCGAAACCCAGATGATTTGGGTACTGGGAATTGAACCAGGGTCCTCTGCAAGAGCAGACAGTGCTCCTAACCTCTGAGCCATGTCTTTAGCCCCATCTGTCTGCTTCTTGACTCTACGCAAATCTTACTCTGTTGATCTTGAAGCCTGTCTAGAAAACGATTTTTGATTTCGACTCAAGCAAGAGGTGTCAGGCTTCCACTTTGTGTGCCTGGATGTGTTCAGGTTACTCATAGCTTCCTTAGAGCATTCAGAGGTCAGCTGCTGATTGAAGGAGAAATGGGCTTTTGAGTTCAGAAAACACTGGGGTCCTGTCACTACACTAGCTGTGTAGATTAATACACACAGATTATCTACTCTAAGACTCAGTTTTCTACAAAATGAATGGGATCATAGTACCTGTTTTAGTTAGGGTTACTATGGCTGTGATGAGACACCGACTACAACCTGGGGAGGAAAGGGTTTATTCATCTTACTCTTCCTCATCACTGTTCATCACTGAAGGAAGTCGGGATAGGGACTCAAGCAGGGAGGAACCTGGAGGCAGGAGCTGATGCAGAGGCCGTAGAGGGGTGCTGCTGACTGGCTTGTTCCTTTTGGCTTGCTAAGTATGCTTTCTTTGTTTTGTCTTTCTTTTTGTTTTCTTTTTAGATGTTCTTGTTTTATGTAAGTACACTGTTGCTGTCTTCAGACACACTAGAAGAGGGCATCAGAGCCCATGACAGAGGGTTATGAGCTACCACGTGGTTGCTGGGAATTAAACTCAGGACCTCTGCAAGAGCAGTCAGTGCTCTTAACCACTGAGCCATCTCTCCAGCTGCCTAAGCCTGCTTTCTTATAGAACAGAAGGACCACCTGTACAGGGATGGCCCCTTCCACAATGGTCTGGTCCCTCCTCTATGGATCACTAATTAAGAAAATGCCATACAGGATTGCCTACAGCTGAATCTTGTGGGAGATATTTTCTCAGTTGATCTCCCTCCTCTCTGATGACTCTAGCTATGTCAAGTTTTCATAAAACCAGCCAGGACAGTATCTTCATTATAAATGATATCATGGTAGGGAGCAAGGTGCCCCTGGTGTATGTAGCGGCTTGTGATAGGCCACTCCAGCTTCCAGAGGCTCCAGCCCTCGGACCCTGCTTGGTTTTGCTAGACAAGATAGGGCCCTGAACCTACCAGCCTGGTTGGTGTATGTGGCTGAGGTACGGGGGAAGAGTGATCGAGGAGGAATCCTAAAGAGGAAAAGTCAGAGAGAGGATGGCAGCAAAGAGCCACCGGGTGTCACAAAGGGCCGGAGACTTTTGGCTTTTGAGGATGGAAAGATATTCCTGAGCGTGAGACAAGAACATATGGATCCAAGACTCAGGTGCCTGCGAGATGCTCCGCCTGGAGACGATACCCTTGTCACAAACCAGAATTTAAGCCTCTCCAAAGTATGTGGTAGAACTAAAGAAAAAGTCATCAGCCAACGGTCCTCTGAACTGTGATTGGCTCCCTGGATAATCCCAGTCAAAAAAATAAGAGATCACCACTGCAGCTCAAGATGCTTGACATGAAGGCTTGGGCGGAGAATGGTGGGAGCCGCAGGGACCCACATGGTTTCCTTGCAACAATGACTTGGCCCTTGGGCCAGGATTCCTAGCTAGCTCTGGATTGTCCTGGAATTTGGCCAAGATGGCTGAAACTAGGCGGAAGGAGCAAAGGAAGGAAAAAAAAAGTCAAAAAAAATATTGCAAAAACAACGACTGAAGAAGGATTGGAAGGAGTGCATATGCTCTGAAACTAGTGAAAATCATCTGGAAAATCCTGCGCTTTGGAAGGATTCCATGGTTTCCTTGGATTTCATGATAGTGCTTTTTAGCAAATTAAATCTGACTGTACACTGCATATAAGAATCTTATGCTGACCACAACACTGTAGTAACTTCTGGACTAAGAAAAAAAAGTTTGTTGGTGTCTACTGACAGGTGATATAAGTGAGCATTTATCACACAGGTGAAGCACACCCAACACAAATTCTGCTGCAAAATCCCACACTTGTGTTCAACATGAGGCCGGGACTATGGCATTCCACACCAGCCTTCTGATGGGTCTCAGTCAGAATACAAGTCACCGAAGAGGTTATACAAATTACCTTAGCTATGAGAAATATAAATGAACTCTGTGTTTAGACTTGGATACCTCCTTGGGGTATTATGAGATACTCTAAAATTTGAAAACAAAATTAAAACATTACTGGTCCCAAGCATTTTGTACGCTCAACCTGTAATACAAATTTTCTAAACTGACAGCCATTTGCCATTTGGGAGCTTATATTCGCACATAGAAAATATCATGTGGGGAAAAATGGCTTTAGATTATGAATCCTATTCAAACAGTGGTTTGAGAAGGAAGCACAGAAGGACAGAGGATTTTAGGACTGTAAAAGAATTACCTCCTGAGGAGAAAAGCTTACTTTGTCTTCAAAGAGATATATATATTAATCGTAATTTTTAAAATCATTATTTCTTGGGATGGAAGCATTGCTGATTTCTCAGGGAAAAATTGTATTTTTGTGACAACTGTTACAAACCAGTCTTCAAAGGCTTCTCATTGTCTTGTCGTGTCAACCCCCATCCACTGGATAGGGTAATTTCTATACTTTAAGCACGTGAGTTTCTAAGAAGAGGAACATGATGTGCCGTGGATACCTTGACTTGGGTTTTTTCTTAGACTCACTAGAGCAGTGAAATAGAAAAATGCCACCAGATAACTTGCTGATGACATAGATCCTCATTTGGGTTTTATTCTTGCTGTAACTAATAATGGTAGTAGTGTCCTGTTACTTTTTGCTCATGCAGATTCAAAGTGAAAATTAAAAATTCAAATGTATGAAGTCATACCTCATAAATAGTCAATGTCTAAATTTAGAAAACATTGCATGGGTGTAGTAGTGATTACAGAAGTGGGATAAAATGGCAGTTAGAAGAACAGAGCTGAGGGTCTTTCAATGGCAAAACAGACATCACACTCTCAAATGCAGCTTTCTTAGACTTCTTTGGAGGTGTGGGGGCTTCCAAGACAGGGTTTCTCTGCGTAGCTCTGGCTATTCTGGAGCTCGCTCTGTAGACCAGGCTGGTCTTGAACTCAGGGATCTGCCTGCCTCTGCCTCCCCAGTGCTAGGATTAAAGTGTGTGCCAGAGCATTTTTAAATGTGATAGCTCTATTCGCTGCAGTATTTAATGGCTTAGTAACATTTTCTGCACTTCTGATAATTGAATTTGAAGTTACAGTACTTGCTAAATAATCTCAATAAAAATGAAACTAAATATTGAAATAAATTTGTTATTTTTTATTAACAGGTATCATCTGGGTAATTTTGTGAGAGGATCCATATGATACACTTAGCACAGAAACATTAGACATTGTTAATAGTCCTGGGACAATTATTGTTCTTTCCCAGATGAGAAAATTAAGCTCAGAAGTTTAAAGATGATGGTCATGTAAGGACTAGGGAGAGAGTTAGAGCTCTGCAGCCTCCAAATTCCATGGTAAGGGCATTGGCTGCCTTGTCACTGCGTGTGGACACACAGAGTAGGTGGCTCTAGGCCACTGTCAGATAAGAGTGTGTTCTTTGTTAAGCCCACACAGGCGGAGGGCAGGAAATGGATGCCTCAGGGGTGAGGTCGCTTTTCATGTGCAGCTTTTTTTTTTTTTTTTTTTTTTGGTAAACCAATAACAAAGGCTAATCAGATACCAGTCAAGGGCATTAAGGCTGCCAGTAATCTCTACCACAGACCGAAGGATGCTGACTGTTCCGCAGGGGTAGGTCTGTGATGCTCAGAAATGCTCAGTCTTCCTTTTCTCTGGGACTACTTCTTACTTCCTTGATGCTCAAGAAAGCATTGCTTACCTTGATATTGGAGTCTTCTTCATTCTCTGGGGCTACACTTTTGGGGTGTTATCTGATTCCCCTAGAGACAGTGAACTCCCAAGTAAGGCACCCCAAACGATGAGCTGAGGCACTACAAGGGAATATGTGAAGGCTTGCTCCTATTTACTTTAAAATCTAAAGTAGAGATTCAACGTTATCAACACTAAATTAGCACGGGGGTGGGGGGTATCTAGACAGTCTAGTAAGTGTGAGGTGGCTGGGCTGTGCACTCAGTCTTTGGGTTTTGTTTCCTAACTGTATTTGGAGCTAACTCTCCCTTGGGCAGGGCCTGTCTTGTTCTAACTGTATCCCCCCACCCCCACCCCTGAAGCCTTTACTGGCATTAAATGATCAGTCCCTGGTTAAAGGGATTTAACCCTTCCGAGAACCTGACTGATTCTGTTGTCCCTCCCTTGTGCCTTCCACCTGGCATAAAGCTATGTCTTCTTCAGTAATTTGCTAAGGCCTGACCAGATAATAAAGTGTTTGAGAATGTAAAGTGCACGTTGCCATGGAGAGGAAGATGGAAACATGCAAGATACGTATCCCCTCAGCAGTAGGTAATGTAGGTGGGAAGGCATGCACTAGACAGAGGCACGGCAAAAGGGAAGCATGGAAGGACTTGTGGACAGGACACTCTGGGCACAGAGCTCTGAGACCTGAGGAACTGGGGCTGTGTGAGCTTAAGTACCTTCAGTGGCACTACCCTCCAGCTCCCCCTCAGAGCTACAGAAGGCAATGCAGTGAGTCAGGGTTAGGGAGAAAGAACCCTCAGCTCTGCTCTGGTCCTGGTCGGGTGATCTTGGGCAAGTCCCCAGCAATCCCCATCTTTTACCCTAGGAAAAGAGTTTCCTTCCTGCACATTAAATGGGACTAGGTGGTTTTGGAGGATTCTACATGTTCTAAAGCAGCCCTGAGTATTGATGAAGGACATGATGAAAACAACTGACATTTTGAGTTTGTAATGAGGGTGGATGAGCTAAAAATATCATATTGCCCCCAAATCTTCCGTGGCTCATGACAGTCCCTCCTAAGGCACTGGCTGTCCATGTGATGCCTCTGGACCATCCAAGAGTTAAAAGGGAGCATGCAGCCACTTCCAATGTCTGTTAAGTCTATAATATATGTCACGGACAAACAAATGATGAAATAATATACACACATCATACACATATCTACACACAAAAACGTGCATGAACACACACATATGCATAGAAAAGATCTGAAAAGAACCCACTATATTCTAAGAAAACCTTTAGATGTATGTATTTTATGTCTACATGCAGGTGTTTTGCCTGCATGTATGACTATGTACCACTTGCATACCTGAAGTGGCCAGAATGGTTATGAGCTTTCATGTGGGTGCGGGAAATCAAACCTGGGTTTTTGGAAAAGCAACAAGTGCTTTTAACTGTAGAGTCATCTCTCCAACCTCTTTAGATTCCATTGTGTTGTTTGTTTGCTTTTAATAAACTATTCTAGGAATTAAAAATAAGTGTTTTTAAACTAAGCGTTAAAGTCTTATACGAATATATCATAATCTCTGTAATAAAGGCCACCAGAGTCTTCAGGAGGCAGCTTTACCAGAAACAAATCTCTAAGCTCTGTACTGGAGCCTCTGCTAAAGGCTGCCAAGGCCCAGAGACTCTGTACAGATCAGGGCTAGATGGGAACACCTACTCACATCATCTGAAAGTTTCGCTGAATTACCTCGGGTAACTGGGGTTTCCCCAGCACTTAATGAGTTTGGTTTTCTACACAAAGCTTTTGAACTAAATGATCTATAGAGACCTTTCTACTCTAAAGTCCAATGATTCTGAGTAATGCCGCATGCAAGAGACCTGCATACAGAAGCAGATGTGTCATGTGGAAGCAAGGCAGTAGTTTCATACTTGCCACAAAGAAAGTGAAAGTTGATGTAACCCCTTCCCTCTCCTTTCCTCTCTCTTTTTCCACTATTTATTTAAACTTACAACCTTCCACTTTAGAAGTTGAACATTCAGATCTGTACTTCCTAGCCTCCCTTGCAGCTATGAACAGGCATAAGGGTCTGCCTTGGATTCTGGCTCAGGAACTCATACTCACAGCTGCACTGGTGGTGGCTCGAGCATCAGAGACTAGCAGCCAGCACTGCCCATGGGCCCAGCAGTGCTGTCCCTGCCATGCAGCCCTTGGTATTTTGGGGGCTGTTGCACCTATATTACTTTTAAACTTATCCTTCCTCACTTCTCATATCCTCTAATAAATTCTCTCTTGGCTTCAATTACCCAGAGTTGCTTTGGCTTCTTGCAGCAGAACCTCCTCCCCCCTCCCCCCCAACTGACATACTCATTGTTTTGTAAAGAACATGAACTTATTCACACACACACACACACACACACACACACACACACACACACACAGGGTTTCTCTGTGTCGCCCTGGCTGTTCTGGAACTCATTCTGTAGATCAGGCTGACCTGGAACTCAGAGACCTGTCTGCCTCTGCCTTCAGAATGCTGGGACTAAAGGTGTGTGCCACCACGCCAGGCTCAAATATAAAGAAAAGATATACTTTCCATTTCCTTTCTTGACTCCTCATCCTCCTAGTTCCTTTATTTAGAATGTTAGTCATAGAATAACCATGACTAGTTCTTACGGCCTCCACACAGACTGTACTTATGTGTATATTCATTGTACCTATTATAGGTAACATAAGGATATTTTCATATATGTATTTAGTGTAATTTAAGAATATTCTCCACAGTCCCCTTTCTACTTCCATGTCATATGTACATACATGATGTTACAGAGCTACATAAAATCTGGGAACCACTTATGAGAGAAAACATACTTGTTTTTCCAAGACTGATTCAATTCTCTCAATGTGATTATCTCCAGTTGTATTCATTTTCTGGCAAAAAAGCATAACTTTGTCATGCCTGAAAACAATTCTGTGTATACATTTATCAAATTGTCTTTATCTGTTTATTTCTTCCTCTGTTGTTGGAACCAAGGCTGACTCTGAAACTTAGCAATTGTAACTAGCACCGTGCAAACATTTCTACAGAATGTGTGAGGACATTGGAGTCCTCTGGTTATATATCCTCGAGTGCTACAACTGGTAGCACTAGACCTGTTTTTAGTTTTCCGACAAACTTCCATGCTAGTTGGACCAGTTCGTATTCCCACCAGCGATATGCAAGAATCCCCCTTTGTCCATATCCTCACGACATCCGTTGTTATCTTGTTTTCTTAGTAAGTGCCATTGGGACTGGGATGAGATGGACTCCCATGCATTCCTCTGATGACTAGTGATGCCTACTGGCCATTTGTATTTGACTTTTTGAGAGCTGTCCATCCCTTGTTTTAGCCCATTTGTTGACAGAGTTTTATAATTTCTTGTCTCTCTGTGTTTTCCTAGAAATCAATCCTCTGTCAGACATGTAACTAAAAAGTCTCCCTCCCATTCTGCAGGCTGACCCTTCACCTGATTAATCCTCTCCTTGGTTATGTGGACATTTTATCTCAGGAGCTTCCGTTTAACAATTGTTGGAATTATTTCCCGAGCAACTACAGGCCCAGTTGGAAAGCTCCTATCCATTCCATATTCTGAAATATTTTTGCACCTTTTCCCTCTAATATTTTCAGAGTTCTAGGTCTTATTTTAGGGCACTCTATCCATTTTGACTTGGTTATTGTGTAGGGCTCTGAGTATCTAGTTTGACTCCTCTACGTGTGGATACCCAGGTTTCCCAGAGCTGTATTGAAGAGGCTATGTTTTTTGCAGGCACCTTTGTCGAAGCCACCTGGCTCTGATCTAACAATCTATTCCACTGATTATTTAATTGTTGAGATCTTTCACTTCCTTGGTTAAGTTTATGCAAGTAATTGTTTTGTTTCTGTTTGTTTGTTTGTTTTTAGACAATTTTGAGTGGGGTTGTTTCCCTGAGCTTGCCTACTTCCTTCCTTCTTCCTTCCTTCCTTTCTTTCTTAGAATGTTTGTCATTGGTATATAGGAAGCCTATTTTTCCTTCCTTCCTTCCTTGTTCTCTCGCTTGCTTGCTTTCCTAAGACAACATCTCTCTAAGAAGCTCTTGGCTGACCTGGAACTCAGAGAGATCTCCCTGCCTTCCAGTTCTGTGATTTAAAATGTCTGCCAACAACCAGGTGGAGCTGCTGGATTTTGTATGTTAATTTTTTATTCTGCTACTTGGATAAAAGTGTTCGTTGCTTTGTTTTTGTTTGTTTTATTTTTTGGCAGGTGGTAGAGTCTTTAGGTGGTCTCTTATGTTTAGAATCATATTATCTACTAAAAGGGATGTTTTGACCTCTTCCTTTCTTGTTTGTTTCTCTTCTGTTTTCTTCTCTTATTGCTCTAGCCAAGACTTTAAGCACTATATTGAGTAAGAGTTGAAAAATTCAGGGACTGGGGAGATGGCTCAGCAGTTAAAAGCACTTGTTGCTCTTTCAAATAAAGGTTTTGTTTCAAGCACCACTTGGTAACTCATACTTGCCTATAACTCCAAGGGAACCCAACACCTTCCTTTGTCTTCCTGGGGCAACTGGATTCATGTGCAGATCACACAGAGACACAGACACAGAAGTTTTAAAACTCTAAAAAAGTAAATCTTTAAAAGAAAAAGAGTAGAGAAAGCACACACTTTGTTTTATTCCCAATTTTGGTAAAATATTCTAAATTTTCACCATGAAATTGGCTATACATTTGCCTGTGAGCTATACATGGCTAGAGCATTGTCATGCTTTGTTAGGGTATGTTCCTCTGCTCCTAGTATCTTCAGGTCTTTTGTCATAAAAAGATGTTGGATTTTGTCAAAAGCCATTTGGAGTATTAAGATGATGATGTGAGGTCTGTCCTTGAGTCCATTTATGTAATATATTGAATTTCTTGATCATACAGAATATATTAAACCATCCTGGCATTGCCCCAGAGATATTCTGTGTGGACACAAACCTATCTATATTCTTAAGAAAAACAATATGAGTCACCATGCTCGCACACAGTGTCATTCCATACATAATTTCCCATAAACTGTCTCTTAAAATTAGCATGTATTAATTGTTCCCTGAGACATTTTCAGATATGAGTGTAAGCATGTTGATCAGATCATGTCTTTCTTTCAAACTTAACAATACACATTAGAAATAATCACACAAGTATAAAGTTGCTTTGTTCTTTTCAGTGATGATTCATGTCTTTTGATGAATATAGTATAATTTAAGCAGCCAGTCTGCTACTATGAAAAGTTGAGTTGCGTGCACTTTGGGGGACTGCAAGCAAATGCTTCAAAGATTTCCTTGGAAGCGGGCCATGGTGTCCAGTGCAAGCAAATCCATAGGACAAATTGCTGATAGAGAAGTTGTTTTAGTCAAAGAGTATCACTTCTTAATTTTGACAGTACCAAACTGCACTGCAGTTTTTAAGCCCACTGTAAATGTTTGAGGCTGGGCATGGTGGCTCATGCTTTTGTTCCCAGCACTCAGAAGGCAGAGTCAGGCAGATCTCTGTGAGTTCAAAGTCAGCCTGCTCATCTACATAACCAGCGCTGGGACAGCCAAGGCTACCTAATGAAATCCTGTCTCAAAAACAAACAAAAAAAGCAAACAAAGCATTTTAGACTTCTCTTATTATCAGATCCTTACATCATCACTTATATAACACCAGAGTTTTGTAATTTGAAGTTTTGATTTTTTAATTTAAATTATATTTGAAGCTGAACACTTTTCAATATTTAATGGCATATTGTTTGTTTTACTAACACTTATGACTTTTATCACTAATTTTCTATTGGGTTTTAACATGTTTTAAGTTACTTTATAAGAAAGCCATATTTCATTCCATTTTATTTCATGCCAATATTTTTCCTAACTTATTTTTTGTCATCTAGCTTTGTTTGTTTTATTCAATTTGTCTCCTTTGTCTTGCCAAAAAATCTTTTAATGCATTTTGGCTCATTGCTCTCTATTAGCTTAAGAGGGTTTTTAGTTGAGAAACCTCTCATTTCTAATTCTGAAGCTGAAGTTACAAAAAACCAACACTTGATACTTCTGGTTAAGGGCGGCAGATTCAATAAGTACACTGTGTCCCACTTCTTCCCAGACCTCAACCAAAACCTAATAGTTTGGTTAAGAATGATACTCTCAAAGTATTAAAGCCAAGGAAAATAAAAGAGAGAGAGAGAGAGAGAGAGAGAGAGAGAGAGAGAGAAAGGGAGGAAGAGAGAAAAGACACAGACCAAAAAAATTTCCTCCTTCTTTTCTGTCCATATCTAAGCACTGTGATGTTTCTCCAGTGTGTTTTGAGGATCTCTTTATGCACACTTAAGCAAACAAGTAAATTAGTACCAGTGCTTTATATGAAAAGACTACAAAGACAAACAACATATAAAGGAAAATAGCAAGATATGTTTGTTTGATTATTATGTATATGTTGGCTTTGTTTCATTTGGATTGGTTTGTTTGTGTTGTTTGTCTTAGTTACTGTTCTATTGCTGTGAAGAGACAGCATGAGCAAGTTAACTCTTTTAAAAGAAAGCATTTAACTAGGAACTTACAATTTCAGAGGGTTAGTTGATGATCATCATGGTGGGAAGCAACAGGCATGGTGCTGGAGCAGTAGCTGGGAGCTTTACATTTTGATCTGCAGGCATCTGGTAGAAAGAAAAGAGAGACTGGGCTTGATGTGAGCTTTTGAAACTTCAAAGACCCCCACCCCCAATGACACACCTCCTTTAACAAAGCCACACCTCTTAATCCTTCCCAAACAATTTCACTCACTGTATCCAAGCACTCAAACCTATGAGCCAGTGGGGGCCATTTTCGTTCAAACCACCATACCCAGTCTGGCCTTAAACTTGTAACTCTCCTGCCTCTGCCTTTGGAGTGCCAGAATTACAGGTATTCATTACCACTTCAGTACTAGATCATTTCTCTAAAAAGATTTATTTTATGTATATGAGTACACTGTCACTCTCTTTAGACACACCAGAAAAGGGCATTGGATCCCATTACAGATGGTTGTGAGCCACCATGTGGTTGCTGGGAATTGAACTCATGACCTCTGAAAGAGCAGTCGGTGCTCTTAACCTCTGAGCTATCTCTCCAGGCCAGCAAGATCACTTTTAAAGCTAGACATAGATGCATGTTGGTAACTAGATCAAGAGACCTGAGAACCCTAGATCTGTGTCTGAGGATATTACAGTAGCACACTTTACCTTTCATAACCCCAGATGCTAGATAGTTTATGGACTAAGTACTGGGAATATAGATGAGGTTATAGCTAAAGCAAGATGAATTGGAAGTTACTGCAGGAAGCAACGAGACTCCAGAACTGCATCCTGTGGTTGTTGCCTGGTGATGGACTGTGTCTTCCGTGCAGGTTCCAGTAACTAGAAGTTTTTCTTCTGGCAGAAGAGCAAAAGATAGGGAAAGCAAACCTGGCTGTATGGAAAGACAAGTTCCTGAAAACACTGAAAAGAAACTACACAAGACTACCCTGAGGCACATCTTAGTTACTTTCCTATTGCAAATATAAAAGAAAGCCTTTAATTTGAGACTTATGGTTTCAGAGGATGTGCCCATTATCATCATGGCTGGGAGCATAGCAGCATGCAGGCACCCATTGTGCCAGAGCAGTAACTGAGAGCTCACATCTTAAAATACAACAGTGAGATACAGGGAGTGGTATGAAGGAATGCTTTGAAGCCTCAAAGTATGCTCTCAGTGAAACATGTCCTCTGATAAGGCCACTCCCCTAATCCTTACCAAACAGTTCCACCAACTGAGGACCGAATATTCAAATAGATGAGTCTATGAGAGAAACCACCACAGCTGCTAAATGGAGACCTTGCCTTCTACCTTCTTCCTTACAACTCTGTTGTAGCACTAAAAACACAGATACCATCATGCAGTTAGCAAGGCTTTCTTGGGGGCTCTTAGAGAAAATAATACCCTAAAGATAAATTGGAAACAGTGGTATGTTTATCAAAGAAAACCAAGTTATTGCTATCCTTAGAAATATATATATATACACATACACAAAGAAAGAACACAACATTTGTTGTTAAGGTTTCTTCTAAGGAACTGTTTAGAGAACAACTACAAAACCAAAACCAAAGATTTTAGAAATGAAAACATACCAGCAGAAACAAAAGACTCATTTAGAAAGTAAGCAAGGCAAAAAGATTAGAGTCGGACAATAGGGCAAAAGTGATTCATTTTGGAGACGACCTCAGTAAGTATCTGTCAGGGTTGAAGTGAGACCAGGGAGCCACTGTATCTGACAAGGGCTGGAACTATCTTCTGAGTCGTGGCTTTATCAGAAACTCTGGTGAGGACTATGCAGAGAGTATACCTCAGGTCTTGGAGATGAATCAGTAGGTAAATTGCCTGTTGTGTAAGAATGAGGATCTGAGTTCAGACCACCAGCGCTGTGGTTGCAGTGCCTCCTCTGGCCCCAGTACTGGAGGGGAGAGATGGGGCAGACAGATTCGGGGGGCTTGCTGGCCAACAGGTCTAGCTGTAACAAGAAGCTCCAGATTCAGTGAGAGTTCTTGTCTCTGAAAGGGAAGGTGGAGAGCAATAGAGAAAGACATCTGACTATGATCTCTGGTCTCCACAAATGCACACTGGGTTAAATACATGCACTACTCTATCATCTGCAAGACACACACACACACACACACACACACACATCTGCCTCGAAGTTTTCACCTTCAGGGCTGAGGAAGGTCATTAGATAAGGGTTGCTCTGGGGAAGAGGGCATTAATTTTGAATGACTCTTCAGTGGCTAGGGGAAAGGGCCAGACAAAAAGACAGATGAGCTGGGAATTTAGAAGACACTGATATGGTAATTGCCAAGTGAACCAGGGCAGGGCAGGCAGGGCAGTGTCTTTGCCCGCCCTCTGCTTTCTCACTCACTGGAGGATGTGCTCCCAGCAAAACAATGGAGTAAATCCAGAAAGAGGAGGAGGTGAAAAGGCATCGGGGTACTCAACACAGAGAGAAGGAAATCCCCAGGATGTAGTAAAGAGCTATCCCAGCTTGGCAGCCAGCCAGCAGGCCTGGTGATCAGTGAGTATGGATGGGAGTGGATTGGAAGGCTCTAGATCAGAGCAGCTCTTTCTAATTGACAGAATGCCAAATTGTTTAAACAGCTAGGGAAGAGTACGGGTTGTCAGTGACATGTACATATAAACATGAGGCGTGTGGAAAACGAGACAACCAATGCCAGAGAGAGCAAAACGTTATTGAGGAGAGGAGATGTAATCAGAATGTACTCAGAACATAGGTGCAAACAGTGCTTGTTTGCTTGCTTTCTTGTTGTTCTTCTCCTTCTTGTTCTTCTTCCTGTTCTTCTTCGTCGTCCATGGTGATGCAAATATTGAGTATTAGGCTAAAATAATGCAGGTGTATAAGGCCAGGAAACACATGTGTCATGGATTATGGGTAGGGGTGAAAGTTAAATCCCCACCTTCTGCAGTGAAAGTCAATAGAGAAGAAGACCAAGAAGTAGCTATTTAGAGGTATGCTAATTACCACAAGCAGAGTTAGCTAGAGAAGGCATGAAAGAGCACTCCTCTGGGGGTTGAGAAACTTGGAGGGGGTAATTTTTTTGTGGGGGAGGGTAATATGGAACAACTGTTTCGTTTTTTAAACTGCACATGCTAAACTTTGATATAAATGACCAACCTATCTGTCTCTTCTTCATGGAACAAAAGGAGAAGGTGGGACGGAAACCGTACTGTTCCCAGCTAGTAAGGACTGTGGGTGGGTAAATGAAGCCCTTGTGTTCCATTGGTCCTACAGTCTCACACGCTGGTGTCTGTCTCCTGTTGGAACAGAAGAAAATATATGAGCAACTGGGAAATTTGGACATTAAGATCTTTAAAAGACTTGTTAATGTAAAACTGACCTAGAATCCGGGCTTGCAGATTTGATTTATAGTTGTCATTTTAAAATAACATGGACATATCTTGTACAATCTTGGAATACTGTATATATGACTGAACTTGCTTCATTCAGGTACTTGGTCCTTTTTAGACAATAGCATCTGCCACTTTCTTTTTTACATTTGCATATTCATTTGTTGTATATGTAGTGAAGGAGCATGCAGAGGTCAGAGGAGAGCTCGCAGGAGGCACACTTCTCCCTCTACCAAGTGGGTTTCCATGATGGACCGCTGGCTGTCAGGCTTGGTAGCAAGCACCTTTGCCTGCTGGCCTAGGTTCTAACCTACCATCTCTACCTGTAGGGGAAGTACCCCAGGAGTGAAGCCTCTGGAAGGCAGATTAATTCTACTTTCTCTTACTTAACCTTCTAGGTATCAGATTCTTCCCACCTTGGAACAACGATGCTCACAATTTCCAATTTTAAGATAAAATTCAAGAAGCAATTTAAGTAGGGCCCCCTCTTTTTCTTTTGTTTCCCAATACAGTGGTCCCAGCTTCCTTCCCTTTCTTCCCCTGACTGAATACTGCTAAGGAGAGTCCCATGTCTGACTCTCCCCCTAGCTGTTGCCCTGAGCCTGCTGCTGTCTCAGAACTGTCAAGGGACCACTTAACCCACTGGCCGAGATGCCTGTGACACAAGCCCTGGGGAGGCTGGGCAAGGGGGTTGTGAGTTCTCAGCCAGCATGGGAGATAAAGAGAAAGGGGTGGGGTAGTCATCTTGCTGAATGACTGAAATCTCCTAAGTTGCCATCTTTGTCAACTTCCCTCAGCCTCCCCCACTCATCCCTCTCCTTCCCCCATGCCTGGCTCCCATCTTCTACTTCTCTCTTCTGCTTTTCCTTCCTGTCTTAGTCTTGTTTGGCTAACTCATTCTCTCTCACTCTTTAAAGAACACATGTCCACTGAGTCCCTGCCCCCTGCCCCACCTGCCAGTGTCTCCAGCATCATGCAATGTTCCCCCTGCTCACTACTCTCTAGTGACAGTGATGTTTCAGTTCCTGCATTGTGCTAAACTCTACACTGCCTTAGGACCTGTTCCCTTTACCTGGATCACTTCCCTGTCCACACCCACACCACCCCCATGAAAGCCCCCCATCTGACTGCCCACCCCCAACTCCACTTTTAGGTCTCAGCTTCTAGTCACTTCCTCAGAGTGGTTCTCACTGTTTTTATCCTCCCCTCCCCTACTAGTCTGGTCTCTCCTTTCTATTTTAAGGCTTTCCCCCCTTATTTATGTGGGTTGAAATGATACAATTCATTGTTATGTGGGTTGAAATGATACAATTCATTGTTATGTGGGTTGAAATGATACAATTCATTGTTATGTGGGTTGAAATGATACAATTCATTGTTATGTGGGTTGAAATGATACAATTCACTGTTATGTGGGTTGAAATGATACAATTCATTGTTATGTGAATATCTACCTTTCTCTTCAACGAGTGCATTACATGTGGACAGGACCCTATACAATGTATTTAACATCATATAGGCAGCATCAAACAGTCCTTAAAACAGTAGGTAAAAGATATTTCTTGAATAATCAAAGTGCAAAGTACCTTTTTCATGCCAGGCACTTGATAGAGATCACCCACTACCTTACACATAGACAACTTCTGCATGAGGAAATAGAATCTCACAGAGACTAAGAAACAGGCCAAGATCTTACAGAAAATGAGTGAGTGTCTACTAAGCCTTGGGAGGCTATAAAGGAGCTGGGTAGTGGTGGTGCACACCTTTAATCCCAGCACTTGGGAGGCAGAGGCAGGCAGATTTCTGAGTTCTAGGCCAGCCTGCTCTACAGAGTGAGTTCCAGGACAGCCAGGGCTATACAGAGAAACCCTGCCTCGAAAAATAAAGCAAAAAAAAAAAAAAGGGAAGGCTATAGAGAGGAATCTTAACCACATCTCTAACTGACAAAAGGCAGCCAGAAAGACTGTGCATGAACTAAGGAATTCTAATCCTATGGCCCTCTGCAAACGGATCGCTGACAGCTGACTGACCCATCATTGACTCCAATATGCCTCTCATAGCCCCATGTTGGGACCCTATTTTGTAATTTGTGGAACCTTTAGGAGAAGGGTCCTGGCTGCTGAAAATAGGTCACCAGGCACAGCCCTGGGAAGGGTTACCCCTGGGAAGATGGATTAGTCTGTAAGGTGCCTGTCATGCAAACATGAGAACCAGATTTGGGTCCCCAGAACCCACATGAAAAATAAAAGTTTTGATTTTCAGCATCCACTAGATAAAAGCATGCCCAGTGGTTGAGGAGCGACAGGCAGGTTCCTAAAGCTCATTGGCCAGGCAGCCTAACCTGAATGAATGAGATTGAGATTCAGGGAGAGAGAGAGAGAGAGAGAGAGAGAGAGAGAGAGAGAGAGAGA